>OZ026622.1:97391552-97459052 GCA_964020975.1 Hermodice carunculata
TCCTTGGATCCTTTTGTTATATGGAGGGCCTCACCAGTGTGTCCTTGGATCCTGTTGTTATATGAAGGGCCTCACAGTTGCTTGGTGCTTGGTGCCTCCTGTAGCTGACAAGGTGGTGTCATTGTAACCAACATTGAATCCATCCACACCAGGCTGTGTTGCCTGCGTGCAGGGTGTGGTAGAAACACCTCATTATGGTATACATATATATAGTCCATGAACCGCCAGCAGATGTAACTCACAACTTATGCCCATTCAATGTTTCAGTTTGTTTTGAAGAGTACATTGATGGCTTTGCTAAGCAACAAATGTAGACACTTCTCTGTGATGCCTACAGGACCAGGCAGTTCATTCACAACCCAATCATCACAAAGTGGGCCATTTTTAATGTGAAAGCAATGTACATAGTCTTGTTAATGCAGCTTAATTCCATTTGGATATTTTTGATGCATTAACATGACGTTGCAGAGGTTTTAATAATTTATTATGAAGATTGATGGAAGCGTATGATGGAATGAAATATTGAGGACTTAAAAGGCTTGCTGTGTTTTTTCTGGGGCTTTTCAGGCATATAATAAATGACTTTCCATTGTAAGCCTGGTGTGAGAAAAAGTCAAAAGCTGCCCATGCTATGGGGAACCAAGGGTCTAACCTACAGGGACAGCAGTTGTTGACCCATACTACCATAACAGGTCTTCTCTACAATTCCTCACTAAAATATGTTTCACTGTTGACAAATTCAAGCAAAAACATAAACATAATTCCATGACAATAGACACATAACAGGCAACTTGACTGGAAATGTTTTAACACTTTCATGTTTCACATGCAGGAGGAAAGAAGATGTTATTATCACATGCATTTGCATCATTTGGGTGACAACTTTTGACAGTTTTCTTTTTGTACATGTATCAATTGCTTTTTTTTCATGACAATTTTTGCATTAGATTAATTACTTTGTGAGTGACAACTTTTGACATTTTTCTTTATGTATATGTATAAATTGCTTTTTTTTCCATGACAGTTGTTGCATCGAGTTAGTTACTTTGTGAGTCGGCACAGAGAGCACAAGGTTATTTTGTCTGACTGCTTTCATTCCACTAAAAGCTTTCAGTGTTCTGTTGGTGTATTTCGCAGGTTTTCCAGATGACCAAAAAGATTCTTCAAAAAGCCACAGATGAGGCTGTGACGCCACAGGCTGCGGCCGTGTGCTATGCCGATCAGCTGAGTTTGCAAGTCCACCCGCTCTACCCACACCGCACCCAGCAGATCATCGACGCGTTGGTTGAGTACGGCTGGCACGAGGGTCTAGATTACTGGAAATGATCAATTATTGCAAGATTGTAGATCGATTTAGTATAACTGGTTCAATGTGAAAAATACCAAAGTCAATTATCTTAGAAAGTTGTAAGCACAGCCAAACTTGTGAGAACACTTTGCCTTGTAGTATTTGTGCATCATGATAATGAAGTAATCGCCCATGATCTGGTGCACTATGCTGCAAGGTGGCAGCACCTGCTTCCTGTTTCACATGACCTTTATAAACAATAATTAGAGAAGCAGGGAAAAGTAAACTGTAGTGCCACCTACAGGGGACACTACAGGTAACTGTACATTGTCTGCAGTTGAGGCAGTAGCTATAGACACGGTCATATATGTGGGGAATCAAGAATTCTGTGGAATCAGTTGAGGATTTTTCAGAGGACATTGCATTAGCACTCATGGAAAGTTGCGAAAGAAATTTTCAGAAAAACTTGTCAGAATTATGTCTCATTGACCAACAGTTTGCCTTTATGTGATGCTTTGAGCCCAATTGGAGCTATGAATGTGATATGAACATTGTTTATCCATAAATTATGAAGACAAAGCCAAGCACATTCCCGGTAAAACACGAGTGGGTCTTTCTACCTGCCAAAGTTTGCATTCAGCAAACAGATGAGTTGCGATCTATCTGTATGGGTAGCTACACCATAAGAAATAGCCTGAATGCAAATTAAACATGTTAAAGTTTGCCACTAGTATTTAGTAGGGGCAGATCTGACAATGTACATATTGTTATGGTTATCAGGTATGATTACATGATATAACATATATTCTGCATAAGGATAATCTTTTCAAGGTCCTTATATCATATCGGCATATCAAATAGGCTGTTCTGCTTGGTGGCTGACCTGACCTTCCTGTGTTACATGACATTTTTGACCCAATGAGTGAAGCAGGTTGTTCATGCCCCCAACAGGTGGATACCGGTGAGGAAGTTACTAGTAGTGCCACCTAGTGGTGACATGTTTCATTGTATTTCTGTACATATTCCTGAACCCGGTGTCGCACAAAGTGTACAAGTTGTTGTTAGTTGATTCTTAATTTGATTAATTTCACAAATTTAGTGTCAGGATAATCAACCATTAATGTTTGTTATAGCATTATATATGGTTACAGTATGTGGAGGAGTGAAGTCAGATTGGCTTCATATTTTCCGGTTAAAGGTATTTAATATTGGAAAAAAGTTTTAAGAAATTACATGTACATGTACTGAGTTACTCACAATTTTTTATGGTAAAAACTGTGAGTACACTTTTTGTGCTTATGATAAACAACTGTGAGATTTGAAAAGCTTATGTATTGGAAGTTTGGAAGCTGTGATACTTTATTTGTTTTTGCTTGAATAATTAATTAAGGCAATATAATGTATGATATAACACATAAATGTATGATAGGCCAAATCTTGCAACTCATCAGAACATGCATGTGTACAGTCTATTAACAGTATTAACCCTTTGAGTTTGAAGGTGGTAACCCCAGTCAACAGCTTTCTACAGCTTGTTCTGGAATCTTGTGCCCATTGAGCCAAGTTGACCAGGACTATTGACTTTGCTTTGGAAATATAGACACATTGGTACTGGACTGATTTAGTTTAAACTTAGTATTTTTACAAGCAATTTGAATTATCTTAATTATTCAGAAGAGACGAAATCTTGCTGTGATTAGTACTGAAGAAGTTACTGTGGCAGTGTGTTTAGTGGTATACCAGCGTTCTGCCTTAGTGCTGAAGGAGTTACCATGGTTACTGTGGCAATGTTTTAGCACTGAAGAAGTTACTGTGGCGGTGGGTTCAGTGGTATACGCCAGTCTTCTGCCTACTTTTCAAGTAATAATTATTGTATATGACCCAGATATGTTTAAATGCAACATATATGCAGCATATAACATGTTGCTTTAAAAATGCTCATTTTATTTTGTTTTATTGTATTAATAAAGCCAGAAGTCAGATACATATATGACATCGACACTGTGTCAGTTGTAAAATATGGCACACATCTAAGATTATGCCTTGCCAATTGCCAATTAATTAATGTAAAAGTTGTGGACAGTTGTACCGAATGTCCCAAAATACAGGAAAATGGCAAGTAACTGCATGTCTTTGTGTGTTATGGCAAGAGTAATCCAACAGGAAAATTGACACAGGTACAGGGAATTTGCAACTGAATGTCACACTGTGTTTTGTATCTGAATGTACGATTGAAACAGATTTAAATTAATATGAAATTGAAGTTAATGGTTCTGTCGAATTATGATGATGCATGTGGTTAAACCTGAATTTGAAAAAAAGACAGCAATGATCTATATGTACATAACACTTTACAGCTGACTCATGTCATTTTCCATTAAAGTATGAAGCACGTCCATCCATACATGTACAAGGCTGCACAAGTTACACTTTTGATTTACTGTGTTTTTGACTTCTGAAATTCATAGATGAGACAAGGGCAAAAAATTGACCACTATTGACATGTATCTTGTGGAAACTAAAAAAAAAGAAAAAAATCTCTGGCACAAACAGAATTAAACTTGTACATTAGCAATCTCATTAATGAATGAAATCAAAAAGTTAAAAAAGGGGGAGGGTTGGGGGTGGGGGGCTGGTACAATTTATGATGTATATAGTAGGGGTTAGCTACTACTTCTACATAATATGCATGTATATGTATATTCATGATTCTGAAACCCCACGGGCCTAATGATGATGTGTCAGTATGCAACTTTTTCCCATTAAAACTGACCAGAAGTTGTTCCTGCATTGTAATGATACTGGTTTCTCATTTTTCTTTTTCTTTTTCCCCCTATCAACAATGATATGGTTAATTAGTCAACAGTTTTTCTCAATGCACCGTAACCAAACTGCCTACAGGGATAAAGGTTTGTATATCTACAGCTTAATCATATCAACTGTGCTTCAGTTTAAAAAAATATGCCCTAAAGGTGGTAAAGTCAATACAACTTGTGTGGCCCAATGAGTGCTTGGTAAAGTCAGCACAACTTTAATGTGGCCCAATGAGTACTTGGTAAAGTCAGTACAACTTTAATCTGGCCCAATGAGTACATGGTAAAGTCAATACAACTTGTATGGCCCAATGAGTGCACGGTAAAGTCAATACAACTTGTGTGGCCCAATGAGTACATGGTAAAGTCAGTACAACTTGTGTGGCCCAATGAGTACATGGTAAAGTCAGTACAACTTGTGTGGCCCAATGAGTACATGGTAAAGTCAGTACAACTTGTGTGGCCCAATGAGTACATGCAGACGGCAGCTCAAGGCAACTGGTATACACACATAGCAATAATGTGGAAAGTCATCATGAGAGTTGTACCATCTGCCATGTCCTCACCATGATGGGCTGTTGTCTCTAATTTTCAGATATTGTGGTCTGTCTGGTATCCTGGTCACTGATTAGTTGACGTGGAACGATGCTGACCAGCTCCCTAAAAATATCTTTTTGTCTTTGTACTGTAGTTTTATTTTGCCCATATGATCATGGATGATATTTGTAATTTTTTGTTTGGTTGAGCTCATATGTCCCTTCCCACCACAAAGGGCTGGGTCCCAGGGCTGGGTCCCGCCTCAGGAATTCACTGATTGGACACTGGCCCTCTCAAAAACTATGTGGTCTTGAGACAGGGATCCCCCAGCCATAAAAGGAAGAGAAATATAGTTGAAAAGGCATTATACACCATTAAATGGTTGATTTTTACCACACACAGTGGGTAGCCTGTGTGTAGAGGGGCCTCAGAATGGGGGGGGGGGGGGTGTTCCACTGTTTCAAGCAGCTTGTGTTCTGTTGCTTAGCACATGGACCATGCATTGATGCTTGTATTATAGTCAACATTGATAAATGTGTGACATGCTTAGATTGACTAGGGCGAGCCAACACAGTCCTCAAAGGGCGGGAATTGTTATAGGGCTAGAATTGACACTATTAGCCAACATTACCCTCAAAGGACTGGGCAGCCATTTTTAGCCAGCTTGGTGTAAAATGGCCAGAATTGCCATTGTGAGCCAGTATGGTCTTCAAATAAGAAGAATTGCCATTGTGAGCCAGCTTGGTCCTCAAGGGACTAAAATTGCCATTGTGAGCCAGCTTGGTCCTCAAGGACTAGAATTGCCATTGTGAGCCAGCTTGGTCCTCAAGGACTAGAATTGCCATTGTGAGCCAACTTGGTCCTCAAGGGACTAAAATTGTCATTGTAAGCCAGCTTGGTCTTCAAGGACTAGAATTGCCATTGTGAGCCAACTTGGTCCTCAAGGGACTAAAATGGCCATTGTGAGCCAGCTTGGTCCTCAAGGACTAGAATTGCCATTGTGAGCCAGCTTGGTCCTCAAGGACTAGAATTGCCATTGTGAGCCAACTTGGTCCTCAAGGGACTAAAATTGTCATTGTAAGCCAGCTTGGTCCTCAAGGACTAGAATTGCCATTGTGAGCCAGCTTGGTCCTCAAGGACTAGAATTGCCATTGTGAGCCAGCTTGGTCCTGAAAGGCCTGGTTTGTATACATACATATATATATACATATTAGCATACATTATTTGCCATATATATGTTTTATGATGTGCTTGGGTTTTCTATTATTTTTTTATTATTATTATTATTTTTTTTTTTTTCATTTCAGAGTGATACTTTGATTTGAATATGTTATGGTGCACAGACTGTACAGCTGGTTTTTAAACTTTATTTGCCTGGTACATATATATTTACATGTTATTCAAGATATATTTTTGGGTTTTGTCACATTGTGGATGTTTGTTGTCCAATATGCTTGGAGTGTTTTTATTTTTATATTTGTTTTTTTTAGTGGTTTGGCTATTATACATGTTAATATGTTGAAGCATTATTTGTTGACCAATTATGCAAAAACAGTCTGCACATACGATCAGGTTATTGACCTGTACAAGTGCAGTCGGCACATACGATCAGGTTATTGACCTGTACAAGTGTAGTCGGCACATACAATCAGGTTATTTGACCTGTACAAGTGCAGTCGGCACATACGATCTGGTTATTGACCTGTACAAGTGCAGTTGTCTGTAAGATTTATTTACAGCATTAGTGTAGTAGTAGTACATAATGAAGTTCAAAGAAATGATATGTTAGGCATTATCTTCAGAGTTTTTAGTAATAATTGATTTAGCATTCCATAATTGTGGAAATATTGGAAACTTAAAGGAATTCTCAAACCGGGGTACAGCCGCCTTGCTTTTATAAGGCCATCCAAAATGCAACCCCAAAGTGGCTTTAAAGAGGATGGCCTCTTTACAGGGGGACAGTATAATAGAAATGTCACACTTTCTGCATAGCAATGGTGGTCTTTTAGGAAGGGTGGCCTTTGGTGAGAGGGGCCTTGCAAGACAGGGACCACTGTACTTGGAATTCGTTTTTGTTAAGGTTTATAATTATTATTTTGTCTTTAGAAGTGACATGGTGTATGGTCAAACCTTCATGTACAATGCCTGCCACATTATGAACATTACTTCACTGTACACTATGGCAAGCATGTGCGATTGTATCATAGTTGTACTGGTGCAGGATGTGCAGTTTTTAATTCCATACCCCACACTGGCAGGTGTGTGTAATTCTATCAGTCACCCTGTTGCAAGATGTGCAGTTTTGCTACTGAACAAGAGGTTCTTCTGTGGACCATGAAGGTTGATGTATTTAAGGTGGAAGATCTGAAGCTGGGTCCTTTGGATAACCCCTTATCACTTTTTCATATTTTTGGATAATCTGATACTTAAACTACATGCTCCCAAAAGCTCAGATGTGTGAAAATAAAATTCATATGAGATAATTGATCTCAAAACTTTTGTTTACAATGAAAAGTTTAAACAGTGCTGGGCACATGGGTCTGTTTGCATGGGCATGAAAATGAATCATGTCATTGTTTGCACAGTCATTAGTCCATGACCCCTGGAAACCAATTGAGCTATTGACAAGGGTAACTCACAGGAAACCATAAGCCGTGGAGATAAGAATGGGCCAGTTCAGACTAATCACTACCATTGTTCTGATTACTGTGAAATTCTCTATTGATGTAAAAACAAATTAGCACAATCCACTTACTGGTCCCCAAATATGGAAAGTCGCATGTGAACCCACACCCAAACAAGCCAAGTGTGGTGTTCCAAGTTAAAGAAAGTCGAGATTTAAGCCACAAAATATACTTTCGTTTAATGACAACATCACAGAGGTAAAGCTACAAGTTTATTTCACACAATAATTAAAACACAGGCCAGAAGAAATGAGAATGTGTCATATTACAGCCATAAATGTGTAAGAATTGGCAACTTTTTCTTTCAATGCGATTTTCTCGGAATTGTTTTTGGCTCAACCTCTGGAATTTGTATCTCGCCTCACAAACATACGAATTGCCCTATCACATTGAAATCAACAGACATTAAAAGAAAAATATCATACCCAGGAACGGTTCCCAGGATTTTCTTCCAACAACCCCTTCCGTGACTTTTGGATCAATTTATAGAAGGAAAATGAACAACCTGTCAGGACTAAATTAAAAATTTGATAACTTTTTATTTATGCTATTTCAGGACTAACCATTGAATTCGATCCTGGACATGGATAAGTATTTTAAATTTCTTCTGATTTCAACTGCCCCCCCCCCCCCCCCAATTTTGTGCGACTTCAGCGCGAAAAATGTGAAAATCCTACCGAGTCAGAAAGAATGTTAGAAAATCTCTAAAAATTCCAATCGTGCAAAAAAACTCTCTGGATACAAATCTATGAATATGTAGTAATCAGAAAATATATAGGTTTAATGTACTTGTTTAAAAAATTAAATGGGTAATTGCGATCCAAAGTTGCCAGTCTCACTGCGCACTAGCTTCACAGCTTCCCCCTTAATCACAATTGCAGGTGTACATGTGGGCACAGTCACTCCACCTAAATCACAATTGCAGGTCTACATGTGTGCACAGTCACTCCACCTTAATCACAATTGTAGGTCTACATGTGTGCACAGTCACTGTGAATATGTCATGGCCACATCTCCTTCTTTTGCCACTTGTATCACTAAAATTGTGCCTTCAAATTTGGCACAGAGTAAAGTATGTAGAGTGGAATCTCCTTATTGAGACTATTGAGACCACCTAAGGGACTGAGGAAATTAGGTCTTCACCAGGGAGTGTTGTTGACAGGGGAAACAGTTTGATTAAGGATATTACGTAAAAAGGACTTTAAATTGGTGGTCTTAATATCAGAGTGGTCTCTGTGCAGAGATCATTATTGAAGATACTACTGTATTTCAATTGTGTAATGCCAATCTTGTGTGCTTTCATGCATGTTCTATACACAGATAGGTAATTTATTTGCATGAAAAAAAATTGCAGTACAGTTTTCTGGAACCAGAGCTGAAATGTGTGAAGCGTGATTGTGTTGGAAAGGCAGGCCTAAAGACGGTTGACGTGATCAACTAGAATGAGAGTGGAATTCATGAGTGATAATAAGGGAGTAGATACACAGGACCAAAGCCCAGTCAAGAGTATTCCTTGGTATTGTTTAGGTGCTTAGCACCCACCCCATGCCAAGAACACACTTGACCCCAGTCTTAATTCAAGGGGAAAGGGTTTTAAAAAAGAAGAAAAAAAAAAAACAGACTGAAATGGCCTATTTTTGAGATAATGTAACACAAAGAGGCAGTAATGTGATATCACAGTTGTTTGTATCACAGGTTATGAAAATAAAGAGCTTTGCCTTGTTACCCGTGGCTGCTGTGGATGTTATTTAATATAAATCAGTTTACAACACATGTGTAGTATAGTTGGTTAAGTGGCATCAGCATTGCTTTTCACTTCTATGACCTGGATTTGATAATAGGCCTTGGGAATATTTGATGGAAGAGACCAGCTGTGTTCAGTGCTTTTCTCTACCAGATACGTCATGGAAACTCATCAATACAGGCTTGGCCTGTCTCATGATCTGGTGGTCTCTGCAGACAGAACAATGTACATTTGTGTCACAATACATTACCAATCTACTACATTTGGTATGATCTCTCTGAGGTTGCATCCACTCCAAAATTCTGCCCCATCAACAAACATTTCTCCATATAAGTTCCTCTGGACTCCAGGCCTGTAGCTCCCTTTCCCAGTTAATCCCGGCAGAGTGATGCCTTGGATAGCTATTTCCGGTCCAAGTGGCATGACATATCCTGGAGTGGGTATGTCACTGTTTTTTACATGTCCCATTGCCATCACTACAGCCTCCACAGGACCAGCTTCTACTGTTACCTGCTGGTATCAGTGTGCAACGTCAGGTGGACACCCAATTGCAGCTGGATTGGAACAGTCTGTGAGATCCACTGGTGTTCTGGGTACATAGTTTCTGCACCAACAGCCCCTGCGACAGCCCCTGCAATAGCCTTTGATGAAGCTGGCTTCCAGAATATTTTAGTTGGGGCCTTACTACAAATTTTATCAGAGCTACAGGTTTTTATATGAGAGCAGGCACAACAGGTGACCCAAACTCAACCTGCAACCTTGGGATAGGATCAAGGTCACCCATGTACTGAGTATGTCTGACCTTTATAGAAGATCACTAACATGCAGCATCAAGGTCCTAGTTCAAGTAGTTCTCAAGTTATAGTGAAGAGTAAAATTCATGTATGTTGCACTGTGATCCCAAAAATGAGGTCAAGGTCACTCATGTACTGTCTATGCATGATCTTCATAGAGAGACATAACATGTGCAACATCAAGGTCCTAACTCAAAACCGATCTCAAGTTATCAAGTAAAGAGTAAATTTCGTGTCATTTGTCCTGTAACCTTGGGAATGAGGTCAAGGTCCAAACATCACTGGAGCATGACCACTTGCACAAAATAGGTAAACACTTACAAATAAAAGATACATCCCTAACAAGTTTGACACAAATCTGGCCAAAATTATTAAAGTTGTAACCATCAAAATAAATTCCCATGTTAAACTTTCCATTAAAAACTTTTCCACAAAAAATCATAAAAACAAATCCAAAAATAATTGGAGCATGACCATTGGAAGAAACTTAGTAGAAACCCACCCAATAGTACAGAAAAAGATGATCCACATTCATTAATTCCAAACCCAACAATGACAGCAAAGAGATTCCAGACTTGCCAAAGCATCAACATTTCTCTTCCAATACCAATGTGAAGAAACAAATTTCACTCCTGACTTGAGACAGGCAGTCACCCATGAAAGGCAACTGGTGGTTTTAAACCGGTCCTCTCAACCTTAGAAATATTCATCATTATTTGCAAACACTAGTTCTTTTCCAAAATGTATAGGCTTAACCACCCAAAACACAAATTTCATTACTTCAGCCAAAAATAAAAAGAGACCTGTTAGGCCTATCACCTTTTAGTTTTCCCGACTTGTTAGTCAACTAATTTTACAGTAAAAGAGTAAAGTAGGCCTACATCGTTTTTGTGATATTTATGAACCTGGAACATTATAAACATACTCTACCTCCACTATAACTATGAGTCGGAGAACAAAGCCCACAGCACAACATAGCCAATGGAGTAATTTTCAAATAGTACAGAAAAAGATGATCCACATTTATTAATTCCAAACCCAACAATGACAGCAAGGTACATTTCCACCAAGTTTGAAGTCAACATGACAGACAGTTACTCCAGAGAAGTCCAAAACGTGAATTAGCATTAGAATGCCCATTGACTGCCAGAGTAATCAACAGAAATGGTGCATTTCCCGATACATACCCCAATTGAAAAAATCATTAAAAATCGGGAATTTACAGAAGTGCCACCAAGTGAACACTGTTGTTTTATCCTTTCACAAGGAACATATCAACCAAGATTCAACTTAATCTGAGTGACAGTTCTGAAGAACTCAAAAAAAGCAAAAACGCACAAAAATTTGTAAAAATTTACAAAAATTGCAGTGCCACCTGGTGAACAAATCAAGAACCAGGAGTCCCTAGGAGTGTTTCCGTGTAGTATCCACGCAATTAGGTGTGTGGTTTTGAAGAGTTTTTACAATTTGCCAAAAAAAAAAAAAGAGAGAGAGAACAAAAAAATTAACAAGAGGGCTGTGTGAAAAGCCCGTGCCTCAGCTGATTTTGACATTCATCACACTTGCAGCTCTATGAACTTAGGAAAGGATCAAGGACACCATGTTCTGAGTAAGTCTGACCTTTATAGAAGAACACTTACATGTGCAACATCAAAGTTCAAGTAGTTTTCAAGCTATGATGAAGAGTAAAGTTCATGTATGTTGCACTGTGACCCAACAAACGAGGTCAAGGTCATTCATGTACTGTCTCAGCATGACCTTCATACAGAATAATTAACGTGCAGCTAACTCAAAACAGATCTCAAGTTATCAAGTAAACAGTAAATTTTGTGTCAGTTGTCCTGTGAATTAGCATTAGAATGCCCATTGACTCGCATAGTAATCAATAGGAAAGCTGCATTGAACGATAAGTACCCGAATTGAAAATCCTTAAAAATCAGGAATCCAAAGCAGTGCCACCTAGTAAACAACTGTTTGACCCTTCCACAAAAACATATCCATCACATTTCAGCTTAATCTGAGGGACGGTTCTGAGAAAAAGTGAAAAATAGCAAAACCATACAAAAAATTCATAAAAAAATTGCAGCGCCACCTGGTGAAGTTGGGAACTAGGTGTCCCCGCGAGTGTCTATGTACGGTATCAAAGCAATTGGGTGAGCGGTTTCAGAAGAATGAAGTTTGAAGGCTTGCCCCAAAAAAGAACAAAAAAATTCATAAAAAATTGATAGATCTTAATCATTTGAACACACTTGGTAGAGATCCACCCAAGGCACATCCCCGCCAAGTTTGAAGTAAATCTGGTCAATATTATTAAAGCTATGACCATTACAAAAAATTCCCATTTTAAACTTTCCTATTAAAAACTTTTGTAGAGATTTTTGAAAAAAAATCATAAAAAAATCCAAACTTCATTGCAAAAAATTGCAGCGCCACCTGGTGAACAAATTAAGAAATAGGACTTCCAGGGAGTGTTTCTGTGTGATATCAAAGTAATTGGGTGAGCCGTTTCAGAGAGTTTTCTAAGATTTTCCCAAAAAAGGACAAAACAAGAGGGCTGTGTGAACAGCCCATGCTCAGCTGATCTTGACATTCATCACACTTGCAGATCTATGAACTTGGGAAAGGATCAAGGTCACCCATGTTCTGAGCAAGTCTGACCATTATAAAAGAACACTAACATGTGCAACATCAAGGTTCAAGTAGTTCTCAAGTTATAATGAAGAGTAAAATTTATGTATATTTTATGTTCGGAACGAGCGGGACTCGAACCTGCAACCTTTGGCACCAGTCGCCTAGCTGAAATGGGAAACGCACATATCCACTCGACCAAATCCCCATTCCTAAAAAGAATGGTTCAATGGAGGTAGTTATGTGCGAGTGCCATATCAACACGGTAATGCAGTATATTTACTGAGTCGGCATTTATTGCCAGAATCGGGGACTTAAATCCACCAGCATTAAGGAAATGCCGAAAATATATATTCTATGTTCGGAACGAGCGGGACTCGAACCTGCAACCTTTGGCACCAGTCGCCTAGCTGAAATGGGAAACGCACATATCCACTCGACCAAATCCCCATTCCTAAAAAGAATGGTTCAATGGAGGTAGTTATGTGCGAGTGCCATATCAACACGGTAATGCAGTATATTTACTGAGTCGGCATTTATTGCCAGAATCGGGGACTTAAATCCACCAGCATTAAGGAAATGCCGAAAATATATATTTTATGTTCGGAACGAGCGGGACTCGAACCTGCAACCTTTGGCACCAGTCGCCTAGCTGAAATGGGAAATAAATTATGTTGCACTGTGACCCCAGAAATGAGGTCAAAGTCATTCATGTACTGTCTGAGCATGACCTTCATACAAAAACATTAACATGTGCAGCATCACAGTACAAACTCAAAACAGATCTCAAGTTATCAAGTGAACAGTGAATTTTGTGTCAGTTGTCCTGTGAATTAGCACTAGAATGCCCACTGACTTACATAGTAATCAATAGGAAAGCTGCATTGATCGAGAAGTACCCGAGTTGAAAATACTTAAAAATCAGGAATCTAAAGCAGTGCCACCTAGTAAACAACTTTGTTTGACCCTTCCACAAGAACATATCCATCACATTTCACTTTAATCTGAGTGACAGTTCTGACAACAAGTGAAAAATAACAAAACCATATAAAAAATTCATAAAAAAAAAAATAGAAAAAATTGCAGTGCCACCTGGTGAACAAATTGGGAACTATGTGTCCCTGGGAGTGTCTATGAACGTTATCAAAACAATTGGGTGAGCAGTTTCAGAGGTGAAGAGTTTTTAAGGTTTGCCCCCAAAAAACGAAAAAAATTCATAAAAATTCCAAAAATCAATAGAGCGTGACCATTTGAACAAACTTGGTAGAAATCCACCCAAGGAACATCCGCATCAAGTTTGAAGTAAATCTAGCCATAATTATTTAAGTTATAACCATTACAAGAAATTCCCATGTTAAAACTTTTGTAAAGATTTTTGAAAAAAAAATCATAAAAAAAACCCAAAATTCATTGGAACACGACCATTGGAACAAACTTGGTAGACACCCACACAAGGTACATCCCCACCAAGTTTGAAGTTAATCTGGATGACGGTTTTGGAAAAGAAGTCGAAAATGTGAATAAGCATTAGAATGTCCTTTGACTTCCATAGTAATCAATAGGATAGCTGCATTGACTGATAAGTACCCGAATGGAAAAAATCTTAAAAAATCAGGAATCTGCAGCATTCCCACATGGTGAATAATTTTGTTTGACCCTTCTACAAGGAACATATCCACCACGTTTGAGCTTAATCTGAGTAACGGTTCTGGAGAAGAAGTCGAAAATAGCTAGAACACACAAAAATTCATAAAAAATTAGTAAAAAACTGCAGCGCCACCTGCTCAACAAATTAAGAACACGGAGTCCCTAGGTGTCTTCCCGTGTGATATCAGAGTGATTGAGTAAGCGCTTTCGGAGAAAAAGATTTTTTAAGATTTGTCCAAAAAAAGAACAAAAAAATTCATTAAAAATCCAAAAATCACTGAAGCATGACCATTTGAACAAACCTGGTAGACACCCACTCAAGGTACATCCCCACCAAGTTTGAAGTTAATCTGGATGACGCTTTTGGAGAAGAAGTTGAAAATGTGAATTAGCATTAGAATGCTCATTGACTTCCATAGTATAGTAATCAATAGGAAAGCTGCATTGACCGAAAAGTACCCGAATTGAAAAAATCGTTAAAAATCAGGAATCTGCAGCATTCTCACATAGTGAACAACTTTGTTTGACCCTTCTACAAGGAACATATCCACCATGTTTCAGCTTAATCTGAGTGACGGTTCTGGAGAAAAAGTCGAAAATAGCTATAACACACAAAAATTCATTAAAAAATAGGAAAAAAATGCAGCGCCACCTGGTGAACAAATTAAGAACTAGGTGTCCCAGGGAGTGTTTCTGTGTGATATCAAAGTAATTGGGTGAGCGGTTTCAGAGAAGAAGATTTTTTAAGATTTGCCCAAAAAAGAACAAAAAAAAATCATTGAAAATCCAAAAATCAATGGACCATGAACATTTGAACAAACTTGGTAGACACCTACCCAAGGCACATCCCCACCAAGTTTGAAGTGGATCTGGCAGACAGTTTCGGAGAAGAAGTCGAAAATGTAAACTGTTGACGGACGACCGACGGACCATAAGATAAGCTCAGCTGACTGACAAGTCAGCTGAGCTAAAAATTCATTAAAAATCTAAAAATCACTGGACCGTGACCATTTGAACAAACTTAGTAGACACCCACCCAAGGCAATTCCCACCAAGTTTGAAGTGGATCTGGCTGACGGTTTCGGGGAAGAAGTCGAAAATGTGAATTGTTGACGGACCACGGACGGACCACGGACAGAGGACCATAAGATAAACTCAGCTGACTGACAAATCAGCTGAGCTAAAAAAATCATAAAAAATCTAAAAATCTATGGAGCGTGACCAATTGAACAACCTTGGTACAGACCCACCCAAGGTACATTGCTACCAAGTTTGAAGTCAATCTAGCTGATGGTTTCGGAGAAGTCAAAAATGTGAATTAGCATTAGAACGCCCATTGACTTACTGGTAATCAATAAGAAAAGTGCATTTACCAAAAAGTACCAAAATTGAAAAAAAAACGTTAAAAATCAGCAATCAGCAGCATTACCACCTAGTGACCAATTTTGTTTGACCCTTCTACAAGGAACATACCTACAAAGTTTCAGCTTCATCCAAGTGACGGTTCTGGAGAAGAAGTCGAAAATAGCAGTAGCACACAAAAAATCATACAAACTTAGAAAAAATCGCAGCACCACCTGGTGAACACTTTTAGAACAAGGACTCCCTAGGAGTGTTTCTGTGTGATATCAAAGTAATTGGATGAGGTTTCAGAGAAAAAGATCTTTTTTAAGACTTGCCCAAAAAAAGAACAACAAAAAAAACATAAAAAATCCCAAAATCACTGGACCGTGACAATTTGTACAAACTTGGTAGAGACCCACCCAAGGTACATCCCTACCAAGTTTCAAGTGAATCTGACTGATGGTTTTGGAGAAAAAGTTGAAAACATGAATTACCACAGCAGTCCACATTCACTAGCATAGTAATCAACAGTGGAATATATGCATTGGCCGAGAAGTACCCGAATTGAAAAAAAAATCGTTAAAAATCAGGGATCCACAGCAACGCTAGCTATGGAACAAACTTGTGTGACCCTTCTACCAGGAACATTTACACCAAGTTTCAGCATAATATGAGTGATGCTTTTGGAGAAGTCGAAAATGGCAAAAACACACAAAAATTCAGAAAAAAATAGAAAAAAATCGCAGCGCCACCTGTTGAACAATTTAAGGTCTAGGGGTCCCCAGAAGTGTCCCTATGCAATTTCAAAGCAATTGGCTCAGTGGTTTCGGAGAAGAAGATTTTTTAAGATTTCCCCCCAAAATGAACAAAAAAAATCTAAAAAATCCAAAAATCACTATACCGTGACCATTTGAACAAACTTGGTAGAGACCCACCCAAGGCACATCCCCACCAAGTTTGAAGTGAATCTGGCTTGTGGTTTTAGAGAAGAAGTCGAAGGACGACAGATGACGGACGACAGACGACAGACGACGGACGACAGACGGACGACGGATGCCTAACCATCACATAACCTCAGCTGACTGACAAGTCAGCTGAGCTAATAAAAACTAGCTGAAGCGTGACCATTTGAACAACAAAGGTAGAGAACCACCCAAGGTACATCCTACTGAATTTGAAGTGAATCTGGCAGATGGCACCTGGTGAACAAATTATAAATCCAGGTCGACAGCATTCTTTAGGTGCTCCATGGAGCCAGGGACTCCATCTCTAAACTGCCTATGCACAGACAGATGAATACTCCTCGAGAGATGCAAGATAGGATAATATTAGCCTCACCTGCTCCTGGTCTCTTTCAAAATGAAAAGTTTAAACCAACACGACTGGATTTGAGTGAACAAATCAACTGAACACAAACCAAAGGCAGGCTGCTGTGACCTACTGCAACAGCATCTGCCTAATATTGTAATGTATGGGCAATGTGAAGAAACAAACAGGTTAGTACTCTCTACTGCAACAAGCTGTTGCTTTCATTGTTCACATTGTGTTTTCATACAGAACACAGACGCCACATATTAAAACAAAGGTAATTTATTGTCTGACACTACCTTGTATCACAAACTGCATGTACATGTACACTGTAATCCAAAAACAAATGGTGGAAAATACAAAAACATCTCCAGAAGATGCAAGGCTAGGAAATGGTTCAACTCTCCATCCACAAACTGTTCCCCTAACTGGCCTCCCAGCAAGGAAGTTTGTCCCTGTGTTTTGTTATGGGCCTTTATTATAGTACAGTTTTTTAAGGAACATGTTAACGATTACGATTATTTTCTTGGATTTTTCACTTAAAGCTCCAGATGTCCATGCAGCAAAACTGGAATGGTAAAAAAATATACAACACAGTACAGTGGTGCCCTTTGATAAGGCCATGCCAAATACAGCTCCAAGGTGGCCTTATAAGAGGGGGTGGCCTCTCTGTGGGGGATAATATAATTGGAAATGTCACACTTTGTGCATAAAAATAGTGGTCACTCAAGAGGGGTGGCCTCAGCTGAGAGGGGCCTTACAAGAGGGGACCCCTGTACTTGCATTTGCAACCTGTTAAATCAATTCTAGGCAGCAAACTCTTGTGTGTCCAGCCGCAAGGTCTTGATGGCACCCAGTATTAAACATTCTTTTCATCAATCAAGACTTTGCGTCAAAAAATTCCAATACTTATTCTGTTACCTTGTTTCTCTTTTAAGCTTCTGGTCCAGTTATGTAAAGGAACATGCTTTGTACACATTTTAAATGTGTAGAGAAGAAACAATTTAGGGCAAGTGGCAAGAGACTGGTTTGCTGCGACTGACACATGGTTCTTGTGCCATCTACTGACCTTCTGTCCCAGCAATCAATCAATGGACCAACAAAACAGCACACGTGCAACATTTTATGAGCAAGCCTGCAACATTTTATAACAGTCAACATGTTTGCTACAATACAAATATACCAAAAAATCGTTTATTTACCCATACAGATACCAAACATGTCAATCTGGACTTCCACGTGTGCCTTCCATTGTAAAATCATGAAACTTGTATTCCTCACAAAGATTTCAAGCAACTGATCAGTATTTCTATGATTTGAAACTGACTTCCCCTGGTCTACTGCATAAACACACCTTTCTTCAAAAAGACCCTTGCCCCTCTTTATTTTCTCCGCAATGCTCTTTTCATGGTATTGTTACTTCACTCTCATCACTCTCTTGCGTCTCATAATTATTCACTTCTCTCAAGTTGACACCCCTAATTGTATACTCTTCTACCATAACGCTCCATTTCTTCCTGTGTATATTCCTGCAAAAATTAACTTTTTCTTAATTCTCTTCACACTCGTGTCTATACTCATTCTTGCATCCATTGCATTACATGTTTGATTCCTTCGGTTTATATTGTTGTATGGTTTTAACTCTCACTATTTTGTTACAGGTTATAAAGGTCAGGAACAATACAATGTTCCAACATATTGCATAAGCCCAAACAAATGAGGCCATGGTTGTGTCTGTGGATGACATTTTCATTTTCATGACAATAAATATGGGATTACTGCATTACATTCAGTGCAAAATGATCGATATATACATAACTTTACTAAAACAGTACCTCTGAAATCAAAATCAAACATTTTTTTTTCCATTTATGGTTTTATACTATGCTCCAATCAAATTTACACACACATGAAAAAGGGGTGTGGCATACACATCTCAAAGGTGTAGCAATGGTCTCTTCTATACAAGGTTCCACATATTTCACTGCCGCTGTGAACATTTTTATTGAGTTATAATTTCGTGAATAAAAGAATCCATAAATTTTCCCAAAGTCCATTTATTCAACTTTTGCCCATTGTATGGACATTCATCCATCAGTACTATGGACTCCTAAAAACATTACAATATACCACTCCATCCTCACCTACACTGTGGCAATTCAAATTAAATTTCTAATTTTCACCAGTGTTTTTATTTTCACAAACTAGCATTTAACCAAACACGTTAAAGTGATTAAACTTCATAAATTAAAATTATACACATAAGTTCAAAATGGAAATATAATTAATTTAATCTCTTCCTGGTGATCAATTTATCTCTGGACACATTGTACAGCTTATCCACTTTGTGTTTTGGTCTGAAATATTATCAGCTCTACACCATCAGGTGAAAAGCTTTGAGGACACTTTCCACAATTACTGCTGATCTCCTGTAAGTTACCATTTTTTTCTTATAGACATCAAACCCCTATTATCAACTTTTCTTAGCTCTGTACCACAGATACCAGACACCACTACATCAGGGTGGAAAATAAATATGCAGGAACAGGAATCTCTGTCACCATTTGTCACCAATAGCAGTGGATTTCCAAACCTTTTTTTCAGCATTTGTGTACAGATATGACACTTTCCAAGTATTCAAGTATTCATACATGTAGTTTCACATACAACCATTCTCACAATATACTGCTGTACAAAATTAGGGTTGGGTTTTCATAGTATATATAATATATATTTATATATATATTGGTAAACCTTATGTAAATGTACACTGTAGAGTATAGAGGAAAAGTCAGCATTCCGTTCAATTTTCAGTTTTAAAACATCCCTATGATACATGATGAAGTTTCTTGTGCATGTATATATATAAATGACCATGAAAGTGCACAATTGTCAGTTTGTCAATGGTGGTCAACAGAGTCTGGTTCCTACTTGTGTCACTTCTTCACAGCATGGTTACGCTGGCTACCTCGGTCATGCTGTCTCTATACGCCTGTCGTACCTTTACAGTTCTGTTACCATGGATACAAGCCACAGTAATACCAGCCAGACTCTATGGCAGATGTATCCTATTTCCACACAACTTGCACACTCATTTTCTCCCCATCAATTTTCACATTTTCCTAGATCACTTAAAAATCCTCAGTTAATGTCCATGTCATCATCGTCCTCTTCACTACATGTATATTGGCCATTGTGTACATAACTATCCTCTTGCTTTGAGGATCCCGTTGCTGCGGTTGCATGGCTTCGACGTGTTCCAACTCCATCCATTTGTTCTACAATGCGGGGGGTTTCCTGTGGTGCGGCTCCATCCCGTCTCTGGTACACCAACACATAACCAGCTTTTGTCTGCAACAAATCAGTGTGGAAGTCACTCAAGAACCAACCAATTCCAGCCATAACACAGTAACTGATGACCAATGAATGGCAAAGTGTATACATCCCATAAACAATGGAAAGAGGGACTCCTCACTACTTTAATATGCCAATAGCATACAAACACTGAAAGATACAGTGAATTTTTCTGGACATCTTAACATTGAACATCAATATGCAAATCAGGTCAATCTATTGTTTCCACGCTCAAATGGAAACGCTTCAATCTTCTTACCAATTCAAGAACTAAAACAGCCATGGCTGATGGTCTTGGATACTCACCCCCCACCCCCACCCCCACACAAATGGACCAGGTGATCTTAAACAAGAGGCCTGTTACAGTCCTGTGCTCAGCTGACCCTTCATGAACAAACTGGACTGATCAATGCCACCCAGCATACAGCTTTCTTTGACCCTTCCACAAGGAAAATTTCCATCAAGTTTCAGCAAAATCTAAATGCTAGTTTTGGAGTAATGTTGAATATGACAAAAGCACACAACTATTTATCAAAAAATATTTTTAAAAAATGCAGTGTTACCACTTAAACAAATTTAGATCTAGGGGTCGGTCCCCAGAGGTGTCCCTATGCAATTTTGAAGCAGTTGGACGAGTGGCTTTGGAGAAGATTTTTTTTTAAAGATTTGACCAAAAATAAAAAAATTAAATAAAAAATGAATTCAGCGTGATCATGAAAATCTGAATTGTGAACGACAGATAGATGAATGACAGACAATAGACAGCTAATCATAACACTAGAACAATGACTAGGTCATCAAGGGCTGAACAACCAGCAGATTTTGATAGTCATGTGCCTTTTAACCAAGAGGTCAAGGACACCCAATTGCAATCACAAGTGAATTCTTAAGCCACCCGGTACACACACTATGCAAGTTTGAAGCATCATGAAACTATTCTCGGATTATTGTATGGAAAACTTTTTTTTTTGTATATGATCATACCTGGGTGAAAGCTGAGGATTTTAACAAAACTGAAAAAGAAATTTCAAAATTTGCATCAACATTTTTTTACACATATTTGCATGTTTTATGCAATTTTCCTATAAAAAGTAAAATGACCAAAAATGTTCCCAAAGCTGAATGAAAAATTGTTTGAGTTGTGACAGTGTTTTTGTGTATTTACCCAGGTCAAGTCAATGTGAGGAAATGAGCTTATTCCTGACATAGTCTGCATGTTGATATGTCAGATTGAGTACGGAAATACAGGGAATATGTGAGGAATTGTGACACAATTTAAGAAAATGTCAGAATTTTGTATGAAATATGTACAAAACTTACAAGTAAATGTAACATACACTTTTTTTTCACACTTTTGTAAAATTGTTCCTTACAATTGCTAACAAGTTGAAAATGTGAATTGTGGATGCCAGACAGACGACGGACGAAGACCCACCACATGAGGTAAAAATAAGTCAAGGTACAATTGACCTAAACATGAATTTGATGTGGCCTCTGAATCATGAGACGTTTTTCTTGCAAGGACTCTTCTGTACACAGACAGTCAGACAAGCTGAAGCCCTCCCCCAAACTTCAGTTGCTGCAGATTTCATTAAGAGCAGTCCCAAAATTGACTGACAACAAATTGATATATGACTTTCAATGTGGAATATATATCTAGAACAAAAACTGCATTAAATTTATCTCCTTGAAAAATCAATGCACTCAATGTAGAAAGAACATACCACTACGCCATCCTCTGTTGCCTGAGACACGCTGGAGTCATCAAAATTGTACCACTGTCCATCATCTTTGTTGCAAGCATACGCTGTGTCTACAGGTACAAAAATGTTACATACAGCCACATAATTATGTATAATTGTATTAAACCTTATTCTATTAGGAAAGTTACATGATAAAAAAAAAATCCCTCTTCAAAACTATCAGAAACTTCTACAATTTTTTTCCCAAAGGATTTTTCTTAGTCATTATACTGCAAATAAACTTGAATCAGACTTTTTTCAATAAATGTCACTCAACTTGACAGGAAACAATAAAAATTTTTTCATCTCTTTTTCAATAGGTTTAGTTTGTTTTGACACACTCATGAAAATGGAGGTAATTTGCACAGGTTACCAAATAAACAAAAACAAAAACCCCAAGAGACACACAGGCCTAATACTTGGCTAACTACCATTGCCAACTAGAAAAGTGTCGAAAGGACATGGATGTCCCCACCTGTCATTGCCCCCATCAGGATTGGAAAGAGCAGCATGTACTTGGTGTACAACTTGAAACATACTGTGAAGTCTTCACATGGATGATAATAATAATAATAATAATAATAATAATAATAATAATAATAATAATAATAATAATAATAATAATACAAATATACCTTTTCATACACTGATTTGTGAAGTTGATGTTATGTCTTTCTCTATAGTTTGCTCCTCTTTGAAACAAATGTCTCAATTTTTTGTTTTGAATGATACTTAAATCACCAGGGATTACATGTTTGTGGTCTTTATCCATACACTTCTTGAAAGTAGTGTCACATTCATAAGTTTGATAATTCATATTCCAGTTGTCTAAGTTCACTTCATCCATTATTCAATTGTAATTGAAGACCTTATTATGAATACTGGAAGTGTATTTATAAGCAACTGTGACATCCTCTTCAATATAGTTGCTGACTGAATTTTCAACTTCCTGATGTCTAAGAACACTTTGAAGATTTCTGTACTCGATACCTGGATTTTCATAGTGTATTATCACAGGATTCATGTGTTTCTTTTTCTCCTTACTTTTCCACGTTTGTTCTTTCTTTAGCTTCAATTTATGTACATGTTGTATCATGTCTTGTACTAAACTGACAATCCTATCTGTTAACTTGCTGTCATTTAAAATATAAACAGCACTGGCTACAAAGACTACACAGCTTTTTCCAAGCTTCCCTTCAATCTTCTTACTTCTGTTAGTTATGCCTGCCATTGTAAGGTCACTTGTCATTCAAGACCCATTCAGCTGCAAGGAAATATCTTACAGACTGATTAAAACACTGCCACAATTCAGTAAAAATCTGGAAAACTACATCACTTAAAAGAAATAAAATACAGCCTGGACGCCCACACTTACAATGTCCTCCTCCCATGCCTCCATAGTGATTTGACACACCAATCAGATCATAGGTTGCTGGACCATGGTTTTTGCTAATGATGAACTTTTTCATGTTCAATCCCCTGTGAGAAATGAAGAAAAAAAACATATAAAGATGTCATTTCAAATATTTATTGCATGAAAATATATCACACTGCACAAATGTACTTCATCACTTTAATACAATGAACGAAACTTGAATATTTTCAGTTTATAATAATAATGTAAACTTTGAAGCTTATACTACTTTAGCTCATAATGATGATCCCAAGGTTTGAAAATAAATATTCAGAACAGTTTAGACGTTCACAACAAAAAGATTTGGAAATTTTTACTACAGAATGTATCCATAACAACAACAATTGTGCTCATCCAAATGATAATGAATCCAGATCCTCATTCCTTACAAAATGACCTTTCACTCCAGTACGGCCACATGCAGAGATGGCAAGAATGGTTCACGTCAACAGCTTGCTTTGAGCACAATGCAAACAAAACATACCAAGCAAACTGATGGCTTCAAGCTCCAACCTAGCGCTTCAAGGGTTAATTGCTTTGCAATGAGAGCTCTCTTGCAGAATTCACAGCAAAAGACCAGCTTTCTCCAACAGAGTAGTCACTACACGGCAGCTTCTGTCCTCTTCATAATGATATCAACAGTAAGTAAAGATAACAAACATCTACAGCCAAAATAATTTTTACCATGTCTGAAGTTAAGCAAAAGTCTATCTGTCATGTCTCTTGTGTCTTCCTTGCCACTTCTTCTAATTGTACTTCGACCTTGACAATGTACCTACCTTGTAGGGTACTCCACATAGGTGTCCAGCTTGTCCCTCCAATATCTGTTGTAGGAGAATCGCTTCAGGTGGATCACAAGCACTTTAGGTAAGGACCACAGGTCAAACTTCTTGGTTGCCTGTTGGTGTTTCTTGCAGCGTGGGCAATACCTGTCCCAAACACAGTGCAAGCATCCACATTGTCAAGTTAATGTCAACATTTGTCACCAACAATGTCACTAGAGTAAGTCTCTTTTATTATCATTCTCCCAACACAGTCTGCAAAGTCCCTTTACTATTTCACGCTAAGATGCTGTATGTGCAGTAATTCAATGACTTTTTTCAACTGGCACCAGTTTTTTTCACAAAATTGTGACCATAAAAGTTATATGTTGAAACAAACGCCAGTTGTTAAATACTGCAAAATCTACACCAAACTAAAAAAAGTTCAGTTTTTGGTCCTCATCATCATCATCCTATTTTATAACACCCAGTTATCACATACAATATTTGTTAAACATCCCAATTGCTTAAGATGTTTTAATGCAAATGCTCTTGAATTTCAGGGCAATCTAATCTTGCAAGACAACACTTTAATGCATAAGGCGTGGTCACTCATGCAGATGACACTGCATACAAGTCAATAAATATGATCAATTTTTCAAAGTAACATGCAAAACACTTGCAGACAAAATGTAACTTTACAGTGGCACACAGTTATGGCACACCTGTCTTATATCACATGCACAGGTCTCACATATAGAAATTTATAAGTCAACTGGTGTTTGTCAAACACAACATGACTTCAATATTTGATGTTATGATTTGAACAGCACAACTGTCTGCAAAAGAATGTTTATCACTTCTTATCACATACTTCAGCTGACCTTCATATTAAATGGGTCCAATGCAGCTTTCATTTTCTGGACAAAGAGAAAGCCTCCCCATCCTCCCCCAAGGTGGGACTTATTACCATATGACCAACGTGCCTACACCTACAGGTCCAATAGATCAATTTTGTTGGCAAAAATTCATTGGCAGCAAAATTAACCATATTTCTCACTTTTTGTGGTGTCTATTCAGAGGATTGAATGCCCATAGAACTGAAGGGTACCTTCCCAAGTCCCTAGAAAAATCAATTGCTTAATTATCTGTTAGTTTAGTGAGCCAAGCTGAGTTAGAAATAAATAATTTTTCCCACTTGTCAGCAAAATTACAATTTATTACAATCCTGCTACTAGATTACATTGAAAATTTGTACGATCAAGAGTCAAACCAACTTGTCCACAGGTAAAAATCACGTCTGAGACAAGTTGATAAGCTTTATTCCTAATGTCACAACCCATCAGGCTTCAACTCAGCACCAAATTCCAAACAAGAGTTCCTGCCCGCCAGTGTACAGCCTACTTACTACAAAATAGAATCAAAGGCCTGCAGCTGCTTATTGTAGTTGTGCTTACCATGGATCCTGTTCTCCCAGCTTCTCTGTGGTGGTGAACAGTTCCAGGCATTCGTTCAGCTGGATCGTCTGTTTGCGTTGCACCGGCTTGTAGCTCACACTGTCGTCTCTCTCCCAGTCCTCAGCAGCTTTCTCGTCAAAGAACTTGTTCTTGGCATTCATATTCCAGTCAATAGCCACATAAGATCGATCTGAAATAAAAAATAGTGTTCAGAAAACAGATTACCCTCGGCATCTACAACCTTTTTTTCCCTCAATCAAAGCAATTTTTTTTGAGACTTTGCAAGTACCATAATACAGTTTAACTGCACCAAAAATTTGATGAAGCTGTGATGAATCCTTCTTGAGATATTAAGGTAACATTGTGCACTTGTGCGCCATTCAGAAAGCCTTCACACAAATACTTCACAAGTTTCATAACACGTTTAAAAATAAAAAGAGGAAGCTGGTTTATAATAGGCACGTAGTAAATTATAATGAGCATCTCTGATAAAAATTTGGTGAAGCTGCAAGGTATCCTTGTTGAGATATTATGCTAACGTCCACCGCTTGTGCGCCACTCCATTAAAAGTTAAAAGTTTATAAGTACAAAGAGGAAGCTGGTTTCAAATAGGAACTTGGTCCATCATGAGATGCATCTCTGAGAAAATTTTGGAAAAGCTGCAGTCAGTATTTTTTAAGATATCATGGTAACGTCATCATAGTCAAAACCCTTCAGACAGCTTTCAAATAAACGCATCAAAAGTTTCACAAAAAGTTGAAAAATATTCATAGGAAGCTGGTTTTCAATGGAACCTGGCCCATCATAAGCTTTTTCTGTGACAACAGTTTCGTAAAGCTGTGGTGAATATTTTTTGAGCTATCACAGTAAGGTAGTCCCCTTGTGCGCCACTCAGACGGCCTTGAAATAAATACAGTGGGACCTCATCATAACGACACTCAGATATCTGACATATTCACTTAACGACACAGGTTTTAGAGGAGTTCAAGTTAGACTCCTTTGTTATGTGATTGAATTTATCTGACATATTCAGGTCTGACACATATTGCAGGGAACAAAATGGTGTAATTACAATGAGGTTTTACTGTACTTTAAAAGTTTCATTAAAAGTTTAAAAATAGTAAGAGGAAGCTGGTTTTCAATAGGAACCTCGTCCATTATAAGGTGCATCTCTGATACAAATTTGGTACAGCTACAGTGCATATTTGTTCATACACTGTTCCACCATACCGGCACTGGTATAAACAGGTAAATAGTAATATAATTTTTAACACCATACAGTTGACCAGAGGTGTTATGAGGTAAAGCGTACTCAGGTATTAGCTGGAAGCCACCTCTTCCACTATACTGGATGAAGGTTGAAGAGAAAGAAATCCTGCAAAAAACTGCAGACGGACGGATGACGCAGAATGACAATACCCTCTGGCACTTCATGTGTCGAGGCTAATAAATATCTATAATAAAACCCTGTACAATTAAGTCACAGGTAATGCTTTACCACCTGTCAAGACAGTCTTCTTCAAAAGTGATCCCCCCCCCCCCACCCGTGGACATTTTTGCATTTAAATTTGAAACCATAACAGGGCCATGAGCAAGTCTCATTTCCACCTTGTTTCAATGTTTTTGGCAAAAAATATCGCACAAAATTAGTTTGTCAGTTTTATCACATTTCTGCTACATAAATCAAAGTGCCAAAATCTAAAATTGAGAAGACAGGTTGTGATTGTAATCACAAACATTTCAGCCTTAAAATCCTCCTCAAACCCCCAGCTGACACAGTACAAACTATTCCCATTATGCATGTTGACTATGTTGACTTCATTTAGCCAATAAAAACACCAAATGTTCATCACATACTTGAAAAGCGGATAGGTTTGCCATCATCACAGATTTTTTCCACCTCTGAACTGCCATAGGAGTTAACCAGGTGGAATGTAAACATTCTAGGTCGTCTGTCAGCCTCATTGACCAGATCCTCATTCTCATCATCTGGCACAACAGCATCTCCTTCCGACGAGGATGTTGTCGATGATTTCTTCATACTGTCTGAATCCTCCACATCATCTTCATCATTTTCCATCTCTACTTCTGAAGACAATAAAAAAGGTATGCAAATTATTCTTTATAGTGCTTGAACTTAATAAATACTTGCTTTTGGAACTATTTTTGCAGGAAGTCACTTTTGAAATCACAGAAGATAAGACAATCACAAAACAAGTTAATGAGTATTGCAGAGCAATACATAGTCCCCCGCTCGTCGCCCACGAGGTTGAATGGGCTACTATATAGGGGTGTGACCTAGATGAAAAAAAAAGTTATGGCCCGGACAAGATTTTTCATACATATGTATTCTGTGACCCAGATATTTGACCTAGTGACCTACTTTTGGCACACGATACACTTCTATCCTAGGAAGTACAAACACATTAAATTTGGTAGCTGTGGGTGTTATGGTGTTGGAAATATGGCCCGGAGAAGCTTCGGACGGACAGACTGACGGACGGACGGAACACATTTCCACGTCAAGTTTCACATTTGTGTAAAATTTCATCAATCTAAGCTGTAGGTGTTATGGTATTTGAAATATGGCCTGGACAAGGATTTACACGGAGTTTATACTGTGACCTACATATCTGACCTAGGGACCTATTTTTGCTCATAACACATTTTCAAGTCACAATGAATTAACAGGTAAAATTTCATTAAAAGAAGTCAAAAGTAACACAAAATTATAGTCAGGACGTGAAAATACTGAACATTTACAAATCACTGTGACCCACATATACCTGGTGACCTAGTTTTGCTTTATGGCACATTCTTAGATTAAGCTTCACATTTGTGTAAAATTTCATTAATCTAAGTAAAAGGACAAAAAAGTTATGCCCCGGACAAGATTTTGAATGGATTTCACAGTGACCTACTTTTGCCATGTGACACAACAACTCCCCAGGTAGTATTAAAATAATAAATTTGGTAGCTGCAGGTATTATAGTAAGGGAAATATGGCATGAACAAGGTTTTACATGGAGTTTATACTGTGACCTAGATATTTGACCTAATGACCTAGTTTTGCGTCGTGACACACTTTTAGGTCACAATACATTATCAGTAAAATTTTATAACAAGAAGTCAAAGTTTTTTAAGAATTACAGTAAGGACATGAAAATACTGTACATTTATGTATTACTGTGACCCAAATATTAGACCTAGTAACCTAATTTTACTTTACAACACATTTCCATCTTAAGTTTCACATTTGTGTAAAATTTCATCAATCTAAGTAAAAGGACAAAAATGTTATGGCCCTGACAAGTTTTTACATGGATTTCACATTGTGACCTAGATTTTGAACCTAGTGACCTACTTTTGCCATGCTACACTCCAGCACCCCAAGAAGTATGCACATAACAAAGTTAGTAGCTGTAGGTATTATGGTATAAGAAATTTGGTGCTGACAAGGTTTTACACAGAATT
The DNA here is from genome assembly GCA_964020975.1 of Hermodice carunculata. Lineage (NCBI taxonomy): Eukaryota > Metazoa > Annelida > Polychaeta > Eunicida > Amphinomidae > Hermodice > Hermodice carunculata. The sequence continues at coordinate 97,420,542 of OZ026622.1, forward strand.
TTATACTGTGACCTATATATTTGACCTAGTGACCTAATTTCCCCTCATGACACACTTTTGGGTCAAGGTACATTATCATGTAAAATTTCATAAAAAGAGATCCAAAAGTTAAAAAAATTAGTCAAGACCTGAAAATTCTGTATATTTACATATTGTGGTGACCCAAATATTTGACCTAGTGACCTAGTTTTGCTTTATGACACTTTCTTAGACTAAGCTTCACATTTGTGTAACATTTCATGACTCTAAGTAAAAGGACAAAAAAGTTATGGCCCGGACAAGATTGTTCATACATATGTATTCTGTGACCCAGATATTTGACCTAGTGACCTACTTTTGGCACACGATACACCTCTATCCTAGTAAGTAAAAACACATTAAATTTGGTAGCTGTGGGTGTTATGGTGATGGAAATATGGCCCGGAGAAGCTTCGGACGGGCGGACTGAGACGGAAGGACGGACGGACGAGGTGCAAACCTATAGTCCCCCACCAAGTGGGCGGGGGACTAATAACACCCCCACACCTTTTACCACATGTACATAATGTTGATATGTTTAAATTAGCTGTTGCATTCTTAATCTTTAGTTTGACTATGACTGAAATTTCCACACTGAAGATGTGTTGGTTATCTGTGAATGTGATTCACACAGGAATCAGCTTTCTCTGTAGAGTATGTCCGATTTACGTTTTCTTAAATAGTCAAAATGTAATATGGATCACAAGAACAACAACGGAATAAACAATGGGGCTGTGTGAACAGCCCATGCTCAGCTGACCTAGACATTCATCACACTTGCAGCTCTGTGAACTCTGTATAGGATCAAGGTCGCCCACGTACTGAGTAAGTCTCACTTTTATAGAAGAACAGTAACATGTGCAACATCAATGCCCAGTTCAAGTAGTTCTCAAGTTATAGTGAAGAGTAAAATTCATGTATGTTGCACTGTGACCCATAAACGAGGTCAAGGTCACTCATGTAGTGTCTAAGCATGATTTTTATAGACAGACATTAATATGTGCAACATCAAAGATCCAAGCATCACTGGAGCATGATCATTTGCACAACATAGGTAGACACTTATAAAAGGTACACCCTACTAAGTTTGGCACAATACCAATGTGAAGAAAAAATTTCACTCCTGACTTGAGACAGGCAGTCACCTACAAAAGGCAACTGGAGGACAGACAATGGATGGCTAGTCATAACATAACTTCAGCCGACTGACAACTCAGTTGAGCTAAAAATTATGGGACAATACCAAAATTAGTCCATCCCTGTGAACAACATTAACTTCTCTCCACATATCCACCTCAGATCACTAGGAAACCCCAGGTGTGTTTGCAGGCAAATATGAAGCTGTGCAAAGAGTGTAAATACACAGGTAACTACAGTGGCTCCAGGATGTGTTGTAAAGTGGGCAGCTTAAATGACTCTCAATGCACAACACACAATTATTATTCTTAGTTGGCAACAGGGGTCCTTATGACATTTGCAGAATAACAGACTTGGTTGCAGATCTAGGTTTTAATTATCATGCATCATCTTCACAACAGAGGACCTGGATTGTCCTGTGCTCAGCTGACTGCCAAACATCCATATCTTGAGGCAGTAACATGGTTAAGAATAACAACATGGGAATATACTTGAGGCTACTTGATGTGTTGAAGTTCTACAATAACTGTACAATAAAAGCCATAGGGATATAGGACCTTGATATGTTCTTTGTACCAACACACAGGATTTTATAAGATACATCCAGCAGTTGGGCTATGTGTATCACTTATCAGTGAAGCCATAAAAGATTGAAATGCTACATTTTAATAAGTCATTTCACTAAATTTTGTGTGATCTCAGCATGGAAACCAAGTAAAATACAGCTAGTGGCATCCTCCCCCCCCCCCAAAAAAAAGGAATAACATATCCCTTCCCACAGATGAACTTAACCAAGGCTAACTATGCTGCAGTGTTGCCTCATTCAACTGCCCACATCTGGGATATCATTTGCATAACTATCATAAATTTATGAGTGAAACACAATAGGAGGCAAAGCTGGCTTGGTTGAGTAATGTGCCTCCTGTAAGTACAATACTGAAATTTAAATTAACCCCCCCCCCCCCCCAAGTTTGAAGAGGATGCAGCTGGCACTTTGACAGATGTACACAAAATTTCCACAAAAATAGGAAAAGCTGGCACAACCACCTGTTGAACACATTACTCCAGATCTAATGGTATTCACATTTTTTTTAATTGTTCAAGTACTTTTGAGAAGTAATTCAATGTTTCACCATTTGTAGACACCCATCCAAGTTTGAACAAGATCTGGTGAACGTTTTTGACAAGAAATTGAAAACGTAATTGTGGATGGATGAAATCATATAAACTCAGCTGATATGTCAACTGAATTGACAACAATTTACTGAAATAGGCCTATAATTTCAAACAAAACTTTTTGCATTCTGTCATGTGAAAACTAGATAAGGTTTTTCCCCCCTATGGACAGTTGCACTTACGTTTTGGTCTCTTTTGGGTAAATACGAACTATAAATTTATATGTTTCAGCTATACATACCAAGGAACATTGCCTTTGGTCGGAATTGACTTGGATTTGTTTCGTTAGGACTAGGCCACAGACCACAGTTATAAATCCTTCTATTTTTCATATTAGCATTTTTCAGTCTCAAAAATCAGCATTTTGGTATTTTGAAATTCCGTGAACGGCATTTAACAGATAAAAATGTCAGAAAAATATGGACGGATTTTTGTCATACAATTCCCAGCTCGTTAATTTGTGATAATTGAAATACGAAACAACACCTGGATGTCAGCTTTATACAGGTGTATGAACTGTGCTCTTGCCAGGGTCACATCATTGTCCTTCCCCACCATAAAGTTCCCACCTGGCCTGGAAGACAGTGCACCTATATGACCTCCAATGAAGCAACTCTGCGATGCAGCAAACCTGACTTAGCTAACTTTATTTAAACAGAAGCTACAGCATGCTGAAAACACGGTATTTTCACAATTACGGACTATCTCCGTTGGGATGCGCAACCAGCCAATCACAACTGTAGTCTGTAACCTAATAGACTTATCAAAATTTTTAAAACTTGTTTAACTGAAGCCACAACTTGTTTTCTGCAAAGGATTTGCATTAACTTTACCAAACTTCAATATTAAAGAAAATATCAACTTTTTTGCAAGCAACCTTTAAATCTGAAAAATCAGTTTTTATGACAAATAAAATAATTAATTAAAATTTTGAGGAAAATTATATAATTGCATCCAATCAATTCTTTTCTGTCCAATATGAATACGATAGACAATGGGCTATGATGCAAACCCATAATCACTTGCCTGCATGTCCTGCCCTTACAATGAGAGATCAAATTACAATGCCCCACCCCTTAATTTTAACCCCAAATTTGAATATATTGCTAAAATTTTATGAATTTTTAGGTGAAATTGGTGATTTTTTTACTATTTATGGATAGATTCGTAACATTTGTCTACAAAAAATATGACATCTATCACTGCTGAGGCATTAATGGTGGATGGGGGGAGTATCAGTTACACCAAGTCAGCATCTAATACCAGTCATTATGGCAGTATTTTCCTGATATTATCTGAATTATGGCAGACAATGGAACAGTTTCAGTGTTTAAACATTGTTAGCCCATCAAAGTGCACAGTTTAAGACCAGTAGGTCACAGATTAGAGTAGCAGTATTCAGCAAATTATGTTTTTTGGTACTAAAATTATGGAATTTTAACGCGCCCTTTGTTTGAACATTAGGGGGGCAGTTGGGTGATCCAGCTTCCACAAACCAATAGTGCTATGTCTTTTTTTCTGCAGTAGACTGTATAAGTTGTGGTTTATTGACATGGTTTCTGGTGTATGTGCACATATTAGAAAGAAAATGACAAAAGTTTGTACAGTTACTCCAATATCATAAATGCATATTTGTACTCACAAGTGCTCTGATTTTAAATTTGATAAGCATCCAATTATCAGGCGCAAGTGCTTTCAGGCAAGTGTTTAATGGAAGCTAACTTTTTTCCCCTTGTTTCACTTTCTGAAACTCTTATAATATTATGTGGTTGTATGTCGAAGTTCAAATGTTTTGCCACCTATGTACACTAGCTTGGTAAAAGTTATAAAATCTGCAGTTCATAAGTGCTGTCATCCACATTCATGGATATAAATTGATTCCTTTATGTGAAAATAATATGCTGATGAACTCAACAGCTCAACAAAGTCAGCATGCCTGATTTTAAATGATTTACCCCAGTCAAATGACACACATATATGACAAGCTTTTGTCTCCCAAAAAAATAAAAAATAAAAAAAATAAAAGGGGGTGGGGGGGGGGGGGGGAGAAACAAAAACAAAAACAAAGAACTTTACATTTTACCTAAGATTTGTACAGCTCTACTGACAGACAATGCGCATTTTTTTCTGGTATGCCGAAAATCACTTTGACATGATTTTGTATAAACAGCTCTGAATATGAATGGAGGCTGTAGGCCTACAATGACAATTCCACAAAATTAAAAGTTTGAAACAGAGGGTCACTAAGTTTCATATCAATGGGATTAGCATAATTTATTCATATCATATTAGCATTGTTAATTTCTGATACACACATATGATTACCTGTGTGGTACCTGTGAGGTATCGCTAAATACAAAGGGCTATGGAAGCTATCTAACTACCAAGCAGTCAGCAAAGGAGGTATAGCCTGTGCACTTGATAAATGTCTTGCAGCAAATCCTGTTATTATTTATGCAGTGTGGTTCCACTGATAGGTGCAACATGTCTATGCACGATGATTTGTGACATAAATGTGATACTTAATGAAGTTTTAGAAAATTGAGACTGTTAAACTTGATATTCACAGCCGATATGTGGGTGTAAAACTTCTTTTCTCCTTTCATAAGCTGGCCTGAGGTACACAATACCATAGCCCGAACCATTTGCCTTGTGATCTACAGTTCCAGGACCATATCTTGCATGCTCCATCCATGTAAAAGTTGTTAGGATCACTCAAAATTGTCCAGGCAGATGTCAAAAAGTGCTGACTTCCCATTTTAACTTGCTTGATGAACGATAATAGAATAACAACATGACCATGTGAGTCCCAATACATACAGAGTTAGCCCTAATAGGCCACAGACCACAGTTATAAATCCTTCTATTTTTCATATTAGCATTTTTCAGTCTCAAAAATCAGCATTTTGGTATTTTGAAATTCCGTGAACGGCATTTAACAGATAAAAATGTCAGAAAAATATGGACGGATTTTTGTCATACAATTCCCAGCTCGTTAATTTGTGATAATTGAAATACGAAACAACACCTGGATGTCAGCTTTATACAGGTGTATGAACTGTGCTCTTGCCAGGGTCACATCATTGTCCTTCCCCACCATAAAGTTCCCACCTGGCCTGGAAGACAGTGCACCTATATGACCTCCAATGAAGCAACTCTGCGATGCAGCAAACCTGACTTAGCTAACTTTATTTAAACAGAAGCTACAGCATGCTGAAAACACGGTATTTTCACAATTACGGACTATCTCCGTTGGGATGCGCAACCAGCCAATCACAACTGTAGTCTGTAACCACTACGGTTTGGATATGGTAATGACACTGTCTAATGGTACAAATCTAGAATGTTGACATTTCAGGATTCCCAATGTCAGAAAAGAGTGAGGAGTGTTTAACAAGGCTAGGGTGCCAAAAAGGGCGAATACGGTACCTCCGTTCAACTCCTTCTCTTCCTCCTCCTCCTTGGTTTTCCACCATTCATCATTGTCATCTGGCACCTTGACATACCGACTGAAACGACATGATTCAATGTAAATATGCTTGCCATCACCAAGTATCTTAGCTGAACCCACTCACACTTGACAATTAATGAATCAATCAATCATTTATAACATGTAAAACTACAAGCATACCAGAATGCCCATATAGACCTTGATGTTCCCTTCTGGCAAAACAGTATTCAAAATTTACCAATTTTGGACCATAAGGATCTTATAGACTTCTTTCAGGTCACCTGTACTTCTACATTCTTCATGGATGGTTAACTTCAATTCTCTGAAGTATTTCTTTATGTCTCAAGTTTGTTATACCAGGAACCAACCTAATAGCTCTTAGTTGCTTTATGCTGCAAGTGGTCTCAATATGAAGGTCAACTTAACACTCACAAGGTATCAATATGCAGGTTCCCATAAAATCTATCCCTCAGCACTTTCATACAGTAGTCTGTCTGCTATAAGGCAGGAATCCAGCAACAGATTGCTTATTTCCTCTCTATATGGTCAGTACATAATGTTTAACTGTACAGAACCCCGCACTAATATACTGGGATTAACATTTTACATTAAATATAACCATCAAGCATCCAATGTGGAACAATGCCTAGAAAAACTGTTGACTCGAGCATCCTATGAGTGAAATATTAGCCCACACATAATGGTTTGGTTTTCTCACAATTTTCTGCTTACATGTACATTACTTGAGAGGCAGTGCAGAAATACTGGCAAAAGGTCTTTGGCACAGCACAATGAAATGGTTCAATTTCAAATCAACAAGTTTCATTTTCCTTTTTTTTAAAGTTGGTAAAGGTGATGATACTTACGCCATCTTGTGAAGCACAGCATTATAGAGGCTGTCATAGGTGCAGTTTCTACGAGGCACTGGTACAAGGAATGGCTGCCCAAACAGCTGTGTGGTCACATGGGAGTAATTGTTGTAGTTCTGCCTTACCCTACAAAACATTCCAAGTTGCACTAAATCAATTTTCATACAGCAATAGTGAGCACAAGCTCAGTCCTATGGCACAGTAATAGTGAGCACAAGCTCAGTCCTATGGCACATTAATAGTGAGCACAAGCTCAGTCCTATGGCACATTAATAGTGAGCACAAGCTCAGTCCTATGGCACAGTAATAGTGAGCACAAGCTCAGTCCTATGGCACATTAATAGTGAGCACAAGCTCAGTCCTATGGCACAGTAATAGTGAGCACAAGCTCAGTCCTATGGCACAGTAATAGTGAGCACAAGCTCAGTCCTATGGCACAGGGGCGCCGGCAAATCTTGTGCCATTACCTTGCCAGCAACAGAATACAAGATTAGAAACCATCGGCACAGCAATTTTCACCATTTTCTCCCCTTATCAATGATGAACCGTAATTTGTCCTCAGTCGCAAAACAGAAGCAAAAAATATACTGACAGAAATTTTGTTTTTTATTCTACAAGTTTGAAATTCTTGGGTAGATACAAGTAATTCATATTTCCGAGTTCTGAGGACAAAGCGTGACGGTCATGCTTCCACCCAACAATCAACGTGACAACAAAGCTGTGCTCATCGTTTACAGTGCTTGCCATTCACATATTATACAAAACTACGTGTCCTTTATTGTTACCAGTCAAATTTTTACATCACAGAGCAGCTTTCCGTAATGTTTTACATAAAGACAGATTTGGGTCACTTTACTATACTTGCAAAACTTGAAAGCACCCAACACAAAAACATCCAAAAAGCACACACAGTGGTATTTGCTATAAAGACTACAGTCAAATAAAGTGATTTTATGCTGCAGGTGGTCTTACTATGAAGGTACACTTTACACTGAACTATGAACTGTTACAGGAGGTGGTCTTTACAGCAGGTACCATTGTATTGAAGTTGATACAAAATTATCAACAGGTTTCATAGCTTCCAAATACAGCTTCAACAATTATTGAATTAACCCTTTCCCAATTAAACCGGTCAAAAGCAGCTGGTGGTCCAATGTTGTCTGCTTCACTGTTCTGTTTTCAACTGTAATAAAAAAAACCCTTTGACTGAGAATTGTAGGTGAGACCTATCAAGATCACATGGATGAAGCCCACAGTCAACAGCTTTCCTTGGCATGCGTTGGGCACTTCTGTGCCCAACACATGCAAAGGAAAGCTGTTGACTCGGTCAGAATTCAAGGGGGAAGGGTTACAACAAAAAAGCAACAACATTGCCATCAACATGCAACGGCCACATTACTATGAGAACACTGGTCTACACATTATGCCTTACCTTTGTTCTCTCATGTATACAGGTAGGATCAAGGTATCAGGGTCATCTCCTGAGTTGACGGGCACTTCATAACTGCAACAATCACAATGCTCAATTTAATAAAACGGTTTTACAAACATTTTCAATTATGTGTACTTCATTACCAAAACCACTTTCAACAACAGAACACTTCTCACATGTTAAATTATGCTGCAAATGCATCACAATAATTTGTTAGAAATCGCCAACTGTTGCCAATCAGTATGGAACTGTTTCTATTGCTACTGTCAAACATCCTCTACTTCAAGTCTTTCAAACATCCTGTACTTCAAATCTTTCAAACATCCTCTACTTCAAGTCTTTCAAACTGATAACAAATGAAATACCAGGTACTTTATCCTTAATTCTTTCAGCTCCAGTATAATAACCACTTTATGGCTTTTGTTCTAATTTCAAAGCTGATAAAAGTGACCACAGTCTCATCTATACTTGAGGATAAAATCACTCACCAACATACAATAGTCATTCATTCCTTATAAAATTTGCAATCACTTTGCAAAGATAGATCAGCCTGGTACAACCAAGCGCTGCCAAGTAAAACTTACACAAATATAACATCTCTGTCCAATATGTGACTGAGTCCTTCATCAGGCGAGAAAACTTTATGAAAACGGTGGTTATAAACATCAGTGACAACCATCTACAAATAAGGTAATACATCAGGTCATATTTAAAAGTAGAAGTGATAACCAGAGTACGAATAAGGTAAAACATCAGGTCATTCTTATAAACATCAGTGACAACCATCTGACAATGAGCAAATATGAATGCACTGTGCTTAAATATTTCACATCCATCATAATGAAAATCTGTAAAATGTATTTAAAACTTTTGAAGTATTCTTGCAAATTCAGTTTTTTTGCAAGGCTCTGTTCATCTGCCCTTTACTTTATTTCCCTCTTGAAAATAGTTTATTCCAAGCACATTATGTTCATACAAGGCAAAGAGAATACTTTTTATCACCAATGAGGTGACCTACCAAACAAATTGCTTTGATCATTTATCACCAATAGGGTGATCTACCAAACCTATTGTCTTGATCAATATGTATATGAAATGTCAACTAAGATACAGTAAAATATAACTAGAAGCTAATCAGTGACCGCAAAACCACTCTGCCAGGATGGAGGGACTGACAGATGGACGGACGCGTAGGTGACGACAATACCCCACCAGTAGGTCAGGTTACTTCTGTTTAACCTAATGATAAAGTTTTGGTGCAAATGCAATGAGCACAGATATCATGGCAAGGCCATTCTTTTTTCAATACAGTACTGTGACCTAAATATGTGACCCAATGACCTAGTTTTCAATGGGCACCTGAGGCATCCTTAGGACCGACTGTCATAAATAATTGATGAAGCTACATTCAATATTTTTTAGATATTGGGTTAACGGCGTTTTTTTCTTCAATCTAGTACTGTGACATAGTAGCCTACTTTTTGATAGGCACCTGAAGCACCTCAATGGCCTTCTGTGATAAAAATTTGGCCTCTGTAAAATGAGTACTTCTGGAGAGATGGTATGACAAGGCCATTTTTCTTCAATACAGCACTGTGACCTAAATATGTGACCCAGTGGCCTAGTTTTCGATAGGCATCTGGGGCATCCTTAGGTCCAACTGTCATAAATAATTGATAAAGCTACATTTAATATTTTTTTAGATATTGTGTTAATGCCGTTTTTTTTTATGAAATGTACTATCGTGGCCTTAAAATGAGACCTAGTGACCTACTTTTCAATAGGCACCTGAAACACAGAACCCTTTGTGATGAAATTTAGTCTCTGTAAAGTGAGTATTTTTGGAGATATGGTGTTAAAAAGGCATGGACAGATGGACACGTAGGTGACGACAATACCCCTCCGGCCATATGGGCCAAGGGGTAAAAACTGCTTGTTTCTTATTGACCTGTCACAAAACAGATATATACACATAGCCAGCATATGAGTAAGTGGGTACCACAGGCAGTGTAGCCTCTGCTCACCTTATCTGCAGGCAGTTTAGTCAACTTGGATAAAGCTTTACAGAGATCAGCAACAACTCCTAATTTGGGCACTGTCACCTTAAACTGGAATACAGAAACAGTAAGTCATTTATTATTTTCTTCCAGAGAGGATTCTGGTCTGTTATGTAGAGAAATATAACCGGCAAAATACAAAATCTGTCAATAAAATGAATTGCTGTTTATCTTTGCTCAATGAAGCAGCCTTGAAATGAATTTGATCAAAATATATGCCAGCTTTGTGAAGACTAAAATAACAAAGAGGAAATATTGAGCACAAGAACCTGGAGACTTTTGGCCCTCCAATGACCTCCATGGGTCAGCAGCACAAAAGTACTTGAACAACTTAAAATGTTTGTTGAAATAATCATGAAGGTAATCAACATCAATAGCAATTTTAGAAACCTTTGTCCCTTCAAACACACAAGTCAGCAGCGTTAGCCATCTCCTATTGTCCAAAAGGTATCCCATGAAAAGCTGTCACATGTGGCTCAACACAGAGTAATTTGCCAGGAGGTTTACAATAAGAGCACGGTGGACAGTGTGTGGTTGCAGCAATGTAACTGTTATTTCTCACCTGTCTCCTTTTTTTCTGTGAGTCTAGCGGTACAAGGAAAACTTCTATTTGTCGCTCTTTCTTGACAGGTAATGGTAATGACAAGTAACAAAATGGATCAAAGGTAACCGAGATTTTATTACACTCTGGGCACACTAGAGTTGATTTTAAGAGTCCATGAAATGTATCCACTATGATTGAATCATTCCTTTTGAGGTAGTTTTCCCAAGCTTCTTTGGCCACATCCTGCAAGCAAGTAGTTAGAATTCAACAAGTATCCATACACTGCACTCACTTAATACATCTGTACTCTCCACAACACTCAGCAAACTACCTTGTAATTACAGTGCAGCTTGACTGTCACACAGCACCAAAGCTTCCTAGTTTTTACAGGCCTCATGGTGGTAATTTGGCAGGACCGCGTTCTACACAACATCAAATTAAAATTTTTATTGGAAAAAATGCCTCCTATTTACACTATGGGTTTATCATCTTATGAGAGCAAGCTTCTACGATATCAACCAATGTACCACAGGAAAAGCAGGCACACAACAAAATTAGGGGCAAGTTCCTTGCACAAAATATTGTTCTTTCAAATCTGACATAAAACAGTCTTTTGTGGCTCAAGTCAGTGGACTACTGTTTCATAGCTGTAACAAGATATTTAAAAAAAAAAAAAAGACTACAAATTGAACTGGTCATCTTCCAAGGTTCTGTACGTTTGTTTCTTTACTGTATTTTTTTAATCCGTAACACAATCACTTCAGTTTGTCTCCTCAATATACCTTAGTTTTTATCAAGCCCTACCTCATCTGGTCTGCCACTATCATCCTTCAGCTCAATGTAGGGCTTTTTCTTGATACGATTTAAGTCTTCGTGCAGTCCATCCAGTAAGAAAGCCATCAGTTCCTGTGAGTCTTGCTGCTGGTATCCAGAAAACTGTGGCGCAAAGCGACCAACAGCAAGCTGTACAGACAAGCAGACACTCATGACAACTCATTACACACAGACCAAAGACTGGAGATACCATCACCACCATATCAGTGACAAAATCAACATTTGTTAAAAGACAAATGTAATTCAATGGTATTTTTGTAACACAAAATTCAATGTTTCCAGCTAAGTACAACCTTTTCAGATACTCAATGCTATATAACTTTTGTAATTAAAATTTCACCCACCCTCCAAACTCCCTCCCCCTCAAGACAGACAGAGACACAGAGAGAGACAGACAGAGAGACAGAGAGCAGAAAAAAGCCAACAAACCTTGAAGTTCCTAGGTACTGTATATGCATATTTTCCTGACCACAGATTTCGGATAAGCTCAGCGTAGCTGGTAGCAATCTCTCCTTTCATACCCAAAGGATTATCATAATTCAGTTCTTCCTTCCACACATCAGATTGGAAATAGTCAGTTAAACTGGGCACATTGCTCATACACTGAAAACAAACAATATCATTGCATGCAAACACTATTCAGACTGAAAGCATGTAGAATTCAATGGAAGCTTTAAACAAATCCTGCCCTTTATGAATATTCATGTTACATGGAAAACAGACATCCCTGTGAAAATTACCATGATGATCAAAATAAACATCATATTCTTCAGCTTGGAAAAAGTTGACTTTCAACTGATCAGTACTGGTAATGTAATCATAAAGACTAGTCTTTGGGGCCACATATCCCTGTAATAATCATAACTTTCATGCACATAAAAACCTGTACAGCCCAAGAACAGTTTGGATAATCTGCTTATGCTACCCACAATAACCTCTTTGGCTAAATTGCCATGCAAACATAGCAATATGTGCAAGGTATGTACACCTCAAAATTTTCAATACAAGTGAAAAATTATTTTATGAACCATTAAATATGTCCTGTCATAGATCTTTAAATGTGGTATTGCATCAAAGCAAAATAAATATATCTTCAACTTTCCCTCTTTTCCTACAGTTGTTGCTGTTCAATATTGACAGGTGTTTACACGTTACTGTGAAAAATACAATTTCTTTATATTTTATTAATATATTCAGTCCATTTAATTTTTTTTTTTAAATGCTGATACCTCTTTAGTTTCAAGAGATCAATAAATAGTGTCATTTTTTGATAACATTCTGATGCTTAGCAGGTCAGACTTTCCAATATGGCCAGCTTAAGATGATAGTTTGGGCCAGCTTAAGATGATAGTTTGACATAGGTCCTCCAGCAGGACAGCAGTCCAAGGTCAGCAAAGGAGGATGATAACATTAAATTGGAAAAGTTTTCATCATATCCTTGAGCTGTGCTAGGTCTACAACTTCCAATATTTCAAGAGATAACAAATAATGAATCTTTACACTGAAATAAACAGAAATCTCAAAAATATCGAAAAGACCAAATTTCATTTTGAATTGTGTTTGACATTACTCCATCGACCAGACTTCTAAACAAAGTCCCAAGCTCGACACTTCAAAAGTGCTGGCTAGACCAATGAAACTTTAAAAGACAATCAGAGATTGCTGGATCCATGCCCCCTCGCTTCATTTATAACCTTGCTAACCACAGGTCTCATTTTGGAATGACTGTAGTCAATAAAAATAGGCTATCACTGTGTCCCAGATACTTGACCTAGTGACCTACTTTTAAGCATGACATACTCTTGTGTGGGGAATCACATGTGTGTGAAGTTTCATGATTCTAAGTCAAAAGACAACAGATTTACAGCTCAGCTATTAGTGTAATGTAGTTTGACATGAACGTATCACCGTGACCCAGATACTTATCCTAGTGACCTATTTTTTGTTTCTTGAAACACCTTTAGGTCAAAATATGTGTGTGTGTGAAGTTTCATGAAACTAAAAGGAATTAGAGACGGGACATGATTTGACAAGAATATGTCACTGGGACCCAGGTACTTGACCTAGTCCTACTTTTGGTACAGGACACACCCTTATGTCCAGATTTACCTGTGTGTACATATTTCAATATTTACATTTGTTATTTTTGTTAGCATTGAAAGAATAGGAACGGTAGTGTAGTTCATGAGGCAATGGTTACACTAGAGCATCTCGTGCAACCAACGTGCTGCGCAATAATATCCTCTCAACGCACTTTGTCATTATTTAAGCTTCCGCCGAAAGTACTGCCGAAGCGTTTGATTCATAGGCCTAAGCATAATGGGAAGACGGTATCAGATGATCAAGAATTGCATATCTACTCGTCAAAACTTGCCTAAATGTTTTCTTTTACCGGTTTTGCAAGCTTTATTGAAATAAAGTTGTTGTGTTATTCGGAACTATTTTTTCCTAGTTTTGTGTTCCAGGAGTTGCCTTGACAACTGATGGCTGATGTAGTAGCCCCGCCTACTTGGCTCCTCCCACTAGTAAACAAAAAGGCGATTTTTTGTAAATTAACAAGCTAAAAACGATTTTAAATCAACTATCAATGATAATACTTACTCTTATGTCAATAGAAATTGATGTTAAATGTAAATATAAGAATTAAACTTCCTCTCTAGTGTAATTACGGGCGCATGGTTGCAGTTTGTGTGACAGGCATTTCTTTGATGACGCGCTACCGCGCGTCATCAGAAATGCCTGTCACACAAACTGCAACCATGTGCCTGTAATTACACTAGAGAGGAAGTTTAATTCTTAATTAATCTACGTTGAAGGACAAGCCCATCATAGCCCAAATACAAGAAGCGGAGACCAAAATACTTGACCAAGTGACCTACTGTTGCTTCCTGACACACCTTTGGGTCAAGATACATGTGTGTCAAGTTTCATGAAGCTAAGTTAAATGGTAATGGAGTAATAGCCCTGTCACCATTTTACAAGGATATGTCACTGTGACCCAGATACTTGCCCTAGCAACCTACATTTGGGAGGACACACTTATGTCTAGATGCACGTGTGTGTAAAATTTCATTAATCTCACTTGAAGGACAACAAAATTACAAGAAGTGTAATGTAGTTTTACACGATTGTATCACCGTGACCCAGATACTGGACCTAGTGATCTACTTTTGTTTCATGACACACCATCAGACCAAGATATACAAGTGTGTCAAGTTTTATGAAATTAAGTTAAATAGTAAAGGAATCATAGCCTGCACAACATTTTATGAGGATACGTCACTCTGACCCAGATAATTGACCTACTTTAGGTACATGACACACCCCTTATGTGTAGATGCATCTGTGTGCACAGTTTCATTGATATAACTTACACAGTAAAGGAATTATAGCTCAGATATGGTTTTACAAGAATATGTCACTGTGACCCAGATACTTGACCTTGTGACCTACTTTTGGTACATGACACACCATCACGCCCATATGCGACTGTGTGTAAAGTTTCATTAATCTAAGTTGAAGGACAAGCAAATTATAGCCCTGACACAAAAAATGGACGGATGGACACACAGAAAAAGTAATTACTATATGCCCCTCCTCCCACGGGGGGAGGGGATAATAACATGAATCATGCCCATGGAGTGCCTACTCCTGTACAGACGCTGGCAAAAAGTCAAGAAAGGAGACATTTTTCTGACAAGAACTGGCATGGGAAAAAAAGACGTGCATGTGTACACCCTACCCTCATGGTATGGAGGCCAGCCTTTAATCTAATTAGAATGAAAACATTTCCTATGGCAATTTAAAATTTTACTTTGTGGAAGAAAAAAAGACATAAATTAGTTTTTTCTCAGTCATAATCCCAAATTTTACTGCACTGTCGTTTTTTTTTAAGCTTGTTCCTGTGAACTTATGCAATATGGAGGGTTCCAGTCCTATGTCTAGTAGCCACAATGCATCCATAGGTCATTACCTGCAGTGCAGAGTTCATGAAGCAGGTGTTTCCCAGGTTAGAAAGGCCACACAAGCCAGGGGCCACGCTGCTGCGACTTGAGGTGTAGTTGTCATAGGAACTGTAGTAGGACGAGGACCCATAGGTACTACTAGAGTAGCCTGAAGAGCCATAGGAGCTACCTGATGACCTGTTAATCAAGGTGAAAGGTTAAAGTTCAATTAACAAAAAAATATTTGTATCAAGTGGACCAGAACTGGTACAACACACATTTATCTGAAACTGCTTACTTACAAGATTTGCTAGTTTCAATTTCTTATCTGCATTTGATCCCACATCGAGGACAGCAAAATCACCTTATACTAACAATACAGTCACCCAACAAGACCTAGAGTGCAAACACACAAGAAACCTGCCTGTTAAAAAGATTGTCCAAACACTGTTATTACAACAGGCAGCCCATCAATTAAATAGTAAATGTATGAGGCAAAATATGCCCTTTAATAACCTGTGCTTAACTGTTTACCGGGCTGACAATTATTAAAGGCACATAAGGAAATGCAGCCATAAGTCTCTGAACCTCTGGTCTGCCTGAACAACACAGCAAGTCTGACGTAATGCACACCTTGGCCACCACTTCAATTGAACAAAATATGTAAACATAACACATATCCCTTCAGTTTTCACCTTGTCTGGGAACGTATTTCCCAGCATTGAAAAAGAAGCTCATTTATGAATGTGTAGACTGTAAATTTTTGGTCAATCCAATGGACACTGTGTAAAGTGACTATAATGAATGCAGTGATGTGGACCTTGCTAGTCCTATCTACAGCCACTATGGTGCCTCAGTGTGGCTCACACATACCTAGCTGGTGATGATCCGTAAGAGTTGATTTCATTACTACTACTAGTGGAGTTGTAGGTTGCGATGGCGCTGCTGGTGCTACAAGCAAAGCAAAGAGGACCTGATGACAGCCAGACATCTGGACAGTGTCCAAACACATCACTTCAAGGCACCACAACTTTTACTTGGTTCACTCTTCAAGTAAAGGTACCATGCAAATTCAAATAAAATCAAGTTCTTTTTCATGATTGTTCTGTTGTCACAAATATTTTTAGTATGTTATGTTTTCAGACCACATTAAACTGGTAACTTAATTGAAAAAAGGCCTTTTGAAATTCTGCTGTTTGTCAAGCTTGGTTGAAGTGCCCTCTTGATCAAAATGCTCCAAGAGTTTTAATGGTTAAATTTTATCTTTAAAATTCCCAAGGGTTGCTTTATTAGTAAGTTATACGGTTACATTTTATGAAGCATTGCCACTTAAATACACTTAAAAAATGAGTTGGTATTTTTAAATATGTGGCCAAAAAAAAAAAAAAAAAAATTTAACACACCAAATGAAATCCGTTCAAACAGGCTGGCTACAGAAAACTGAATACAAGGTACACTTTCCTCCCTTTAGTAGAATGTCACAGATTTGACACACTTGAAGAATTCCATGCACGTGCAAAAAATGAGGAGGAAAGGGGGAAGACAAATAAAAATGAAAGCATCATGCTGAGGTACAAGTCAATACAGCCATGACCAGCCCATCAGGTCTTGAAACATTTATTTTTGCTAATGTTAGAGGAAGCCGAGCCACCTATTGTAACAAATCCCAAGCTAACATTTGGAATTCTGCAGCTGTAAACACTTAGTCAATCTGCAGCAGAGAAAGTCTGGGCAAATGTTCATCATTGTATTGTTTTGGTAATTTCTTGGCTGGGTCTAACTTACGTCACCTGCAGACATGACTGTGTGACTGGCAGATAACCTGTGTCACAACACAGGCAAAGATAGTCCATCATAACGCAGAAACCAGATAATGGATATGAAATTCCTGTCACACAGAATCCTTGCCTTCAAAACCACAAGGTATTTGCCCTCATCCTGCAGGGGTTTTTTTGTTTTGGGGTTTTTTTTTTTCGTTTTTGTTCTTTGTTTTTGTTTTTGTTTTTTTTTGGAGGGGGGGGGGGGCAACAAAAGTTCATAATGCATGTTGTCTCTGCGCATTCTTCCAATCAATGCCCTTCTTGCTCACACTAAATAAGACGAAACAAGCGCATATGACTTTCTTGATCTGGTGATATTTTACTTTGGGAGGGGAGGGGTTCTAGCAGACAAGTTGTCTTCAGGCCTGAGGAGCCCTTATGGTGCACTTTCTGCTGGAACGCACACCTGGCTTTTTTTCCACTGCATGGGAAAATCATCCCTTTGATGTCTTGCATATTGAACATAACCTTGAAACAGACGGCCAACTGTACATGCAGCTACCTTTACTAAATTAGTCTAAAATGACAGAAGTGCAATAACAGATTGTGGAAGCATGACTCCCCCACCCACCCCTCCAATGGGGGCAAAACCAGGCAGCAGAGGCAGTGACTTAGTTTTGTTACATAACAGATGCCTTTTATTAGTGGAGGACAGACATGTACAAAGTTATACAGAAGCCAAGCGCACACATTAAGCAACCATGTGTTGATGGACTTAATTTTCAACAGAGGGACCACATAATTTCACTATCAATGCACTATAGTAGATATTATACGCCAGTCAATTGTTAGCCCTACCCATGAACCTCCAGGAATGGACGGCAGGGCTCTGCAGTCCTCAGGGTGAGTACATGTAAATCTGGCATTTAACTGGCCCCCTGTCCATGAAGATTGACCATCAATGCAAATATTATTTAGAAAAACTAAAAGTTATGCTGGCCTCAAGGGCTAGAGTTTTGCAATTACTCTAACCTGCCATACTTAGAATATGACTTGTCCCAGGATATTGGACATGCAAATTCATGAACCCTGGGTAGGGACTTTCACAACTGCATTGTGGTAAGTTATTAATAAGTCCCCATCCAGTAAAGCAGCTTAAGCAAGAAATTTGCCCATCTGTTAGGACAGAAGAATACCAGTGGACAACTCCTGGGAACAAATTTCTCAACCCATTGACTCTTAGAATTTCACTGCTATTTTAGAGGACTGGAGGACAAAATGTAAAGTGTTGGAACATTCCTCCAGAGACCCTTGTTATAACTTAAGACATTCCCTTGTAAATGACCTACAGACCTGAGCTTCAAATCAAGACACACCTCCTGGACTCCCCATGAAATTACTCAACATAGCCTATTGGGGGTGAGGGGGGTGAAGGGGGAGGGGAAGGGGAGGATGTAGGGTTACAACTGACTGGTGTATTACAAACATAATGTAAGGAAGTAATAACCATTATTAGTCCAAGCTCTTCTACGAAGAGCAGTTTTGTCCTTTAGGTCGAAGAATAACTGAACCTGACAGCTCTGCATCAGATTAAAGATCTTTTCACCTGAGCTAAAAACAATTGTATATGTCTTCCAACCCCATTTCTGGTTTGTTTATTATTATTTTTTGGGCTTTTTTCTTTTTTCCAATTTTGGTATGTAAACAATGAAATGAAACTGTCTTGTCCATAAAATGTGTGCATGTACTCCAATATTTTCCCGTAAGTAACATGACTGTGTAATAGTATAATCTAGCTGCCCATTAGCATTTATTGTCACTACTTAAGATCTGTCAGTAAATGGTCTCTTCTTTTCCAGAGCATTGTGTAATTAAAATGGCAAAATCCAATACCTCTTGTGCCAGTTATTATGAACAGATCCACCCATGGGGAACAGTCATGAATACAGGTTTTGACATTAAGGATATTTCACCAGCTGTCCCAGGATAAGTTTGAGGGAAATTGTACTTGTCAACAGAGGAGTAACTGGTCTGCACTGAATCTATTTATACCTTTTTGCAGATTTTTCTATTCTCATTTTCTAGCATCTCAATTTTTCCAGCTTTATTTATAAACTTTTCTTCCATGGCATTTTTGTGTGAGTACACACCTACAATATATGAAAGAAATAAAGAATACCCATCAGGCATCTGGCATGAAAGGAAACCCCAAGAGGCTCTTTGACTATATTCCATACAAAATTTTAACACTGTTTATATTTAAAATGTTTTATTTTAAAATCAATCAATTCATTTTGTAAAGTTTTTGGTTTTTGTGATGCTCATGATAGGCCTGTTTTTATTCACAGGACTATCATAGATAGAAGCTAACATGTCTTTATTAAAATATCTCATTAATTTTCTTCATACCCTTCTGGCCAATCTATCACAATTCCTTAAAATGCAGTACTTGTTCTCTCTTATTGTATTGCATTAATCAATCAATTCATTTAAAAATTTCATGCACTTGTGAAGGCTCATTGATTAAAGTGCCATCTGGTGTCACTTTGAACAATTACCAAAATGCCCCGTAGATCAGATTTGGAATGTGGGGACACAGATCTACATTTTGGAGCTTCATCATAGTCATACAGCTAAAAGTATTTAGTGAATATATGTTCATGGAGCATACAAACTGGATTATTGTACAACTAATGTAAAAATATGAAGCTTTGAAGCTTTTGAAACAATTGGTATGTAAACAGCCCTATTGTCACACATCATGATCTTCTTTACTTTTTCTTTGTTGAGGTTCTACAATAGATTCACTGCAAATTTTATGTATGGCAATTTCTGTTGTGTTGTTTAAGTTTGCAAGGCATTTTCTCCACCTGCATAGTCATTTTAAGGAAAAAAAGTATCATTTGAAGTCCTGGGAGTTCAAAATAATCTTGTTCCCCACTAGGAATTTATTATTGGCTGTCCATTTGGGCTTGTAATTTTTTACTTTACTTGTCCCTCATTAAATGTTAAATTCTGAGCCATTTTGGTTGGACTGCTGCAAGTTTATATGCTTGGGGCCAAAGGTTAGGTAATGTCAAGGTTCACAAGTTGACTGCTGACCCACAGGTCACAAGGGGGCCAAAGGTCAGGCAGTCTAGGTTCACCAGTTGACTGCTGACCTACAGGTCACATGTGTGTACTGAAGCCTAGGATTACTTTATTCTCAGCAAAGATCTTGAAGACTCACATTTCTAATACTAACACACCAGATTCAAACTTATTTAAAATTGCCTTTTCACTTGTACGTTATGTTCTGTCTGTTGGTATCTTTGTCCATGTTTCTGGCACATATAACACCCAATCACTGTGTCATGTTAACATTTTCACACAACTAGCCAAACCAATTCAAAGTTTCAAAGAGAGTACATCTAGACTTCATGTTCTACTCTTTATTCTGCTACTGCAGCCACAACACTCAAATCTTTTGTGATTTGAAATCGTCTGTAATATATGTTAGGTAAGCAGTGACTTTAGTGCTGACTGAGACATTTCTGTACATAACCCTCTTAAGGTCAGTAATAAAGTGCTATAAAGTACACATTTTTACAAAGCATACAAACTAATAATTAATGCTATGGTACTGTGGTAATGTTTTGTGGGAGCAATGTTCAAACAGCAATTATTAAAGTGAAAAAAATTATCATTCTTTGACATAAATTTTGATTCAACTTTTACATTTTCACACATTTCAACATCAAATTTGTGTCAATCTGTATCATTTTTTTTTCATATTTGTTGTTGTTTATGAGATAAATGTGCTTGAAGGTAGAATAATGACAAATCAAAGACAATGTAATTTTTAGCTAACTCTGGGGATAAAACAGAACATAATTTGAAAAATCTGAGACAGACTTTCTTGATTCATTGCATGAACTTTAGGTTGAAGCAGATTTGAGGGCCCTATCTTGGATAATGGATGAGCTACATCAATATTTCTGCTTAATTTATGATCATCTTTTGTGTTATTGCTATATAAATGCTGCCACCCAATGACATTTTGAAATTGTAATCAATAGAATTTCCAGTTTGTTAGCTTCAAAAAATTGTATACGTTACCACATTTTATGTCTAAATCCAGGGTGATAGTCAACAATTTTTGAAAATCACTGCTAACCTAACGTATATTAATAATTCAGTACAAAAAAATGCCTTCTATAGTCATGTGCACTGAACTATTTCTATCCAAACAATGAGTCAAAACACTCAATTTGCTTTTCTTGCTCATCATGCAGTTTTTCCTTCTCAGTCATTCATCTTCAAAAACAATTTTATAAGCATATCCTTTCTTCCATCCTTGGCAAGCTTTCAACTGTGCAAATATTAAATAACTGCCATGTGAAATACTAGAATTAGCCATACCATGACACTGACTATCTTGTTCACATATCAATATTATTTATATACTATTTTGCCTCATAGGCTTACCAAGGTCAAACAGGAGACCCAATTAGATATGTTTTGTTTCTGTGAGACACTGTTGACACAAACATGATGTACAACTATATCTCACAGTGTAGCTCAGAAATAAAAAATCTATATATGATGTAAAGAATACAATAACATACATGCTGTAAGCTCTCACACTTTGGGATTTTATGGTGTTAGCTTAATGTCAAGTCACAATAATTTGTTGCTGATGGTGTATTAAGAAAAATGACACCTCAGAACAGTTATTCTCACTAATTCGTGTGTTTATGTCAATACAGATACTGTAGTCAGTAGTGTCTTAACTGCACAGTACACGCACAATTTTTTTTACATGCACACAGGAAAAAACATCGAATTTAAATCACCCACATGTTCTCGGGCATAACTTGATGCACATTCTTTGTGTGTAAACACAATGTACATGATGTAAATACTGTCAAACTGATATATTGAGTATATGCTGACCCACCCACCTCTTTGTCTGCCTGGGCCACGACCCATCATCATTCTTCTGTTCTATCACAATCACCTGAAACAAGTCATCAAAATATCTTGAACCTGTTAACTGATGTTATCAATAATACACATACATATTTGTTCATCCTGACACATTGTAAGTACCCTGTGTCTGATTTGGACTGTTTTATAAATAATCCACATATATATTTGTTCCAGCTGACACATTGGAAGTACCCTGTGTTTTGTTTTGGACTGTTTTTTTCTGGAACTTTGTGGCTGCCGCAAAATATTTTCATTCTATGCTAAGCTGGTATCGGTATCAATTAGTGATGGTATTCACCAATATTTTTCTTGTTTTGCCTGCGAAGTAGGGCTCCATGGTTTATAGACAAAATTACACTCGTTGTTAATCTGTCAAACCAAATCCTCCCCATTGTTTGCCTGCCTGCAGCCTAATCACCCAAGCGCACAGGTGATTAGGCGCACAGGCAGGCAAAAACCGAGGGCGGGGGGGTGTTGGTGTTGGTGTTGGTTTAGACAGGTTGGCGACGAGGGTTATTCTACATTTATCCCCGAAAGACCATTAAGAAAGAAAAAAGGACTATTTTTATCACTTGTACCATTGGTTGGCAGGACTCTCCTGGAGTCTTCAGTGCTGATGAAAAACAGTTGATCTTTGACCCGTAGTCATACCAAATACGGAATTGATTCCTGCCATATTTGGAAAACTATATCTCTGATTGTACAAATATGGTAAAAAGTAGTCCCACCCATAAGATGTGGTCAACAATATCACATAGGCCATATCCCATGGGTTTTCAATGTAATATGGTACAAAGTAGGGGATAAACTATCGAATGATACTTTAGCCAGTGGTTTTACACAAATTTGTAATGGCCCTGACCTTAGAAGTGAGATTACACAAACGATCTAGTGTTAACATTGGGAAATTAGAAAGCAAGCATTTTCACATTGATTATATAAAAATTATCAGAAACCAGACAGATTATATCTATTTCCATCCTATTTTCAATCTGTCCATGGGGCGGGGGTCATTATTGTTGCAATCAGGTCAGTTCACCTTGCAAATATTTAGAACCCAAAGTGCCTAATGTTACCCTTTCACTGCAAAGATCTTTAAATACTGGTAAATTTATTAAAGAAATTGGCTTTGGCCATCCAGCAGATACTATCTCTTTTCAACTTATACTGGCAGAAATGAGTCACAGATCTCTTAACTAACCTAAGGCTCCCCCTGAAAATATGTAGGAGTACGTACAGTAAGTATACAGACAGGAGTACACACAGAAAGTATACAGATAGGAGAACATACAGAAAGTATACAGATAGGAGAACATACAGGAAGTATACAGATAGGAGAACATACAGAAAGTATACAGATAGGAGAACATACAGGAAGTATACAGATAGGAGAACATACAGAAAGTATACAGATAGGAGTACGTACAGAAAGTATACAGACAGGAGTACACACAGAAAGTATACACATACGAGAACATACAGAAAGTATACAGACAGGAGTACACACAGAAAGTATACAGACAGGAGTACACACAGAAAGTATACAGACAGGAGTACACACAGAAAGTATACAGATAGGGGTACATACAATAAAACACTATCCCTAAAAACGGAATGAAGAGGTGGGGGCCTAAGGACTAAACCTGCCATCTGTCCACTAGCCACGAGTGGCTGTAGGCTGCCCTACCTAAGCAAAACAGCACAACTTACGCTACCAGGCTTGAGATCATCAGCCTCAAGGCCTGCCTACATGACATCATGCTTTGAAACCAGATTGTTGCTTTCACCTTTGACAGATGGCTGAGAATGTTTTCTGTAACTCAACTTGACCTATATCGACATTTATAGGGTGGACAGTTTTGCAGCAACTTCCGATTGTTTATTAGACAATTAACATCACAGACACCGAAACACTGGATACATAAATTCTTTGGAGTAGGCCTGTGAAGATCATATATTTATATGATTATTCATCCTAATGCAAATACATTTTGAGCTAGGATTGCTCAAAATGGGATTTATTTTAGGTGTCTTAGCTGTCATTAATTGCACAGTATTCTTGTTTTTACTTATTTTGCCGAGGGCACACAACTGCAAAATTATAAGCACAGTGCAATAGTATTTTAACACTGTTTGGATAGGAATTATGTCCAAAATAGTGAAACTCAAACTATAGCAACATGTCGAAAATACAAAAAAATGTGACCATTTAAATAGGCAAAAATAAAGCAATTTACAGTATTTACTCTTGGTATCACATTGCAAAAAAAAAAAAAAAACACCACCAAAGAAATATATGGAGTACAACACTTGCTTAAACATTCCTAGAAAATGTGTTGCGAGTGATGGCTGTCCTTGCTGATGCAAATGAACCAGACCACCACAATCTTCTGTATCAACAAATCCAGGAAATCTACCATTGCAAAAACACATGTATGCAGGAAAATTTAATTGTCCCATATTTTGGCAGCATTGACTCTAAATGCCAATTTATCAATTTGTACATGCAGACCTATCCATTCTCTCTGTTTCTAAAGTATTTATTTTTTCAGTTTTATTTATTCTATGTTTTTTCATTTAACTGTTCCCAGTACACATCTGTAATATGTGATTTGTGAAAGAAATTCACAATAAGAATATGAGAATTGACATGTTACATGAGATTAGACCGACAAAAGATCTTTTGGTTACATTTCATACAAATGCTAACACTGTTTATATTTAAAATATTTGATTTTAAAATCAATTTATCTTGTGAAGTGTTGGTTTTTGTGATCATCCATATGATATGCATGTTTTTATTCACAGAATTATCAAAGATAATCTGGCACCTGTCATTCATTAAAATACCTCATTCAACTTTCTTCATACCCTTCTGCCCAAACTACCAAAATTTCTCAAAAAAGTATTTTTTCTTTGTTATTATACTTTATTAATTTATGAGTTTATTTAACCTAGCATGAATGCATGTGGTGCTTGTTAAGACTTACTGATTAGTGTGCCATCTAGTGTCACTTTGAGGATTTACTGAAAATGCCACGTGCTTCAAACTATGAAAGTTAAGAGATAAGAGCCGCACTGTTGGAGCTTCAGGATTATACATATGACATTTAGTGAAAATATATTCAATGAACATTCAAAATGGAGTACTGAATAAGTAAAGTGAAAATTTGAAGCTCTAGTGAAGCTTTTAAAACACCACCACATAAAAAGCCCCAATTATTGCCCATCGCGATCTTTTCTTTGTCGAGTTTTGATAATAAAATCAGTGTTTATTTTACGTATTGAATTTTCCTTTGTGTTGTTTGAGCTTGCAAGATATTTTCTCTCTAAGCAGAGCTGTTTTTAAGACTAAATGTATCATCTGAAGTCCTAGAAGTGCCAAATAATTTGGTTGTCGACTGAGAAATACTTATTGTCCATTCGGGCTTGTAATTTTCAAGTTTACTTGTCCCTTGTTGGCGATTTTTCCTTTTACTTTTTATAAATTAATAGACGTTTCAAAAAAAAAAAAAGGGAGAAATTGCCATTTTTATTTTAACGCCCTCCCCCACTAATGTGGGTTCTTGGAATTTTGGGAAAGTTTTTTTTTTACATGCTCCCTTATAAAGAAAAAAACTTTTGACCCGCACGCTGATAAGTAACAGTATTCTAATTTCTTATTTGGCTGAGTATTTGTGATGAAAGCGTAAACTTAGTGACAAGTTCAAGTTCAAAGACGGAGTTTAAGAAAATGTGTGTTTTCTCTGGATATAAGAAATACGTAATCAGTCAGAAATTGGAATTTCGGGGAGCAAAAAACTGATCAATCTGATCTGCATATAAAATACAGTTAACATACACATTGTAAAATCTGTAACTACTTGGATACAACTTTGTCTGTGTACAATACAGCAATATGCTCTCACCTGTCCTTGATACAGGCCTGCATCTTGCACTGTGTTGTCTGGCTTGTTTAAATGTTCGTAGGTGTTGCTCATGTATTTATTCCATAGCCTTACTTCTTTATCATCTACTATGTTAAACATTGTCCTCATCTCTTTCTCTATGCTATCTGCAAATACAAAAATGTACAAATCAGTAAAGCATAAAAATTAACTGATTCAGCATTACATTATGTTGACTCAAAGATAGAGAATAGACAGAATAAGGAGCCTGCTGCATAATTTACCGCTTGAAAGCTTTTTAATTACTTTGGTCCACTGGTTTCAAAACAAAATAACTCCTCAGAATATAGATCTTGCCCAGTGCAGCATACATTTCACAACAATAAATTAACTAGTTCATGACACAACATGCAGCTGTGACAGATTTTAGGGGATTTTTTCCCACTTCTAATGACTTCAATCCTTTGAATATTTGCAGCAAAAACTTCTGCACTTGCCACATTTACAGGTGTCACTGTCACAATTTTTCTTTTCTTTTTTGTAATTTCTTGATTACGAGGAAAGAGCAAATACATGTTAAAGTCAAACTTTATACAGTTACGCTGTAAAGGCTGTGCTGTCTACACAAAATCCTGCCGGAGCTATCATTATACAATCACAAGATTCTTGCCATTGGTAGCACACAATATTTGCATTACACAAAAACATTATTTATGCAAATGTAAGTTAATCAAAGCTGGATTAATCTACATGTACCTACAAAAACCAACATGAAAAACATGAGCATGCTGCCCAGATAAAACAATTTATTAGAACTTTACCAAAAAAAAAAAAAAAAAAAAAATGATGGCAAATAATCAAACATGTCCCAACAATGACCTCTACTAAGCAACCACACAATTATATTCCCATGAAAAATAAAACACTGTAAATTAACTTTCATTCCGTGGTCATTGCCATAGAGAGGTTACTCTGACCCTTTCACTTGGGTGGCTGCATATGACAGGTCTGATAGTAGCTATTTCCAGTATATGAAGCACTACAGTCTCCGTTGACTTTGTCTAAGTTACTTGCATTGAGCCTTACATATACAGTGTATATGTACATCCATGAACACACATATTGCAACCCTGACAAGAATTAGTTTTGAAAAAGATCAACCATCAACAGCAGGCCATACAGCACATGGCAGGCCATACAGCACATGGCAGGCCGTACAGCACATGGCAGGCCATACAGCACATGGCAGGCCGTACAGCACATGGCAGGCTGTACAGCACATGAGAGGCCATACAGCACATGGCAGGCCGTACAGCACATGGCAGGCTGTACAGCACATGAGAGGCCATACAGCACATGGCAGGCCGTACAGCACATGGCAGGCTGTACAGCACATGAGAGGCCATACAGCACATGGCAGGCCTTACAGCTTATACATTGAGTTAAACTTCCAGCGTCAATCATTTATATTCAGGTAAGTTCAAAATGGTTATCAAAATAGACTTGCAGCCTTCACATGTCACTGCTTTTTTCTACTGTTTTACCACTTCCTTATTAGTCAGCTTAAAACATGTCAGATTCTGACCATCCTTGCGAATCTCAACCACAACTGCCAACCTAGTAGGCAAATCCTTATTACAAAGACAATGACAAAAATTCTGTTAATCCCTTATTACTCTTAAGTACTAAAAATTTCAACATTCTGCTTGATGGGAATTTCTTAGCATGCTATTTCCAACCAATACATTTTCAAGAATGGCCTGAATGCAGCCAAACTCTGAAACTTAACAAAAGTCGCTCCACTTTATGCAGATGTTGGTTATTCAACAACCAGAGGAAGCTGACGATAAATACATGAAACACTCTAATTCAATCAGATTATCAAAGCAGGCCTTACTATTGTTAAGAATGCATAACCAGACTTTCCACTTAACTTAGAACACAGGAGGGTCAAAGGTCAACAAGTCCCAAGTCATTGAACACATATTAGTATATCTAGTCTCCAACTAATAAAAAAAATTCACTGTTCTGAAAACAAATCTTGATATTTGAACATGCCCACATATAAATCAACATAAAGCGTACAAATCAGACAAAGCATTCAAAACCATTTGTACCTATTGTATCAGCCCTACTAAATGACTTGGTTACGTAATTTTCCATGTCTGAGTTGAGGCAGAGTTTAAATTCAACAGGATACACTTCGACCTTAAGTTGTTTTGTGAACATCCCATGATCTATGACTTGTCTAGGTACATCATCCTGTAAGCAGGCCACAGAAGAGAAAGAGTAGAGAAAAGTAAATATATATACAAGGGTTGGAACAATGGGAAGCATGCATTCCTGCAATAACCTTGATATTTTTCATGGCCAAAAATAAAATAAAAATAAAAGACCCTTGATTTTGCCCATTCCACATATTTTTGAGGCCAGTTAATTTGTAGCCAAAAGTATCACCATTGACAGCATGTATAGGAGGATGCACTCTCCCCATGCCCTCCCAGTATAGGAGGATGCACTCTCCCCATGCCCTCCAAGCATAGGAGGATGCACTCTCCCCATGCCCTCCAAGCATAGGAGGATGCACTCTCCCCATGCCCTCCAAGTATAGGAGGTTGCACTCTCCCCATGCCCTCCTGGTAAGGCTACATTTGCTGTATGCAAAAGGGCAGGAGTTATCGGACATTGTACCTATGGTAGCTGCTCGACTGAATTGTTTGGTAACCACGATGTCCAAGTCTGAGTTCTGGCACAGTTTCAGATCCATCAAGTAAACTTCCACTTTGCAGTGCTTCATAAACATTCCTTGTTCTATCACCTTTCTGCCTATCGGTTCCTGAAACACACAGTCCATAAACACTATATGACCCCATGGTTTCTCTTCTGTGTTGCACACCTAGTAAACAGCATCACCTTACCAACAGACAGCCACTCTGTGGTCTAATACGTAAACATGCAAGCCAGAAACTTGAGGTGTAAGATTTTAAGAGTTGCAAAATAAATAAATAAATAAACAATGCATTTTCACTCTTGAAATGCGTCCCTTACATAATAATGCAATTTTTTTCTTGAAACAGCTGAAAGATACTAAGAAATTTTATGTGCACTCTCATGACTACATCAGAATGCAACATTGGCCAGTGTGAATAAAATGAATCATAATACTATGATTACAATAATATAAGCTTATCATGTGCCAAAGTCATTCTTTTATG
This sequence comes from Hermodice carunculata, assembly GCA_964020975.1. Lineage (NCBI taxonomy): Eukaryota > Metazoa > Annelida > Polychaeta > Eunicida > Amphinomidae > Hermodice > Hermodice carunculata. Next base: position 97,449,837 of record OZ026622.1, read on the forward strand.
TAATGTTGCATATAATGTGGATACCTACAGTCCAGACTGCCCTCCGGTGATCTAAACAAAAATTCATAAGAACCACCAATCCTAACATACATCCCATTTATATGTGACACTTCTTAATCACGACTAGTTCATATATGCTTGATGTGTTCAATAAATTATATACCCCATTGATATGTGACCCTTCTTAATCATGACTAGTTCATATATGCTTGATGTGTTCAATAAATTATATACCCCATTGATATGTGACCCTTCTTAATCATGACTAGTTCATATATGCTTAATGTGTTCAATAAATTTACTTCCAACATTGTCAGGCCATTAAATTCATTTCAAGTGGTCAGGTTGCTATGATGAGCTTTGAAGACAGCAGTGTTGCCTACCTGACCTTCCACAGTACCATACCATGCGACCAATTTCTTCCAAGCCTCCTCTGGTACCAGCATGTAATCTAGTTCATCTATCAAGTGCTCCTTCAGCTCATTCAGACCCTCTAGTGGAAGAAACCAGAACATTTTATAATTAATTTGAAAATGTGAAAAACATCAAATATGTACATTATTCTTTAATCTGTTAGTATATTGGTCTCTCATGCAGTTCATTTAACGACTGTTTTAGAGGAAGGAATGTTTATAAGTAAGAGCATGGAAGTAGATCACAACTAAATCTGGCTGCTATTTGTTTTGCTATTATCAAGGGAGAAAAGGGTTTGTGCACTGAAACAGTCCCAACTTACATTAGCACTGATAACCATGATCAATGTCACACAAGGACATGTATAGAATGGTCCCTAGTTTCACTCATCACATTCATCAAACATACATATCAATTTAGGACACCATACCAGTGGCCTATATATAGCTTGAGAGTTGCCCAGATGGATCTACCAGAGATGCAGGGCTCATTACATGGGGGTTTGTCTAACAGCAACATCCTACCAAGGGGTTAGCTAGAAATTGAATTATGAATGTCAAAAACTAAATATGTCCAAATTTCATATCAGGGTATCTACTTCCTGCTCTTTTTGTTTTAAAAATCATGATTTTTGGGTGTTTGAATTTGAAACTGGGTGTCTAAAAAGACATGTGGACACCCCTCCAGCTAACACCATGAACACCTGGGAACTCTGAATGAATCTAATACCTCCATGTATGTATTGCATGCAGCCACATCCACACAGAACAACAAATAGGGTGAAATTTTTAAAGTGACTAGTCTTATTAACATCAATTCATAATCATATGTTCACTTCTGCTGAGATCGTCAATTTAATTATATGCACTACATTTCATCCTAACCTAAAATGTAAATAACACATCACCACTTTCATGATTATGTCACAATACCATCACCTTTAACATCTTAAGAATGTCACCAGCTGAACTTTTAAACCTAAAACTACAACACTGTATCTCTCATATCAGCTGAATATTGTTCAAATAAAAGCAAGTCATCCCAACCCCCAGAAAGAGCCCACTCAGGCCTGACACATCTGGGAAGGACACATTAATATCATTTAGCTGATCTTTATTTCACGTGCAGAGTGTCCATGTCGTTTGTTCCAGGATTAGTAGGATTCATAAAAAATACATTTCAGCTTGAGTACACTACATTACTGTGCCAGAAGCTTTTGTAAGATTTTAATAGTAACTGACATGATTTCTATTGTTTAGCTATATGAGACACAGTGTGCACAATCGGTAATGCAATTCTTTTGTTCCTAATATATGCACAAACCAAGTATATTCACAAAGCTCTGGGCATCAAACAAACATCAGTACAACTCATGTAATGTCAAAGTACACCACGGAGCAAAATGTAACACTTTCAATAAATTCAAACCAACATTTACGCCATGAACGCAACTTTGTTACACAAAGATGCTTTCCTTTCTTACACATCATTTTTGGATTCTGTCCAATTACTTTTCATTTTGAAATTACCTTTAAAAAGCGGTGTGTTGTCAATGGGCCCAGGATAAGCACTCTTCTCACCCACATAACTTGTGTCCCAGCTGTCAAAGCCAACATATTTTTTCCACTGCTTGTGCCACTTGGTATCAATCAAATACCTGCAGTAAAAAAAAAAAAAAAAAAAAAAAGACAATGAAATAAGACACAAAGGCCACAAGAGGAATACATATACACACTTTCACAATGCAGGGACCACTGGTGCCATTAGCCAAATGCTAATGTTTTCATTTATCTGCCTAAAGAAAGTTACAAAAGGCTGATTTATTTCACAATTTGGCTACAAATTTTAAAGGCCTAGATCTGTCCCTGCCATGTTCAAATAGGATGGTAGACAACAACTGGAGATTGAGCTCATATAAACCGTAAATGGAGAGTACATAAGGCGTAGGATAAGGTGTAAATGGGAACAGCCTACCCCAATGTTTCAGGCCATGGACGGCCTTTCATCAGGGGCAAGAAGGCTGGTCAGATTTCATTGGCAAAGTATTTGGCCCATGGGCCAAATGCTCTGCTGGCAGTATGGCAATATTTTAACTGTTCATTTCAAAGTTGCCAGTCTCTCAAGTGGCTTCTGAGCATGTAAAGCTTATGTGATTTTAATGTCTTGTTTGTCCACCAGATAGAACTTCGCTCCACTTGTAATCATAGTTTATTGGTGCAACTCCTGTGATGAATATTGTTGCATGTGCCGAGTCAAGGTCACTGATATTACATATATATGACTCTAGCTTTGGACATTGTCTATATATCCCATAAATTTGGCAAGTCTAATCCAATTACTTTTTGAGATATGGAATTCTATATCTTAAAACACATTTTGGCTCATAATGCCCATCAAATTAAAGGTGGCACCACTGGTATCTTTACCAGCTAAGACTTTGACCTCCCCCACAACCCCACCAAATAGCTGCTAATTGAGATGGTACTGAATTGGTACACCAGGTATCGCATAGTAGTTTTTTGTCTATGCGCATGTGCCAGTTGCCAAGCGATGAACTGTCTGGGTCACGCTAAAAGCGACTCAATATAGGTCAGGGAAATCATTACGATGATAGCGAACTCTGCACTGTCCCGCGACATGAAACCCTGCAGTCAGAAGTGGGTCAAGTGTGTTGATGTAAACATGGATTCGGCAGCAGTGTTGCGAGAAAATTCCAAGGAAAGATTCCGCAAAATGAAAGTTGCCGAGTTGAAAACTTTCCTAAAACAACAAGGATTGCAGGTGTCGAAGTACAACAAGAAAGATCTGGTAGATTTGCTGTTCAAGCAGAAAAGTTGGACGCCTGATCATTTTGAACCAAGTAGGGTTTTTACCAGCCTCTTGCTTGGTGGACGGAAATTTATGAAAAGTTACACCCTCCATCCACGGGTATTTCTCGTATATATTTCCCATGTTTTCTCGTATCTGAAGTACAACCAGGCACCTTACAGTTATGTACTGGCATATGATATCAGTGTCCCGGCATAACTCACAGAAATAAACAAGTTCAAACTTCCACTGTAATTTCGCCGTGTTAACCCTATGAGGACAATATGGCGCTCCAGAAAAGTGACCCCACTAGACTGTCCTCGCTTCCACAAAGCTGCGAGAATAGGACAGTCAGCACCGCGCAGCAGCAAAAAAAGTACCATCTCAATTAGCAGCTATTTGGTGAAAATCTGCCTAAAATTAAAGATGCTACGGTATTCACAAGATTTTCACATTTTGACCCCGATTTCATAATAATTCAAGGTGGCGTCACCAATATCAAAAGCGGCCATGATTTTCATACACCCTCTAAGTCCTGAAAGTTAGATTGGGCCTACTTGAAAACTGTTGACGGTATCGCGCTAACAAGCAAAAGTTTACAGACTTCTCCTTTGAAACTTCGAAGCTTCATACACTATCCCACCATACCGACACTAGTATAATTAGGTAAAGAGTAATATAATTTTTAGCACCATAAAATTGACTAGAGGTGTTGTGAGGTAAAGTGTACTAAGGTATTAGCTACAAGCCACCTCTTCCACTATACTGGATGAGGATTGAAAAGAAAGAAATCCCACAAAAAGTGAGTATTATCATTGTTTTCTGACTTAAGACGGAATAGAGAAAATTCTCTAGGTGGGTCAACTCTGGTAGTGCCATATATAGTGGTACGTGCTGTGTGCAACCACTGCCGTGACCAGCCGCATTGCTTTTTGTGGCCACTAGGTTAGGACATAGTAGTCACTTTCTCTGTAACTTTACCTGCAGTAGTTGGTACGTGACATTTTGACAAGTTTGAGAACTTGAGTGAGTCGTTTGGCAATTAGTTTCGAAACACATTTTTTGCTGCGGACGCATAGACAGGAGTGGTCGCATAAGCTCTGCGACCTTTAATCAGCAGAGCCAAAAAAAAAAAAAATGAAAATTTGTTCCGTAACTGCACCAACAAAAAAGATCACCTATGGGAAGCACATCATTTGCAAACTTATACCACTAATGCTTTAGGTCATCATAGTCCAATTGCGTATACAGTATTGGCAAGTTCCTTGCAATAAAGTGTTCTTCATTCAAATTCAAAGGAAAAATTAGTATTTCAAATCAGAAACAGGTCTTCTTGTAATGCACATCCAGTGTGAGCACTGCCAGGATCCTTCTGAACACTGATTAATAAAAAGCTGTGTGGCCATGTGGTCTGACTAGCAATACACAGGGCTCGACATTAAGGCAAGCCCGAAAGCCCGGGGCAACCAAGCTGGATTGTCGGGCAACTAATACCTTTAATGAACGCGCCCGTGTCGGGCTACTGCTTTTTTTACCGGCTCAAAAATCATTTTGTCACTATTTACATCGATCGCCGTAGATCTCATGCCACTTCCGCTTGACAAAGCGTTTGTTAGCTTCCGTAAGCGCTCGCACGTTCGTTAGCTTCCGTAAGCTCTCGCATGATAACGAGTGGTTCCAAGGATGCATTGACCCAAGTGACTTTGAACCCCAATCAAACACGTGCTTGCCTGCTGGAGCACGTGCGACAGACACTGACGAAGTGCATGCCAGATCCATTTTTCCCACGGTTCAGAACGAGGTCAACATGGCGCCCGAACAACAACACGTGGTGGCAATGAGAAAATGCCGAGTCTTATTTTGATACATAACTTATGAATTACGGTGAGTTAGGCTCCACCGAATGTGTAGAATAAAGTGAAGACAGTGAGTAATGCCGTCAAAGCAATTTTATGACAGTTTAAGCTGGTTACTTCGCAAACGAAGGCTCCGTACCCGGCGATAAACTTTTTCGAGTTATTTGTCGTATGTACTACAACTAGATTTTAATGTATTCATTTGAACTAGGTGCTGTTACTGTATATAGAGATACATGGCAGGCAATCTTGAAATTGGATCAGATAATTTTTGGAATTCATGAATCAGTTTGATACTTTATACTGATAATGTTTTTCAGGGATACACATCCTAGTCACTTTATTACCTTCTCATCATAGAGGATATTATTTATTTTTGACTGCATTAACAGCGGTTGGAATTTTTCAAGTTTACTAGATTATCATTTTTATGTAGCTAATTCTGCTGGGTGCTGTATATTGAGATACATGACAGGCAGTGTGTTTAGATATTGGATTGAATCAGTTAATACTGGAAATGTTTGTGTGTGTGTGTGTGGATACATAACATAGTGTGTTAATTTATTCTTCTTGTAGAGCACAGTAATTTATTTAAGAGCATAATTTATGTTTGACTGTATTAAAAGCTACAGTTAAGATGTCTAACTCTCCACAGGTAACTTGTCACTGTATTTCCTTGTCCGTTTGTTCAGGGACCATTCTGGAAGGACATTAACCTTTGCTAAAAGGAAAATCCAAGCAAAATTATTGAAGCATGTACCCAAGATGTTCAGTACTAGATATGAAAGTAATTTTGTGCCCAACATTTAATCATGCATAATCTACAATGTACATGTATGTGTGTGTGTTGCGTACAGTAATTTGTCCTTTCAGTATCCATGAAATAAAAAAATTGCCTTTGCAACTATTTTGTGTTTCTTAATCTTCAGGAATGTTAGAGTTCAGATATTTAACTGATTTCAGATATTTTGATCAAAATATCCCATTTTATCCTATGTTAAATCAGATAATTTACTTCTAAGCTTACCCAATTTAGCGAATTTCAGATATTTTTCTAATTGACCACTCACATGCCTGATGTTTGCAAACTGTTGAGTTTCTTTTGCTTGATCGTCATCAATGCAGAAGCAGATTTCATCATTATGCATCTTTTTAAGTGTATATTTAGTGCTTTGACAGGACTCTTATTTTAAGCCCAAGTCCCCTCCAAATGGCAGGAAAATGCATATTTTAATGTCTTTTTTAAAAAAATTTCCGGGGGAGCATGCTCCCCCGGACCCCCCTAGCAGGGCTTCGCGGCTTACGCCGCTCGCAACGCTGAAAATGGGGCAACTGATTTTGTGAAGGGGGCAACCAATTTCTCTGGCCCAGTAGCCCTGGGGGCAACCACAAAAAATCCTTAATGTCAAGCCCTGAATACATCACCCGACTGGTCAATTAAGTCACATGCAAAAATGAGCCACTCACCTCTCTTGCGACAGTGGGTTAATCATGGCTTTGGCCCTGTGAACATGTGTGAATCTTCCGTAATTTACAGAGGGAACACACAAATGGGAAGCTTTGTTTATATTGCGCGTGAAACTTTGTTCATATTGCAGCATATAAAAATAAGGCTGTGTGTTGCTTTTAACCAGGAAGTCAACTCACGGCACCTATACATGATCTTTAGTTTTTCCAACACTGTTAGAACCCAATGAAGCATGGCATTTGATGCTAATTTGCAGTATAATTCACCATGCAACTTTAATAGCAAGCTCTTACCATTACACACACATGTACATGTGAATGTATACATGACATAGCCTAACGTTTAATAATCTAATCTTCCCACCGTTATTCCTACAGAAGACTCTGTATCCAGTCTTTGCATTTGGTTTTCACACACAGCCTTTACTGGGCAGGCAAACATGAACAGAGCCACTGCCTTTTTTATGCATCCAGGGTTTCCGCCAGAGGGTAAAATAGTAAAAAAAATATCAAGGGTACTTTTGCTTACCCTAAGATTTTAGCAGAAAAGAGCAATTTTAGCAGATATTACCCTGAAATACCCCATAAAGGCTTCATTATTAGAATTTTTACTTGAGAATATGAAAATTTGAGTACCCTAAAATTTCACTCTGGCAGAAACCCTGGCATCCCGGGAAATGTCCACACTTTGGTTTCCACATATTGTACTAGTAAACACAATTGGCAGAGATGCTACAGAAGACTACTCCATATCCAGTCTATGCATTTGGTTTGCACCGTAGCCCCCTGTGCATGCGCACATGAACGGTGCTATTGCCTCTTTTATGCATCCCAGGAAATTTCCAGTTTGGTTTATAATATCTTATTTGCAAACAAAATTGGTCAAGAGGCTCACCAGCATATCTTAGGACCTCTTGAACACCAGTTTTATTTAGATCAGTCTCAAACTTACCAGGCTTTATGGAAAATATGTCGATGATTCATGCCATTTCAGAAAACGTGGTGGATAGTGTGATGCCTGATAATGATTCACAAACTCTCATTTTTGAGACCTCGCTGGAACCTGGGTCTGGCAAACACCCTTGTGGGGCTGGAAATGGGATTCGGTGGAGAAGAAAAAACTTTACAGGGGTGAGGGTAACCAAAATAAAAACTACGAAGTATCTAAGATTTGTTTGTGCATGTTGTGGCTTACCTTAATAGCAGATTTTAGGACAACAGGTTGCACATAATAGGGATACAATTCTATGCTAGACAACACCATTTGCCCGTGATTGAATTGGTGGTGACGCTGTAGAAGCACTGTTGAAAATGGGGCAAAAACAATCATTGTTGCATGCCTGAGTGTACTAAAACATGTTCAAAAGTGAAAGATATTGGATATTTTGAAATTCTATCTAAGCCACAAAGCCGCTGGGTAGTGTACAATAGTAACAATTACACACAGGGGGTCAGTATTGTTGCTCTTAAAAGAGACCATGAGCAATAGCGTTAGTGTTCCCGGTGTTGTTTATTAAATGCCAGGACGCACATTTTATTGTAGAGAAACTTCAGTTTTTGCCCATGGCTATTTTGAATTTGCGTTGGAAATTAATATTTTCCTTCTACAAAGATTTAAATCAATGATCCAGCTGTTGTCTGTGACAATTTGAATGATGCGACCTTGCAAAACTGCACAAAAATACAGTGATTTCATTGTCGCGGTCTCGATCTTTTTTTGCCTGCCTGCCGTGTTGTTAATATCATTAGAATGCTTAGAACCTCACGTATTTTAAAAACAAGCTCTCCCACTGGCTGAAACAAAAGTATTTTAGGGGAAACCACGCCTAACTGCTTCTATTTCAAACAGATACATCATTATATTAGTCGGAAACTACCGAGGACAATTCTCCGGAATTAATCACATGGTGTTGCCATGCAATCAAATGCGTCGCTTTTCTACTATGTTTCATTTGGGAGTTCTCACTACCTCATGTTGTGAAATCTGACTTGCAAGATGGGCACTTTTTTTTTTCTTTATGAACACAAGTGACCATTACGGACAATTTATTATAGCAAGAAACAAAATTTAATGTCGTAAACTGGTCAGGATGAAAACATACTACCAGTCTTTGCATACAATAGAGCACAGAGTCCCAGAAAATACCGCTGCCACTTGTGTTTATCATGTTAACAGTTTATAAGTGACTGCGATAAAGTGTGTTTGTCGACTATTTACTGCAGCAACCAACAAATTTTACCACTATAATTTAATGACAATTATGACACACAACAGATCTTCAGAAAAAAAATTTAAGAGGAACCAAAGTTAGGCCTATGGCATGTCACACGTTGCGCAACAAAACACAAGATACCCAGTGGCTGGCTGTGCCAGATCCCAAAACTGCCTAGAGTGATAATGCTTAAGTTGGGGACATGTCTTTTCAGTCAGTTCTTCCCTGGTATATGCAAAATTTTCCTATTTGATACTCGCAAAACCATCTGATTTCACACTAGAAGCCATGTTGAGTTATAGAAGAATCAACAGCTAGTGGCGCCGCCAGTGTAGAAACGTGGAATTACAACAGTGCTATTTGTCGTAATGAATGGGTCTATTAATGTTTACAGTCATCAGTGACCCGGTCAAAACTGGAGGCCTCTTCAGATTACAACTGATTTTTTTTCCCTTCCG
>OZ026622.1:97464052-97716189 GCA_964020975.1 Hermodice carunculata
GTCCCATCAGAAAAATAAACAAAATTTGTTCTGCTCAGCCCATCGACGTTTAGTTGGGAGTTATTTGATACTTTACGCAGTCCATGTCCTCCGCCTTTCTTTAGACTGTTTATTAGTCAATTACCATGCAGGGCACTTGGCTGTGCTGTGTGCGTGTTTCGTCGAACTCTCCTTGGTGGAGCGCACAAATACATGCATACATGGCTTTAACATGCTGCATCTTCAAGCAACATATCTTGAGTCATGGATGGTTGTAGCAGAAAGATGTGTGTGTGTGTGTGTGTGTGTGTGTGTGTGTGTGTGAAGAAAAGCCGAAAGGGAAATTATGTGCCTAATTATTCAAAAATCAATTTTCTTACCATGGGCGGTTTATACACGGACACGCTTTTCATGTTCTTTAAGTGTGTTTTTTTTTTTCAAACAATGATGTAGTCACGAAACAGATTTTCCAGTCCACGAGATTCTTTCGAGCATGCATGCCATGACATGCTGTTGTGTCACTTTCACGAATTAATATGGCTGTAATGATGCTTCATGGGCAGTCGTCTTGGCGTTTAAATATACTCCCGTCGGTAGATTGCACTGCACAGATTTATCAACTGTGGACTTGCTTGTGACTTTCAACAAGAACATAATAATAATAATAGTCACGACAAGCAATGTTGCTTTTAGCTTTCTACCAACCAAGTATGCCGTCATGTGGTACAAAAACAAAACAAAAACAAAAAATGCACACACACAAAAAAAGACAAAACAAAACAAACAAAAACACGGCATGTCTCATGTGCCATCAAAGTTTACATAGAATTTTAAGATACAGTAGCCTTCTTTAAGAATGATATAACATCCATGCCTGTTTTTTGTTTTCTTTTGTTTTTGTTTCTTTGTTTGTTTTGTTTTTGTTTGTTCGTTTTTTGTTTGTTTGTTTGTTTTTAAATCAATAATGATTATATAGCACAGAAACCATATTGACAAAAGGCCTTAATACCTATATGCTTGTGAGGCGGTTGGTCAATTGTGTCTACCAATAACATATGTTAAACCAAACCATACTGGCCAAAATCATTGAAAAGTTAGTTTGTGCCATCCAGTGTACGAAGCGGAATGACCTGAGTCTTGACAAAATAATATATTCTTGAGACAAACACAGATTTACAAATCGTCTATTTTCGTGTAGCTCGTCTTTTCGAAAACAATTGTGTGAAAAGCTTACACTGAAACTATCTTTCACCAACTTAGGAAAAAGGGGGTAAAAGTTGATCATGCATTATCTTTCAAAATTTGTTTCTTTCACACTTTCGCGACTACCCTATCCTAAAGGCATAAAATATTCTGCATTTATTTATTTATTTATTTATTTATTTATTTATTTATTTATTTATCACCTAAAATCTCGTCCCCTTTCCCCTGATAGGCTATCATACATTTAGTTTGCTTCCATTGGTTCACAAATTCCTATCAAGCCTGTTAATCGGTCTATCATCTATACATGAGAATGAACTTGATTGGTGGAACCGATCTAGGCCACTGGAGACTTGAAAGGTCACTGTCAGTACACTGCGGCAACAACATGGCAGAAACGAGTGTGTTCAAAAGTTTCTTTGCGGGTGGGTTTGGTGGAGTATGTGTAGTCGTTACCGGGCATCCGCTGGACACCATGAAGGTAAAGTGGAACGCTACTCCATGCACCCCAGGTCTCAAAATCAAGGGCATATGAATGCCGATTTGGTTGATATGGCAGTATCACTTGTTTCCTTCAGCTGAAGCCGGGCTCAATTGAATGAAACGGTGGGATGGGTCACGGCGACTAGGTCAATAGTTTGACTTTGGTTCATCAATTTAGACCACAGTTCAGAGAACTCGTTCACATTGAGCAAGATGGTACAGGATCACTAATCAGCAATCTTAGGCCAGTTAGGATGGAATAGCATAAGTGACAAAATAGGCAAAGCCAAGGCAAGTTGAACTGCTGCCGTGCCGGGGATATTTACAAGCAGTAAGCCAGTAATGAAGCAGTGTCTTTCATTTACAACTCACAGAACAGACAAGATGGGTCAAAGACATATAGATGAGTTAGCAGAAAGGTATGAATTGAAGGGTTGCTTGATGAAGTTGAGGATTGGATAACTTTTATAGGGAAAGTAGTGCCAGAAGGATGGAACAAAGACTGGAGAAAAGGAGTGAGGTAGAAGAGAAAGAGTTCGGTACATGAACATTAACTCTTTCACTGCTAAAATTATAGCCCATGTTATACCTTGTGTGATGAGTATCTTTCTGAACTCCATGAATTTTGTGATGAAAATACAGATGACCTTAACTGTGCCACATGGAGAGACAAGACAACTCAACTCAGTAGTAATTGAGTACTATGGGCTTTATTTTATACTGCACACTTCATCATCTTACCCACATGGTATGATGACCTTCAGATGACCTTGAAATGACCTTTGCAAGAGAAATAAGAAGTCTTAGGTGAAAACTGACTACATAAATGACTTGAAAGCCATATTTTAAATGGCCCCTTCACAAACCAAATCAGCAAAGAATATTGTAAAGACATCTTTGCAATATATATACATACATACATATGTATATATATATATATATATATATATATACATATGTATATACATGTATATGTATGTATGCTATATATAATTCACAAGAGACCAAACTTTTTCAACTGTTCGAAGCTATTCCATTAAAGTTTCAGTAATCATTTTTGTTATTTTTAAGACATATATATGTATGTATATATATCTCGTGAATTAACTCGTCGCCCGCATAATGCAACGAAGGGTAAATGTGTGAGTTAACTCGTTGCCCGCATGGAAAGAGTTAAGAATCAGAATCATTTTATTTGACATATAGATAACAAATTGTACAAGAATATATGCAACAAAATAGACAAGATGACATTGTTTTGAACCAATCTAAGCAGAACAAAATATGTCAGGAGATGTGAGCTAAGGATATTTAATCTGCTCTCGCTGAGGCCACCTACAAAGCCAAGGAGAGATGACTTTTTTACAATATTCACATTGTGGATCCAAAACGCTAATGCTGAGAAAAAAAATAGAACACTGAGATTTTAACTTATTTCCAGTGGAACAATAGCTTCATGATCGTTGCATACATAACAGTTAGGTATGGTACAGTCGCATTGATATTTATTCACAAAATATGACTTACTGTGTTTTGAAAAGTCAAGGTACTATTGTGTTAGAATTTTGTTTTTAATGCAGGGAGGAATATTTTGGAGTAAATGAGGAATGTAGTAGCGAATACAATTTTTCAATGTTGTTTTTTAAGGGGCAGGGATAATAGGTCTTCCTCTAGAACGTGTAAAATGAGGGTGTGATACAAGAGTAAATTCAAACATATTTTCAAAATAAGTAGGAACTTCACATTTAGTGTATCGGTAATAAAACTTGAGTGCCTTTAACTGCAGAATGTCATGTACTTTAAAAACATTCAGCTGCTTAAATAAGGAATCTGACTTACCATTCATGTACATGCTAACCTTGGCTACTTTGGTGATCATTAAAATGCATACAGGGTTTTATAGAAACCAAAGAAAAGTACATGCTGGGATGGAGGGAAGGGATCCAAACTTTTATTCCAGAGTAGGACAGGAGTTATTGGTTTAGAAAAGAGAAACAGAAATGAACAGCAGGCCTCATCTCCCTAGATAAATTTTCAATTCTGGAGTTCGCTGTGACATCACAACCCATAAGGGGAACTCAATGAAAATTCACAGACTTCACGATTCATTTACATGCTAACCTTGGCTACTTTGCTGATCAAATTTCATGGAACTTAGAACTATTGACCAGTTTAACTTATGGTATTGAAGAAGTTATAATCTTGTAAAACCAGTTGCAAAATTTTGTCAAAATATCTTGTCAAAAAGCTGAACTTTGAGCAGGTTTTTGTTAGTCTTTTTTAGCAAGGAGTATGTAGGTTGTCATGCTGAATGGTCAAGAGCATCTCTTTGTGGCTGCATTACTGTTGTTCACACCTTTTAGTTATGTGTGGTTGGCCAGTTCCTGGATGTGCGAAGTCGAGAATATGTTCCGATTGTCAATAGGGTGGACAATAACACTGTTATTATCATTCACTTGCTAATCCATCTTTATAATGATAATAATACTTTATTAGCCACCATAAGGAGAAATAATACATACAAGTCATACAGAACCAAGGATGACAAAATCATACGTATTAAAACTATGCAACTTGAAATTATAAGCAATGCATGAAAAGAAACAGAACTATTAATAGCACCTTGTTAATAACACAGTTAAAACATGTTCATTAGACCATGGCTCAATAAAATTCTCATGAAAGTAGGTGACGTCCGGAAAATGCCACCTGAAGAGGAGAAAAATCTAGTTGGACCACTCTGTCGACCAGCGTACCCTTAAAAACTTTTCCATTTAAAAATATAATGAGGAAGCATGGAAGAAAACAGTTTCAATAAAGGAGACTGTACTTGAAAAATCTGCTGAAAAAAGAGAGATTGTTTTGTCCTGCATGACAGTGTTATATGTGATGAGTTGCCATTCTCTGAACTGAAATTTTGTGCAACGATGTGTGGCACGCTTCCCAGGCATCTCAGTTATGAGGGTAAATGCTGGTAAACGCATATTTGGGTTCCTTATGCTGATCAAAAAGCACACTTTTCAGATAACACACGTTATATTTAAATAATCCCAGAGACCCTAGCTTTTTAGAATTTTTCATAAACTGATTTCATGTTTAGCTATACAAAAAAATGCTTGTCCTGCTGACTGATGTAGGGTATCATTGACATCATTAGGACACAATTATGTACAGTGAACACAATACACAATAATATGAATAATGGGAAATGTAAAATACTAGTTATTAATTATGAACATTGAAGGGACCAGTTTTCACCAGGTCAGGGTAAATTAGTTCTCCAGCAATTTCCAGAGGGGACCAGTGTTCACTGGGTCAGGTTAAATTAGTTGTCCAGCTTACTGTTTGTTGATTTTTACCTCAGCTGACTTGTCAGTCAGCTGAGGTTTTTTGAGGGTCCCTCGTCCATCTGTCGTCCACAATTCACATTTTCAACTTCTTCGCAAAAACCGCCAGCGAGATTCACTTCAAACTTGGTGGAAATGTGCCTTGGGTGGGTCTCTACCAAGTTTGTTCAAGTGGTTGCGGTCCAGTGATTTTTGGATTTTTAATGAATTTTTTTTGTTCTTTTTTGGGTCAATCTTAAAAAATCTTCTTCTCCGAAACTGCCAACCCAATTGCTTTGATATCACACAGGAACACTCCCTGGGACTCCAAGTTCTTAATGTGTTCACCAGGTGGCACTGCAATTTTTTCCTAATTTTTTATGAATTTTTGTGTGTTATAGCTATTTTCGACTTCTTCTCCAGAACCGTCACTCAGATTAAGCTGAAACCTGGTGGATATGTTCCTTGTAGAAGGGTCAAACAAGTTTGTTCACTATGTGGGAATGCTGCGGATTCCTGATTTTTAACGATTTTTTCAATTCGGGTACTTGTCGGTCAATGCAGCTTTCCTATTGATTACTATGGAAGTCAATGGGCATTCTAATGCTAATTCACATTTTCTACTTCTCCAAAACCGTCATCCAGATTAACTTCAAACTTGGTGGCAATGTACCTTGGGTGGGTTTCTACCAATTTTGTTCAAATGTTCATGCTCCAGTGATTTTTGGATTTTTAATGAATTTTTTTGTTCTTTTTTTTGGACAAATCTGAAAAAATCTTCTTCACCGAAACTGCGCACCCAATTGCTTTGATATCGTACATAGACACTCCCAGGGACACATAGTCTCAAATTTGTTCACCAGGTGGCACTGCATTTTTTTTAAGGATTTTTTTGTATGGTTTTGCTATTTTTCACTTGTTGTCAGAACCGTCCCTCAGATTGAGCTGAGATGTGATGGATATGTTGTGGTGGAAGGGTCAAACAGTTGTTTACTAGGTGGCACTTCTTCGGATTCCTGAATTTTAAGGATTTTCAATTCGAGTACTTATCGTTCGATGCAGCTTTCCTATTGATTACTATGTAAGTCAATGGGCATTCTAATGCTAATTCACAGGACAACTGACACAAAATTTACTGTTTACTTGATAACTTGAGATCTGTTTTGAGTTAGCTACACATGTTAATTATTCTGTATGAAGGTCATGCTGAGACAGTACATGAATGACCTTGACCTCGTTTGTGGGGTCACAGTGCAATATACATGAATTTTACTTTTCATTATAACTTGAGAACTACTTGAACTTTGATGTTGCACCTGAAGTGTTCTTCTATAAAGGTCAGACTTACTCAGAACATGGTGTTCTTGATCCTTTCCCAAGTTCATAGAGCTGCAAGTGTAAATGTCAAGATCAGCTGAGGCATGGGCTGTTCACACAGCCCTCTTGTTTCTGCATAGATACAGCATACATGTATGTAAGAACCATTCCTCAAGATGCTGTTCATCAATAGAGTAGTACCTGCAATTTAAGACCAATGTTGTGAGAGACCACCTGGCTTTTGAGACCACTTTTTTGATGGCACAGTAGTCTTTTTTTCTGTTTATTTACCTGTAATTTAAGACCACCTGTTGTATGTGGCCACTTTTGGCTGGTAGAAGGGGTGGTTTTAAATAGCATTTAGGTACCACTGTACTGTGTTTATAGATGGTGTGTAAATTTGTAACTTCAACACTACCAAATTACAAATGAAAAACATGTGCAATCCCGAATCCTGGCATATTTGCTTGCAGGTACGGTTGCAGACACAGCCCACCCCTGGGCCAGGAGAGAAGCCCCTGTATGCGGGCACATTTGACTGTGCAAAGAAGATTTTCTTGAAAGAGGTAAGGCATGAATGCTTTGTTCTCTAAATCTTTGAACTTTATCATACAGGTGCTCCCCATGTCTTTCTTTCAGGTCATGACCTATGGGGGGGGGGGGCATTATGTTTTGGGATGGACTGCCCGTGGTTCCAGCCATCCACAAGTACTTAGTGAACACAATGTTTCAAGACTTACTGACCACATGAAACTCTAATGTACCTCATTTGTACCATGACACTATTTATTTCTTGACTTGCTTACTTTGTCATGACCTTGACATCATTTTCAAGGTCACAAGACACCTACATGTGTATGTGCAGAGGGTGACCCATCAGTCCATACTTTGCATGTAAGTGTCTCTAGTTGACTGCAGAAAAGAAAAAAATGGGGTAAATCATTGGCAATAAATGGAGCTACAATTGGAGTTCCAACTGGTTAAACTGAGTGCTTGAAGTCACCAGGGGAATGATTAAAACACTGTTACATTGGTTGGTTGTCTTACTCACTAAGCAAAAGGTAACATTGCTGCAGATCATCAGACAAGGTTACATGAAAAAATGCCCACGTATCAGATGATCTACCAGTGTATCTGCCCATAAATTAAAAACAAAAAACAAATGGATAAATAAATTAATAAATAAATTAATTAAAAAAGAAAAGAAACTAGAATGGATGAATTTGCAAGCAAATCTGTCTGGGTGCCAATAGGCAAGGGCAAGAACAGAACGTTCAAGAACTGCCTAAAAGAGGGCACTGCAGTCAGTGGAGGGCTAGGGTTGTGTATTCCCATTGTAATTTGCAACTTAGTAACTTGAACACTACTGCACATAGAAACACCAAATTTCAGACCGTAAATCTAGATGCATAAGTAAATACCTCAAGAAAATCATATATCCACAGCTACAAAAGTGACAAATTTATCTAAGGTTACTTTAACATAAAAACTAATGGGAATACACGACTCTAGCCCTCCAAATGTGTATTCAGTTGTGTATTGGGGCAAATACACACCTTAGAGCTAATTCTGACCTTTCATATTGGAGCTTGCTTCGAAACCCCCTCTGATACTGTTTTGTGACATCATTTATCATGGGTCATCAGGTACAATCTGCTCAACAGTAGTAGAAGAGTAACCAGGCAACAGGTGTAATGTGATTGGCTAATACAATTAAAAAATTTTTTTCAGCCAATAGCTGAATAGGTTTGTTTTTTTTTTTTAGATTTTTTTCTCCAAAACTTGAATAATTTATAACATATCAATAAATGCACACCAGGTGCACAATTTCAGCTATGGGTCTCATAGTATGTAAAATTTCAATGTTGTAGCTTGTATAATGGCTGAAAAAACTGCATCACAAAATGTGGCAGAAAGGTATTAAGAAATAAAGAAAGAGCTAGAATGGATAGATTTGCAAGCAAATCTGGGTGCCAATTGGAGCTTGTTTTGAAACCCCTTCTATACTGTTTTGTAACATCAATCAGACCTGCTTCAACATGTGTCATCAAAGTGTACCTGCGTGCAGCATCGCCAAACAGATCCGACCCAAAGCGTGTGAAAATTAAAAGACCCTTTCTTCACTCCTCTCCATGACAGCTTCACGGCCTGCCTTGTTCTAGCTGGACACTATGACCGCCCCCTCATTTATTTTTATTATAATCATTAGCTATTTTGTTTCATAACAAATTAACTAAGAAGGGGTCTTAAGAAAGACTAAGTCACACTGTGACTGCCACGCTGCCACACCGTGACTGCCACGCTGTCACACCGTGACTGCCACGCTGTCACACTGTGACTGCCACGCCGTCCGTCACCTTATAGAAGCACATCTGAGTGTAAATAATGTACAGAGCATCAGGCTCTTTGACAGATAGCTAGCCAGGAGACCATACTGTGCATGTGCTTGCTTGTGGGAGGTGGAAAGTACTCTCATACTAAGGAATTCTGGGTAGATAGAGACAACACGGTGCAAGCTCTGTAACATCCTTTAAAATATCATTCTAAAGTCCATTGGAATGAATTTTGCTTCAAGCCTGTAAATCAGTCAAAGCATTATGATAGATGATTATCATGAGTTAAACCATTTTCACACATGGATGAAAGATATAGCTCAGAAAATGTGCCACTTCACAAACTTGGTTTTTAATATGGTTAGATGTTCAAATTTCAATTGAAGTGGAAAGTGTCAGCTGTGGTTGGACTCTGATGACAAAAGCTATTTGTTGGGTTGGTGCATCCATGGACCAGATCAGACTCCAAACAGCCAGCTATACGTGGACTGCTGAGCAAAGTTACAGCATGTGTGGGTCACACGTTAGCTGGTTGTGGCATTTTCTGGTACTGTTAATGTACTTATTTTCACTTGTATAAAGTTTCATGGTTTTTGTATTTCACACATTTCATCCAATTCTTAAGTTCTCTATTTTCGATGTAATTCCTATTAAACCAGTGTTAAACTGCTATTTCACAGTATTTTTATTTTCACATTTTCACGGTTTTATACCATCAGCAAAATCAGCGAAAATAAAGGTACAGTGAAATAAAAGCAATTTACTGTATTGCCTTAATACTGGTGGACTTTAGTCCCTGACTGTGGGACAATCAACAGTACTTTGTACTTGCCCATATGCAGCCAACTGCTCACACAGACCTACTCCACTCAACTATTATTATTTTTTAGAACAGTGATGTGGCCAGTTGGATGTGTGCATTTCCCATTTTTGGCAAGGCAATAAGTGGTGAAGTGGTGAAGGTTGCTGGATCAACACCCAGCAGTTCTATGATCTAAATGTAAAAAAAAAATAAAATAAAATAAAGTGGACATGTTTTAGATCTGTCAAGTACTGATCATTTCAGATGTCTGTCAGACTAGAGTACTTTCTGTTTTTTCTTTTGTTTGCTTTTCAATACTAAGACAGAAGTGTTTGATGATAATGCAAATTTGTCAGATGTCATTCAAAGTCCCCTAAAAATTAACACAGTTAATAATGATTATTAGGAAAAATGGACCCCCATAACTTAGGTGCAAAGCTATGCATAATGTGCTAAGTAGATTTTTTAATTTATTGTACATTATTTTCTTAAATCATACAGTAGAAAAATATATTTTGTTGCTTTAGTTTCAGTCAACAGTATTTTTTTGCCTGTGAAGATATTAAACATGTTTTTCCTCTTAAGTTAATTAGACCAGCATATATTTATTGTATACTAAAGAGGAACAGAAAATGGTCCTCAACACCCCAATGAGTTGTGTTTGCTCTCACCTGTTTAATCCCTCATACCCCATGGCACATTCTCCCCCGCTGACAACCCATATAGCCATAGATCCAGTTCACATTGAACCGACATCTAGGCTCCTATTTGAACATCACCCAACAAACCACACACGGTCCACTTTCTATCTCTTATTCACACTTAACAATGAACCAACCTACCAACGGTCCACAGTGAACCGCTAATCAAACATCCCACCTTACTGTCTGGTTCACAAGGAACCGACGTTCACGTTCAGGTTCACCCAGTAGGAATGTCAACACTGAACCACCCTTAAACCTAAACCAGCGGCCCACGATAACCCCACGGTTCACTTTGAACCGACATACAGCTCCATATAGACGGTTCATACTGAACTGCCATCCACCTTACTTAAAAGGTTCTCATTGAACCGCCGTCCACCTTACTATAGGTTCACAATGCACCCATTGAACCAGGCCCGCTCCCTACACTACCGGTTCACTTCGAACTACCCTCGAATGACGATCCAGTTCACCCTGAACCAATCCACGACAAACTCCGCCGGTTAACTCTGAACCGACCTTGAGTGCCATGCAGACGGTTCACTTTGAACCACCATCAACCTTACGTAAGGTTCACGAACCACCCGACCCCTTTGAACCAGGCCCGCTCCCACACGACCGGTTCACTTGCAACCACCCTTGAACAACATTCTGGTTCACTACGAACCGACCTTCGTTGCTGTACAGAAGGTTCACCTTGAACCGCCAGGTTCACATCGAACCGTTTCTGAACTGGCCTACTCACAGCAGGTTTACACTGAACCGACTTACAGTGCCATTGAGACGGTTCACATCGAACCGCCACTACCTTTTCTGCAGACGGTTCACCCTGAACTGACACTCCAGTTTCACACTGAACCGTCTTACTACCGGCCCACTCAACGCTTCTTTGAGGTGCCACAGACGGTTCACATTGAACCGCCACTCATCACCACACAGACGGTTCACATATATAAACCCCCCAGTCTACCACGTCACGGTTCACCACGAACCTTCCCACTACAGCACAGCTGGTTCACCCCCCCCCCTTTTTTCAGAGAGCACATAGACGGTTCACTCTGAACTACCACACACACTATTACCGGATCACATCGAACCGGCCCACAACCTCCGCCGGTTCACTTTGATCCCACCGTGAGAACAACACAGACGGTTCACTTGGAACTGCCAAGCACGCAACAACCAGTTCACAGACGGCTCACATTCAACCCCCCAGTCCACCACATAATGGTCCTTCAGTGCTGTACCACTACCGGTTCACATTGAACTGGCCTACAACTACTGCCGGTTCACCTTGAACCTACCGTCAGAACAACACAGACGGTTCACTTTGAACCACCAAGCACGCAACAACCAGTTCACAGACAGTTCACTTTGAACCCCCCAGTCTACCACTGAACGGTTCACAACAAACCTTCCCGCTGACAGCACAGCCGCTTCACCCCCTCCGTAGAGAGCACATAGACGGTCCACTGTAAACTACCACACACAAACACCACCGGCTCGCATTGAACTGACCTACAACCACCACCGGTTCACCTTGAACCTACCGTCAGAACAACAAAAACGGTTCACTTTGAACCGCCAAGCATGCAACAACCAGTTCATAACGAACCACTATGGCTCAACTCAAAGGGTTCACAACAAACCACTTCCAGGACCTCAGTAGTGCCCCACACTCATCATCCCCTCTTAAACCAGAACGGTTCACATTGAACCATCGCAAACCCCCGAGACAGTTCATATTGAACCGACCTACGGTCCAATAACTACAGTTCACATCAAACCACCTAATACCCCCAAAAAACGGATCACACAGAACCACACTCAACGTTCCCCATCCACGTGTTGCCACTAGCATACCCACGGTTCACATCAAACTGCCCCATGACCAGATAATGGTTCACACAGAACCACCGACACCATCAGGTAGTAGCAGTCTACACCAAATTTTCGCGTGGGCATCCCAATCATGCCCACGCACCCACACAACCTTTGAACCCAACAATGATCTGTCATTGTCTAATGAAAACCACGGTTACATCCGAAACCGGTAACCCAATACAAGACAAGTCCAATGGCATTGGCTCACACGAGTGATGTCACAATGCACCCTTTCCAAAACCAATCAAGTTAGAAGTACACCCCGAACACTCGGGTATATAAAGGCCTACTACCCTCCTGATTCAGTTCGACTTTGTCCTCTGACGAAGCAACACAACTTGCGAAAGCGCTCAGGACTATCTCAGTAGCAGTTTTCGGCAATCCGTTTCTGTTCCCCCTGATATATTTATTGTATGCTGTATAATGGATCTGTGAACAGTTTTCATGAAGAAAAGTAAAGCAGCATAACAAAAAAAAAATAAGATATGAAAGGTTCCAAAAGTGCAGAGTGCTGATGCAGAGGGCCAAACCATTGAGCTACCTCAATTAAATACTAATTATTCATCACAGAACTAGGCATGCACACTCATTGGCAATTGTGTAATAAATAGTCAGGCTTAGTACTAACACAAGGCTGTCCGGATGAAATACAGGTCAAAACCAGGTCAAACCAACAAAAAACTAACAGGGCACAAAAATTCCTATGACCCTATTGTCTGGGACAAGTGAAATCCTTTTAAGGATAAATGACTTTCAAAGTTCACTTGTCCTATGGACAAGTACTTTTAATTGGCAAAATTCACAATATGTTAAATTTCGAAGTTTGTTGGCTTAGCAAACAAGTAAACTCACTGTATGACATAATGATTTCCATTCAGACATGCTCTTTCAAACCAAAAGTTAGGTACACTTCAGCATCAGGGAGGACAAGTGAATATTTTGTGTCACTAGTCCTGCAGATGAGTAATTTCAAAAGAATTTTCTCACCCTGATTAACCAATTTTTCCATCAGAGGGAGATGACCTTCACCTACTTAACGGTCTGAAGACTGAATAAAGTGTGGGTGCTATGCACTGAAAAAAGCAGGTGAATAATTGCCTATTATCACTCTTGAGGGGAAAAACAAACCAGATAACATTTGTAATACTGCATCATTTTTAGTAATTTTAAAAGCAGAAACAGTTGAATATTGTTACATCTGCATTGGCATAGAAGTGTGACTGTGCTACATTTTGCAATGAATATAATGTTTTAATCATAAAAGCAGAGCTTGTGTGATTGGCAGACTTAGTGCCTTTGTGTCAGTAATTGTGCAGACTGCACAAGTACACAATGTACAGGTATACTGGGTACCCCACACAGTGGCCTGGTCACAATGTACAACCAGGCTGGGTACCCCACACAGTCGCCTGGTCACAATGTACAACCAGACTGGGTACTCCACACAGTGGCACTGCTCTGGTCACAATGTACAACCATATTGGGTACCCCACACAGTGGCACCACTCTGGGCCTACTGTACAACTAGATTGGGTACCCCACACAGTGGCATTTCTCTGGTCACAATGTACAACCAGACTGGGTACCCCACACAGTGGCACTGCTCTGGTCACAATGTACAACCAGACTGGGTACCCTGCACAGTGGCACTGCTCTGGTCACAATGTACAATCAGACTGGGTACCCCACACAGTGGCACTGCTCTGGTCACACTGCTGAAGCTATCATTTCATGTACATAAAGCATGCTAAGATGCTGTTGTTGTTGGTAGCAACATTAGGGGATCAACAGGGGTGGACATGTTATAATCATGTTTAAAACATGACAGTTTATCACTGTGGAGGTGTGAACTCCCTGTATCAGTGTAACTTGAATAGCACTGATACAGCCTGTCTGCCTGTATTTATAGCTTAAATTAAATAGCAGTGGTAAAGCCTGTCTTCCTGTATCAATGTATATTGGATGGCAGTGGTAAACCCTGTCTTCCTGTATGAGTGTATATTGGATGGCAGTGGTAAACCCTGTCTTCCTGTATGAGTGTATATTGGATGGCAGTGGTAAAGCATGTCTGTATCAGTGTATATTGGATAGCAGTGATAAAGCCTGTCTGTCTGTATCAGGGTATATTGGATGACAGTGTTAAAGCATGTCTGTATCAGTGTATATTGGATAGCAGTGATAAAGCCTGTCTGCCTGTATCAGGGTATATTGGATGACAGTGTTAAAGCATGTCTGTATCAGTGTATATTGGATAGCAGTGATAAAGCCTGTCTGTCTGTATCAGGGTATATTGGATAGCAGTGATAAAGCTTGTCTGTCTGTATCAGGGTATATTGGATGACAGTGTTAAAGCATGTCTGTATCAGTGTATATTGGATAGCAGTGATAAAGCCTGTCTGTCTGTATCAGGGTATATTGGATGACAGTGTTAAAGCATGTCTGTATCAGTGTATATTTGATAGCAGTGATAAAGCCTGTCTGCCTGTATCAGGGTATATTGGATGACAGTGTTAAAGCATGTCTGTCTGTATCAGGGTATATTGGATGACAGTGTTAAAGCTTGTCTGTCTGTGTCAGTATATAATGGATGGCAATGGTACAGCTTGTATCAGTGTATATTGTATAGCATTGGTAAAGTCTGTCTTCCTGTATGAGTGTAGATTGGATAGCAGTGGTTAAGCCTTTATCCAGTAATTATAGCTGTATCATCCAGAAAAGGTGGAAGATACAGACTGGGTGATAACCCTGTCCATATCACCACAGTGCAAAGGTCACTGAGAACTACTTTCCTTCTAAATTCTTGAAGTTGGCGCACGTCAAGCATGTAGTTTTCAAATGACTCAATTACTGGATCCTGCGTTGCAGTTATTCATATGCAAAGCCTGGTTTGATGAAATAAACATTGAAACTGTTTTTGATTGTCTTTTTTTGTATTTAAGGATGAAAATAAAATTACAGCTATAATTACTGGATAAAAGTAAAACCAGCCGCGTGGAGGAGACTCGTCAGCAGACTGGCCTCGTTCCGGCGGCGGATCACTCCTCGTGCAAGCACTCGGAGTGATCTGTCGCGGGAATGAGGCCAGTCTGCTGACTCGTCTCCTCCACTTGGCTGGTTTTACTATTGTGCCAGTGTATATTGCATAGCACCAGTAAGGAGTGTCAGCCTGTATCAGTGTATATTGGATAGCAGTTGTAAAGAGTGTCATCCTGTATCAGTGTATATCATGTAGCGGTGGTAAGTCTGTCAGCCTGTATCAGTGTGTATTGTATAGCAGTTGTAAAGAGTGTCAGCCTGTATCAGTGTATATTGTATAGCAGTTGTAAAGAGTGTCAGCCTGTATCAGTGTATATTGGATAGCAGTTGTAAAGAGTGTCAGCCTGTATCAGTGTTTATTGTATAGCAGTTGTAAAGAGTGTCAGCCTGTATCAGTGTATATTGGATAGCAGTTGTAAAGAGTGTCAGCCTGTATCAGTGTATATTGTATAGCAGTTGTAAAGAATGTCAGCCTGTATCAGTGTATATTGGATAGCAGTTGTAAAGAGTGTCAGCCTGTATCAGTGTATGTTGTATAGCAGTTGTAAAGAGTGTCAGCCTGTATCAGTGTATAGTGGATAGCAGTTGTAAAGAGTGTCAGCCTGTATCAGTGTATATTGGATAGCAGCGGTAAAGCATGTCTGCCTATATTGATCAGTGTATATTGGATAGTTGTGGTACCATCTGTATATTGATGAACTTTCTGTCACAAAAATATCCCCATCAGGTTACCTTTGACTACATGTAAATTTAACTTATAAACTGACTCTTGTGGCCAGATAAAGTTGTCCAGGAGGAGCAGGGTGCTGTCATGGTACCCGCTACACAGGAGGAGCAGGGTGCTGTCATGGTACCCGCAACACAGGAGGAGCAGGGTGCTGTCATGGTACCCGCTACACAGGAGGAGCAGGGTGCTGTCATGGTACCCACTACACAGGAGGAGCAGGGTGCTGTCATGGTACCCGCTACACAGGAGGAGCAGGGTGCTGTCATGGTACCCACTACACAGGAGGAGCAGGGTGCTGTCATGGTACCTGCTACTCTCAGCATCCGCCTTTATAACCCAAGGAACACAATATGAGTAAGAATAGATTTATCAGACTAATCTTTCATGTAGTTTCACAGTGATTATAACTGTATATTATTGCAACTGATTTTAAATTGTTTATGATATAATTTTCACTTTTCAGGGTCCCAGAGGCTTTTACAAGGGGATGGCAGCGCCACTAACTGGAGTAGCTCCAATCTTTGCCATTTGTTTCTGGGGTTTCAATGTCGGCAAAAGGGTACAACAGACCAAGCCAGATGACCCGCTCACGTAAGGCTTGCCTTTAACTTCAAAAGTAATTTTTATTTTTTCCCCCCATTTCTGTTATTTTTCTTTTCTTTCTTTTTTCTTTTCTTTTTTTTTTTGGGGGGGGGGTGTCACTGTAATGTGGTGCTTTCCACAAGCAAAATGATGCAGAATGGTAGAGGCCATCAGAATAGCTGAGAGGATTTCATTCAGACTTTTGATACAGATTTCATGTACACTGTATAAGTTAATGGCAACAGGAACAATATATCAGATCACATTACAAAGTTGAATGGAATACTGCCAGAAATGTTTAATCCAATTACATAGGTTTCAAAATATTTTGCAAATGCATAAACACACAAGGTAGAAGACACTAAGAAAAATTACAGGTGAAAAGACTTGCATTTAAGAGTTCATGACCTGTCTTAAACTGGCCAGCTGGTACAAAATATTTAAATAATGAAGGCATATATAAGGCCTCATTGGACCTCTTATTGATGGACCATACACAATGTTTAGTTGTTTTTCTTTCCTCAGATATCCTCAGCTCTTCCTTGCTGGTTGCATAGCAGGAGTGTTCACAACTGCTATAATGGCACCAGGTGAAAGAATCAAGTGTCTATTACAGGTAAGTCATGACTTAGTATCAACATGGCCTTTCAGCCTTTGCCCTTCAATCAATAGTCAGTCAACAGCTTTCCATCAGGTGGGGTGGACATTTTATTCTGATCTAGCTTATTTTTTGGGGGGGTTTTGGTTTCATTGACACCAAAATTATTATTATTTTTATTATTTTTTTAAATATGGATATGACCATTGACTGGTTGTGACCAAGGGGCAAAGTATTTATCCACACGTACACTTGCAAAGCTAGGAAATAATCAACTTTTGTGACTTTGACTTATGAAACACATGTGTGTGACAGTCAGGTTTGTGGCGTCAAGAAAGGAAACTTGAAATGTTTGTAATGTATACCATGTGAAAAGTCCAGCACACTCCGTTGTATCCAGTCACAGGGTTTTATATATATATATGTAATTGTACAGGCTGGGTCTCTGCCAGCCAGTAGGATAATAGCTATCTGACTGTGACATCGTATTGGGCATCAGCTAGAGGCTTTAGCAAAGGTAGGCTCCATGTAAAAGGATGAAATATTTACAATTTCAGTCAGTCAGATTTCCTATCCACTGGTGAACATTTTTATCTATAGTCAAGTCACAAATTTTCAGTCAGTCCATGTACAAAGAGGTCTGTACAAGCAACATATTAGATGTACATTACACACTGTCTTACTTTAAACACTGTTGGATGTCACTTTTTCTTCTTACTCCTCTGTGGCCATATTTGTACTTGACTTGCCAGTGTCCTGTGTCACTCATGGCTGCCCAGGTATTTACTCATGTTAATTCACCACACAAGGCTTGTGCCAGGACAGGTGCCTCCACTGTAGTAAAAGTACACAGGCAAACTGGCTTTGCCTTTGCCCCACAAAGAGGTTTTCTCCAGGCAATGGGAAGGGGGGGGGGGGAGAAAGCAGTTGTGTAACTGTGACTGCATTTGTGCAGGACAATCCTGAATTTGTATTTGTCGAGGCAACACTTGTAATTGCCACCAGGTGGTGCTTTGAATTTTTACCTGCCGTGTTGGCTTTACAGTTAACCCAAGCTAGCAGTCGCATTTGTTTCTGGCCAGGTGCTAATGGTAAGGTCCATGAACAAGTTGATCTGGCTGACTCAAGTTTGACTTGGGCACCCAGCCCACTTGTGTCACAGACCTGTTGATACAAACATGCAAATTAGACCAATTGTAACAGCCCACATCATCAAAACACAGATCAACATCTGTACCTTGGACTGACTTACCTAAGGGATGGTTCAACATTATCATCATTTTTGAATTAGTACTTAGGGTACTAAATTTCATGACCCCCCTCCCTCCCCCAAAATTAGAACTTTAAAAATGATGATTTTCCCCCCAAATCATAGCAAAATTGCACAAAACAGGCCAAAAATTGACCATCATTTTCCATATCCTATGAAAGTGTACAGACCCATTTAACCCCCTCCCCCCTTGCGTACTGTAAGTACTAATTCAAAAATGATGAAAATGTTGAACCATCCCTAAATGATGTAATTTCTCAAAAGAGTTTGTAAAGTCCACATATTACAGTGTGCCACTGCAAAGTTTTTGTTCAGTTTAGGGACACACTTGCTTGAGAGTGCCTTTCCTTTCTGATTTTGCTGACTCATGCACAGTGTGGTTATCTTACTAGCTTTGTAAGAATTGACATCATTAACATTTCTGTGCAATTTTTTTTCTCAATATATGCTGTGGTAGATAAATTAGTGAACAAGCAGACATCTTATCTCACCAGGCCATCACTCTTGGTGCTGAGATAAGTGCATGCAAGCTAAAGGTAGAAGAGTGAATTGCAAAGCAAGTCCAAAGTGCAAGTCTGACCAGGTTTTGTCTTCAACTGGACTTTTCAGGGACTGGATACAATGTTTGCTACCCTTTTTTTATATAGTGGAGGGATACATTATGTTACTTTCAGGGACTGGATACAATGTTTGCTACCCTTTTTTTTATATAGTGGAGGGATACATTATGTTACTTTCAGGGACTGGATACAATGTTTGCTACCCTTTTTTTATATAGTGGAGGGATACATTATGTTACTTTCAGGGACTGGATACAATGTTTGCTACCCTTGTTTTATATAGTGGAGGGATACATTATGTTACTCTACCGTCATTTTAGCCACATCTTATTAGCATTTTTTGTATTTTTAGTTGCATCAGAAAACCTGTTAAGTCTGTCTGGATGGTAGTTTAACATTAAGCCATAAACTACAATAGCATGTGAAAGTAATGATGATTGCTGATTGTTAAGGCAAGAGGTGAGTCTAGAATGACCTGAATAGGTCAATCAGAGCGTGTAATGCTATGTCAAACTAGGGTTTATGGTGTCTGTAACAGGCCTATTTTTGTGCTTGTCCTTGGGACAAGTTGTGTTGATATTTAACATGCCACTTAGTCTAACTCACTTGTCTGTCCATTTATTTACCGTCTTCTTCATAATTTTTGCCAATTTTTGGTTGCACCCAGGGCAAGATGCTTTGAGATTTTCAACTGCCCTGATTGAAATTCACTTGTT
Organism: Hermodice carunculata; assembly: GCA_964020975.1. Taxonomy (NCBI): domain Eukaryota; kingdom Metazoa; phylum Annelida; class Polychaeta; order Eunicida; family Amphinomidae; genus Hermodice; species Hermodice carunculata. Next base: position 97,483,573 of record OZ026622.1, read on the forward strand.
GTGTGTTAGTGGATATATATATATATAAGGCAGACAAGCAAATTAATTTCCCGCCAAAATCTCTGTAGTCTGTTGCTGGGCAACAGTGACAATTGTATGCTGTTATATTGGTGTACTGGTGGAAACCCAGGCCTGATACCACATTATAGGAGATAAAGACTACTTATAGGAGATAAAGATTACTTATAGGAGATAAAGACAAGGCGAAGCAACACCACAGCAGATATGACAGAGGCAGATCCAAGATTGTGTGTGTATGGGGGGGGGGGGGGAGAGGGGGCTGAAATGAAGACTTACAGTTTGGGGGCTATTAAGGCCCCCAGTGTAGTGTGTGTGTGTGTGTGTGTGTGTGTGGAGGGGGGTCATGCTCCCTGAAAGCTCATGGGTTTTATGCATTCGTAGAGCTAAGAGGGAAAGAACAGCGTCTCCTGACACAAAGTAAACTTATTTGCTGGCATTATGTAGGACAGGTGGCTCCCTGGTGCCCGCATCATGTAAGACAGGTGGCTCCCTGGTGCCCGCATCATGTAGGACAGGTGGCTCCCCGGTGCCCGCATCATGTAGGACAGGCTCCCTGGTGCCCACATCATGTAGGACAGGTGGCTCCCCGGTGCCCGCATCATGTAGGACAGGTGGCTCCCTGGTGCCCGCATCATGTAGGACAGGTGGCTCCCCAGTGCCCCGCTGATGGGTCCCATCCTGTAAAGTTTAATGTCATTTGCACAACTTGGCAGGATGGGAACGTGTTCAAGAGTTTAGACTTTCAAGTTATACAAGTCTAAGATAATGTAGGAGAGTAAAGCGTCTGCCTACTGCTTGCATTACATCTGTCTTTATGATGTAATAAAACTGTTCATGTAGCCTCTCTTGGGTTCCAGTTTACTCTTGCTTGCCAACATAATATTTATCACAGGACCAGCAAGAACACCAGAATTTTGTACCATCATGTAGGCCTGCCAGCATGTACCACCATGTAGGCCTGCCAGTCTTTGTGCCACCATGTAGGCCTGCCAGCATGTACCATTATGTAGGCCTGCCAGCATGTACCAGCATGTAGGCCTGCCAGCATGTACCATTATGTAGGCCTGCCAGTCTTTGTACCATCATGTAGGCCTGCCAGCATGTACCAGCATGTAGGCCTGTCAGTCTTTGTGCCACCATGTAGGCCTGCCAGCATGTACCATTATGTAGGCCTGCCAGTCTTTGTGCTGATCACTCCTCCTGCTCATCACCATGTCTGAGGTGCCGTTCCTTTGGCAAAAAGTTGGTGGTGCCACCTGCCAAATTATGAAAGATACGGACTATAGGCCATGGACCATAGGCCGTAGCCAGACTATGATTACATGGGGGTGTCTCTGTTCCAAAATTTTGGATCTTTTCTGTATACTGGCATACCATACTCTAAAGTTATGAAGTCATTAAAGCGTGTTCCTACGTGTGTGCTACATCATGCCATGCATATACAGTGGTCCCCCTCTTATAAGGCCCCTCTCACCAGAGGCCACACTCCTTGAAAGGGCAGCATTCTTGTGCTGAAAGTATTTTATTTTCATTATATCCTCCCCCTCAAGAGAGGCCACCCCTCTTATAAGGCCACTTTTTGGCTGCATTTGGGGTGGCCTTATAAGAGGGGGACCACTGTATACATGGCAGATACACAATATATTGAAAAAACACATATTATGTGTTTTTTCTATACTGGCCAAAAAAGCAGAGTCTCTGCATACATGTATACACACACCAGTCCTGTATTCAGTTAGATATATATATATATATATATATATATATATATATATATATATATATATATATATATATTGCATGTGCATGCTAAATTGTAAATTGAATGATGGTCTCCATTGAAACTTTAACAGATCATTGTATACCTCCACATGTATTAAACATGTACAGTATTATCATATGTATAAACAGCTGTCAGGCAATCTATGTGCAATCTGGAATGAACCAACAAGACATTCATAGCATTAAAAATTTCTTCACATTCTAATGCTGAAAAAGATTTCACAATATTAGGACATGACAGATAGATATATACATTTTTATTTGAAACTGAATGTTATGTTCTTTTTGAATATGTATATGTGTGTGTGTATGGAAGGTGGCTTGTGTATATATACATGTATATATAAATTATATGTGTGTGGGGGGGGGGATGAAAGGTGGCTTGTGCTGCCAAATGGAGAAAACTGCATATTAAACTGCAAACTTTCATGTCAAGACACAATATTAACAGGATTAATAGTAGCATGTTTTTTTTATCAATAGTGAAAAGTCCATCACAAAAAATGTTGCTTCCAATTTGATTAGCCTTTATTTCTGAAGGTAGTCACGCTATGCCATGGTAAACTACATGTAAGTACACTATCACCTTTCAGGCTGCATGAACTGGAAATTATTCACATAAGTATAAGTGACTATGATCAATACATTATAATGCAAGCTAAGACGGTTCCTTTTGGTTTAATTATTGCATAAACAACAACTTCTCTGATCAGAAATTTCAATATTACAACAAAATTACAACAGCAACATGTTATGAAAGGGGGGAAAGTTGCCTTGGAGCCCAATCAAAGCAGACATCCCACAGGAACCGCTATTTGGTCCCCTTTTATTCTTTATATATATTTATATTTTTAACATTGTAAATTCCTCCAGTTGATTATTTGCCAATGATGCAGTTCTTTTTATCACTGTCGAGGATCCTGTAGTAGCAGCTAATTCATTGAATTCTGACTTATATGAACTAGAAGATTGGGCATATAGCTATGTCATTTAATCCTTCTAAAACCAGTAGTATGATTTTATCAAAGAAATGACCTACACATCATCCTCCAGACCTGGTTGTTTTTCATGGACAAATCTTGACAAACAGTAAACCTGGAAACTTTTTCACAAGTGGGCGTGGCCTTAATCTGGACACGCCTTGTTGGTATGGAAAAGTATATGCTATATGGTATTGGCCACTCCAACATCCTTTAGGATGGGGGTGTCGAGTGCCAACCAGGTACCATTCAGAACCCATGCAGCCACTGTCAAAAACCAGTCATATGAAATCAAAATCAAATATTTTGAGAAGTATGCTACTTCTGATCTTAAACATGACAATCTGCTTCATGATCTTGATAATGTACCATTTCATGTTGCCCATGTTTTTGAAGACATAGATGACATCTACTGGGCACACAACTATCTCGTAAATGGAGTGTTAGATGAGCACATCGTCTATGAAGCAGAAATATAAAAGAAAAAGTCAGACACCTTTCATGAATGGAAACTTGAGGCAGGAAATAAATCATAAAAGATCACTACGTAGAAAATATTTAAACAGTAAATATGGTAAATCAGACAGAAACTGGAAGCGGTTCACTAAACAAAGAAACAAAGTGACCAAAATGAAACGGAAAGCCATAAACTCATACTTCCATGAAAGGTGTTCTGCAGGCCCAAATTCCAAAGACTTCTGGCCCACAATCCGCCCATTCCTTGTAAACAAAGGTGGCTCATATAATCAAACAAGTACATATGTGATGATGAAAATGGGATCACTGATCAACAACAAGTTTGTGACATTTTTTATGAATATTTTGTTAACATGACTAAAGATATAGGTAACATAGAGCAGTCCAGTCTCTCTGCAGCTGACCACCCCAGTGTGGTAGCAATAAAGGCTAACTTGCCGACCCAAGTCAAATTTTCTTTTACACCTGTAACAGAAGACACTGTTTCAAAACACCTGAGTAAGGTCGGCTGCAGAAAGGCAACAGGCGTAGATAATATTTCAGTAAAAGTCCTCAATATTATCAAACCATCTATCTTGAGGCCTATTACTCAGCTGATAAATAAAAATTTTCTCAGTCAACATTCCCAGGCCAACTCAAAAAGGCCAGGATTGTGCCTGTCCACAAGAACGATACACTGGACAAGAAAAATTACCGTCCAGTGAGTATATTGCCAATTGTATCAAAGCTTCTCGAATGAGCAATATCAACTCAACGCGGCAGCCACTTTGAAACACTTTTTCACCCTTACCTGTCTGCTATTAGACCAAGATACAGCTGCCAAAGCACCCTCATGGCCCTTATTGAAGAATGGAAAAATGCTTTGGATGAACAAAAGTATGTGGGTGTTATTTTAACTGACCTTTCTAAGGCATTTGCCCCCACAGTTTATTGCTTCAAAAGCATACGGCCTCCATGAAAGTGCTGTCAAGACCATAGAAAGTTGCCTCAGTGACAGACTACAATGTGTTTGTATAGGTAATAGCACAAGCCTTTACATGGGAGTCCAAAGGGGGTCCCCCAAGGCTCAATACTTGGGCCTGCCTTTCAATATTTTCACAAACGACATCTTTTATTTTATCAACAGAACCCATCTCTTTAATTATGCGGATGACAATACAATCAGTCATGTCAGTCTCCTACAACCAACTGGAGCTAGAACTTGAAGGAGATGGCCAAGTCCTGGTAGACTGGTATGCCAACAATGGCATGCAAGCAAACCCTGATAAATTTCAGGGATTTGCTGTTGGTAAAAAGCCCTTTGAGCAAAAACCAATTTTTAGAGTACATGGTGAAGATATTCCGTGCCAGGAATACATAAAATTACTGGGAATACAAATGGATCACCACCTAAATTTTTATTCCCATATGAACAAAATTTGCAGAAGGGCTTCAAACCAGATCAATGTTTTAAGCGAGTAGGGAAGCACCTATCTCTGTCTTGCCATAAATCTATCTACCATGCCTACATCATGACCCTATCTAACAACTGTCCACTAATATGGCTTTACTGTATTGCTGAAAACATAAAAAAAAGATTGGAAAGCCTACACCTCAGAGCACTGCATTTTGTATACAGAGATTTCACCAGCACATATGAGGATTTACTTCAAAAAGCAAATACATGTTCTCTTCAGTTAAGGTGGCTAAGGCTGACAGCCATAGAAACCTTCAAAATCCTCAATGGTGAAAGGCCAACCTACCTGTCCAAATTTGTAACCCGTAAAGACTCAAAATACAATTTCAAGTATACCAGTATTTTAGATATTCCAAGAGTCCGCACAGAAAAATATATTAAAAAAGTTTCAGATATACATGTGCCACAATTTGGTATGAACTCCCAGAGCATATAAGATTAGCCTCAACCTCCCACTTCAATAGTTTCAAAACACTTTTATTGACATGGAATGGCAAGCAATGTAAATTTGCTATCTGCAAAATGTAACATTTAATTTTATTCACCAATATGGCTTCACTGTGAGAACATGATATTTTAATCATCGTTAATTTGTATGTTATCTTATTTATATGTATATATGTATATATCTGAGAGCTTATGTTTTATGTTGTATCTTGTACCAACTTTAAATAAAGTTTTTTTTTTTTTGTGTTTGTTTTGTTTTTAATAAAGTTTACTCTACAGCTCTCTACTTACTCTACTCTACTCTACTCTACTCTACTTTAATCACTCTACTCTACTCTACTCAACTTTAATCACTCTACTCTACTCTACTCTACTCTACTTTAATCACTCTACTCTACTCTACTCTACTCTACTCTACTCTACTCTACTCTACTCTACTCTACTCTACTCTACAGAATGAACCAGAACATAAGCACTTGCGATTATTTATATTATCTGACTTGAGCTGGATAAGTCTTATACATGAGTAACCACCAAAGGCATAAAGATGGTAAACATTTTGAAACATCTACAATATCATTTGAGCAGAAAATCTCTGGAAATTCTTTATTTCTCCTTTTAAATGGCCATTTTTAGCTCAGCTGAGCTTTTGTGAGGGTCTGTTGTCCATCCACAATTCACATTTTCAACTTCTTCTCAAAAGCTGTCAGCTAGATTCACTTCAAACTTGGTGGGGATGTGCCTTGGGTGGGTCTCTACCAAGTTTGTTCAAATGGTCACGCTGCAGTGATTTTTGGATTTTAAATGAATTTTTTGGTTCTTTTTGGGGGCAAACCTTAAAAAATCTGCTCCAAAACCGCCCATCCAATGGCTTTGATATCACACAGGAACACTCTAAGAGATTGCTAGTTCTTAATTTGTTCACCAGGTGATGCTGCAATTTTTTTGTAGAGTTGGAATTAATTTTTTGTGTGTTTTTGCTATTTTTGACTTCTATTTCAGAACCATCTCTCAGATTAAGCTGATACTTGGTGGATATGTTAACTTACCTGTAGAAGAGTCAGTCAAAGTTGTTCACAAGATGGCAATGCTGTGGATTCCTAATTTTTAACGATTTTTTAGATTTGGGTACTTACCGGTAAATGCACCTTGCCCTATTGATTACAATTCAAGTCAGTGGGCAGTTTAATGCTAATTCACATTTTTTACTTCTCCGAAACCGTTTGTCAGATTGACTTCAAACTTGGTGGCAATGTACTTTAGGTAGGTCTCTACCAAATTTGCTTAAATGGACGTGTACCATTGGTTTTTGGGTTTCTTATGATTCTTTTTTTTTTGGTTCTTTTTTGGGGGCAAATCTTAAAAAATCTTCTTCTCTGAAACTGCTCACCCGATTGATTTAAGGAGTAACCAGTCCTTGGTTACCAGAGACACAGGTCATACTCTCCCTTGTATGCCTGATTTAGCCTTGAAATGGAAAACACTATTCCTTACAAGACTAGTAAGGAATGTATCTTATGTATCAGAGTGATAGCCAATATCAAAGAAGCTTAATAGTGTCCCTAGGTCAACTTCATTAAAGGTTGACTGGAGGTTATGTGATGGCAGATAGACTCAGAACATAAAATTGTAGCATTAGACTTGGCAAGTGAATCTATCTACCCATAACATTGAGGCCCAATGGTTCAGTAGTGCACAACTGGTGTATCCAGTGTTTTTCTCGTTCAAGTCTGAGTGTCCTGGTGTGTGACAGCCCAGGTAGATTACAGACGTGTTCGGAAATCAGGATGGTTAATGGCAGGTCAGCCACCAAATGGTTGGGTGGACAGAAATGTCTACCTAGAGGCTGACAGAAATGTCTACCTAGAGGTTGACAGAAATGTCTACCTAGAGGTTGATAGAAATGTCTACATAGAGGTTGGTTCACATCTTTGTGCATGATGTAATGGAAGTGTTCACTCATTCTCTTCATCAGAGTAAGTTGTCTGTCCTATATGTTGTAGACTGTAACACTGACAAGTAAGCAGGTACACAAGGTTGTTGTGTTTAGAACCCCCTCTAGGTCTTGCGTAAGAACGACCTGTCACATGACCAGTAACTTTGCCTGAGGTGTCTAACCTCAGGCAATAGCGACAATTCCTGGTGTCACAGAGATTTTGCTTAGTTAGTCCAGAGAGTGCAGCAGTACACCATTGACAAAGAGAATTGAGCCTCTAGATCCAAAGTGCGCTTGGGTACATGTACACTGTGTATAAAACTCTACTTGGTGACCTATGTTACTGGTCACCATTACTCAATGTTTGTGTGACCTTCACCTATTTTTAAGGTCATTAAGCACTTAAGAAAGGGGCATTTAATTCAATATCTTGATTAAAAAATAAGATAAATGATGCCAAATGTACCACAAATGTATATCATATGGAAGTTTGATATTGCAAAATATGGCTAGCCTTGATTAATTTTTCAACTTCATGGATTAAATACATTTCAGAAAATGATATTTTGGTGATGGTGGTCAGAAGAGCATTGAGCTCTTGTTTTTGTTTTGTTTTATTGGGTATTGCTGATTTCTTTTTTGGGGGGGGGGAGGGGGGGGGGGGGTCGGCGATGGACAATGGAGAAAACCTTCCTGGTTACAGGCCTGGACCGAAACATGTTGAAAACACCTTAAAATCAATATGTTGAGACAGACTAAGGCTTATGATACCAAGCACTAGGAACACCATTTAGCCATGTATGGCACATTTTGGGGGCGGGCCCTGGCTGGCGGTGATCAGTCGCAGTTAGCGGGGATGCTTATTGGTCGGTGGCCACCCACTGGTGCAGAACACTGCCAAAACTTACAGCCTGGTCAGTGATCTTCTTCCTTGCTGCTATACACCACCCATCACCCCCTATGGCCACCCATCGCCGCCTATGGCCACCCATCACCCATCACCGCCTATGGCCACCCATCACCCATCACCGCCTATGGCCACCCATCACCCTTCACCCCCTGTGGCCACCCATCGCCGCCTATAGCCACCCACTGCCGCTGAGAAACTCACTGGCAGCCCCTGGGAGCATCTATTTGTTGCCCATGTAAGCCAAATGAACAAATACAAGAACTGGTTAGTAAAAAGGGAAGAAAATAAAAGTTAATATTATATAATGTCTATGTAGGCATAAATATTTAAGAAATGAGGGTCGATTTTGTGTGTTATGGCATAATGACGCGCGTGGTTGAAGCTGACATTGTGGGCGTGGCGCACGCCAGTGCGCCTCGCCTGATGCCAGCTTCAATCACCCGCATCATTATTCCATAACACACACAAAAGCGACCCTCATTGCTTATATTTACATTTCCCTCTTAATTTTTCTGCTCAATTACACGAAATTTAGAAATGTAATGCATAAAATTAAGAGAAACGTCCAGAGAAACTGATTTACCCAGCATGTTCAAGTGTTAAGTTCCGGAAACCCAGGTGGGCGTGGCTTATTGGAATGTGGGCGGGACACTTTTGTTATGGTCCCATAACACACAAGGCTACTGTGTTATGGTCTCATAACACACCAGGCTCTCTCCTATACTTGCAATGTTAAAAGTTAGATTGAATGTAAATATTGGTCTTGAAATATATGAATATTGAAAGGGACAGCTGATAGGAGTACTGCTGTTTTATGGCTGTTTGAAACTTTGTTGATACTTTTAGCACAAGAAAATAGCTGCTGAAGTTAGGCAAACAATGTAAATCATCCTATTGAAGACTTCGCTATTTAATGGCAGTTGCTTATGACTACATGCAATAGGGAATTTCTCAACAAGTAACCGATTACTCTGTGTATTATATGCCCATCTTATCATGAGAACTAGCTTTGGGGGTAGGAGAGTGTGTTTTCCACACCCCAAGGGGCCATGGCATTGGCCAGTGGTAGCCCCATTAGCCAATCATGAGATTATGACCCCTCCTGGCTGAGTGGGCCTTGTCAGCCAACCTGCTACTGTACCATACTTTTGTTGTGTATTGTTGTGGCACCTGTTCAGTGGTTTACAATTAAGTCAACGAAGTTGGGATTAACCACAGTACTTAAGATCATATAGTAATGCTGCTAAAATGGTAAATGTAATCATATTTTTGCTCTAATAAAATGAAGGGTAGTTTTGTATTCCAATATCATGTGTACATTTTTGGAAAGGGTACCTAATTCCTAATTGAAGTGCCCCTGAAAATATTTATTTGACCTGACTACTTGACGACAAATAAAGATTTTTTTTTGTGAGAGTAAAGTTTGGATTGATATTTTGTGAAATACCTAAAATATTCATTCTAATAGTAACACACACACACACACAGACAGACACACACACACACACACACACAGACACACACACACACACACACAAACACACACACACACACAAACACACACACAGACACACACACAGACACACACACAGAGACACACACACACACAGACACACACACACAGACACACACACACACAGAGACACACACACACAGACACACAGAGACACACACACACAGACACACACACACACACACACACACACATACACACACTACACACACAGACACAGACACACACACACACTCTTTGATTTTCATTCCCATTTTTCCATAGTGTTCTTACATTCATTCACCTAGCCTATGTCTGACACAAATTTATGCTCCCTGGACTCCTGGAGTTTCTCAGGGGGGATGGGAGGCAGTAAGCGGTGGTGAACAAAGTCTCCTCCCAATCCTGGCAAGGCTTAAGATGTGGACAGCAGTGCCCGTCAATTGCCGCCAAGCACCGCCCACGCCGCTATGCCCTGTCCACCACCGCCAAAATGTGCCATACGCCGCCAACTGATCATCCTAGTGAAATGAACCACAGATGCATATCATATGTAGAAGTTTTATATATTGCATGGTATGAATGACCTTGACCTACTTTCTGAAAGTTACAGAGGGAATACATTTCAGGTAGTTGTATTATGTTATGGTCATTCTGTCTGACCACTTGGACATGTATCGATATACCATTATGGCAGCATTATACAGACAAAAGAAATTGAGATGGAACTTCAAAATTTACACCAAGTGTGTGTTAGTCCAATGACCAATTTTTGTAAAATTTTGCGTGACCTTGACCTATTTTAAGGTCATTTAAGACATAGTAAGGGATACAAAATTTTACATGTGGAGAAATAAGGAGGGTAAGTGACCAAGCGTCCCACAAATGTGTATCATATAAAGAAGTTCTATGTTGCATAATGTATTTATGAGGAAAGGATTTTATGATGATGCTTAGGTGTCATCATGGAGTTTATTTTGCATCTCTGGTGCAGGATGTACATTGTTGCAGTCCTTGTTAGGATTTCCCTTGGTTTATACTGGTGGTCAAGCTGCAACTGGTTCTTTTACAATCACTGGGACTGAATATAATGCCCCAGCTTGTTTCCACTTCAGTGGGTGGTTTAACTAGGATAAGCTGTCCAGCTAGAAATGGTACATATTGGTTCAGGGGTAAGTCAAATTGTTCTTAACTGAAACTGTACTATACAAATTTGGTAATTATGGTTTTTTTGACAGTTATTCTTTTTTCATAATGAAGCTCTGCATTTACAAGCATAACTTCATGCATTTAGCTAATTCATCATTTGCTACGTGTATATTTATTCATTATTATGTGGGTTGTCTTTGCTGAATATTTAGCTTAGACAAGGAGCCGCTACTCAGAGAGACATGTACAGGTAAAAGGCTCCGAAACATGTTGAGTAGTTACCCGCTGAAGACCCTTTAATTTATTTGGGCTAATACAGCCTATGTCAAAATTTTACAGAGGAACGTGTGCAATATGGACAATAGTACTGCTATGTATATATGTTAGACAGGGACAGGTTAGCTTATGGAGAGTAAAGAGTTCAGACTGCGAAATAGGGTAATGACTACTAGGAAGTGGTTGTGGACAAAAAGACACAAATACAATAATGAATTGAGGGGGAACTGCAAAACTTGCACCGAATATCCATTAGGCCAATGGTCAAATTTTGTAATATATTGTGTGGCGTTAACCCATCTTTCAAGGTCATGTAGCACTTAAGAAGAAGACACTTAATTCAATATGTGGATAAAGAATAAAGGGAAAAATTCCAAGTGTACCACAAATGTGTTTACGGGGAAGTTTTATGTAGCACCTGATGGTGATCAAAGTATGTCAGCATCGCAATAGGCCCATGGGCCTCATGGTTTGTTCTTTTTTTTCTTTTGTCTTTTTTTTCGGGGGGGGGGGGGTGCATTCTGTCAGTGTTCTCAACATGAGAAGGCAGACAATTACAAATATTACATTCGCAAATGTGCAAAGTCATACACAGTAACTGCTTTGAGGGGATGCAAATCATGCTATGACAATGGGCAGATGCTTGATGAACCAGGAACATTTTTGAAAATTAAAAAAATCCAAGTAGATGTTCACAAAAACTGCCAGTTTATCTGTGGCACAACATACAAGCTGGGAGGTAAACTATATCAAAGGTACATCAAGATATGCCGTCTGATATTAAAGTCTTGTCTGCTTGATAACCATTTGTATTTTAGAATCAACATTGATCAAAATGACGTAATATTGAAAGAGAAAATCAATGATGAGAATTTGCTGGATAAACTGCATGGAACAGGTGTGCCACTTGCTTTTTTCCCCTGGTTTCCACAAAAGAAACTAGAATTTGCTGATTTTGCATGACAAAATCAAAAGTCTCCCCATGGAACAGCTTTGTTTGAATTAGATCAAAGTCCTGCTATACACTCACGACCCTAGTCTTGCTACTAACATACATTGGTGCGACCCAGTTTCCTCAAATTCTTGAAGAGTTTCTGCATGGAAACAGAATTCATAAATGTATGTATGACCATGTGACCTTGAGAATTAGCTAAAGGTCACCCTCAAAAAATCACAACTTAAGTTCTCCAAATGACATAATCCTTACCTACCACATTTCATCAGGTTTCTTCAAATAATTGAAGAGTTACTATTAAAAAGAAACAAAATATTGCATATGCCATTGTGACCTTGAGAATTTAAGCCAAAGTTGTCCAAATACAATTCCAACCTGGGTTTTAACTCATATGCCTAACCCTGTCAAGATTCTCCAAATTCTTGAAGAGTTATTGCATGGAAACCAAAAGTGTTGACCAGAAAAGAAGAAGCAAAAGAAAGTGGCATAAAAACAATCAGGGAACATAACAAGAGATGTCAGGTGGCTGTAGTAGGAGTGTAGTTGACAACTGGCTGTAGTAGGAGTGTAGTTTACAACTGGTTGTAGTAGGAGTGTAGTTTACAGCTGGCTGTAGTAGGAGTGTAGTTTACAACTTTTGGCAAAGAGTGTGATTGCATTTATGTACTGATCTTTAGGCTGCCAGATTTGATTGGTTTGCCTACAAACAAATGTGACTGGTGCAAAACATTTGCCAGCACTATGATTTGGCAAATTGCTCATGGATTTGGCAAGGGTAGGTCATTTTTTAGTTTGATCAAAAAGAGTTTTGTGAGTCTGGTACGCCTTGGCACCAGGGCCTTTGATGGGCAGCTGTGCAGGTGCTTCACATGGGTAGTTTTTCAAAAACATTTCAATACGTACGGGTGCATAGATAGAAGACCAAGCAAAACACAGTTTGTTTAACGTTTAAAAAAAAAAGGGGGGGGGGAGGGGATTTGCACACACAGGGTCTCAAGTTTTACCTCACTAAGAATGGTTTATGAGCTGATGGGTGCACCATTCCCATTCAGTGAAGGTTGTTCTCTGTAATTTTGTCAAATTGGGCGCATGTCTACAAATCATTTCCCTGTATCTCTACTGTATTCAGACATAATTCATTCCACAATTAACAGAGTCTTTTACCGGGATCTGCTGTAATATGGTCAGCTTAATTATACTGATGTAACAAACTAGACACCCATCCAGTTGCTTTTTTTTTTTTTAATGTTAAACATTGGGCCATTTGCAAAGGTCAACATTATGACAAGTTGTTGTTTCAAACAGGTGCAACAGTCTGCTGCAGCTGAGGCAAAATACAAAGGACCTGTTGACTGTGCCAAGCAACTGTACAGAGAGGGAGGCCTCCGCAGTGTATACAAGGGAACAGCAGCAACACTACTCAGGGGTAAGTACACACACATACAGTGTACAGGAACATAGTAACCTTACTCAGGGGTAGGTACACACACACCCATGCAAACACAGTGTACTAGGACATTGTAACACTGCTTAAGTAAGTGCACACACAAACAGTGTACAAGGACATAACAACACTACTCAGTTACAATGCATGTACAGTTTATACGAGGACACAGTGACACACTCCTCAAAGAATGTACAATTGCATCAGGGCACTGCACCTACTTAGGAAGGAATATATATATATATGTATGTATGTATATTATATGAATGTAGAAACACTACTCGTGGTGAGCACACACAGTGTCTTCAAGGACATCACCATACAGGCGTGCACGATTACTAATACATATAGTTGAGTATACACAAGGACACATCAGCACTACTTAGGGATATCTATAATGTGGATCCAGCAAAACTACTCAGGGGAGCATACACACTGTACTCAAGGACAGCAATTCTATAGAGGGTAAGCATACACACTGTAGTCAAGGACAGCAATACTATACAGGGTAAGCATACACAGTGTACCTAAGGACAGCAATACTATACAGGGTAATCATACACTGTACTCAAGGACAGCAATACTATACAGGGTAAGCATACACACTATGCTCAAGGACAGCAATACTATACAGGGTAAGCATACACACTATGCTCAAGGACAGCAATACTATACAGGGTAAGCATACACACTATACTCAAGGACAGCAATACTATACAGGGTAAGCATACACACTGTACTCAAGGACAGCAATACTATACAGGGTAAGCATACACACTATACTCAAGGACAGCAATACTATACAGGGTAAGCATACACACTGTACTCAAGGACAGCAATACTATACAGGGTAAGCATACACTGTACTCAAGGACAGCAATACTATACAGGGTAAGCATATACAGTGTACTCAAGGACAGCAATACTATACAGGGTAATCATACACACTGTACTCAAGGACAGCAATACTATACAGGGTAATCATACACACTGTACTCAAGGACAGCAATACTATACAGGGTAAGCATACACACTGTACTCAAGGACAGCAATACTATACAGGGTAAGCATACACACTGTAGTCAAGGACAGCAATACTATACAGGGTAAGCATACACAGTGTACCTAAGGACAGCAATACTATACAGGGTAAGCATACACACTGTACTCAAGGACAGCAATACTATACAGGGTAAGCATACACACTGTACTCAGGGACAGCAATACTATACAGGGTAAGCATACACACTATACTCAAGGACAGCAATACTATACAGGGTAAGCATACACACTGTACTCAAGGACAGCAATACTATACAGGGTAAGCATACACACTGTAGTCAAGGACAGCAATACTATACAGGGTAAGCATACACAGTGTACCTAAGGACAGCAATACTATACAGGGTAAGCATACACACTGTACTCAAGGACAGCAATACTATACAGGGTAAGCATACACACTGTACTCAGGGACAGCAATACTATACTGTTATGATGCCCACCTTTTGAATATTAGCAGAACTCAACAAAGAATGACAACAATGATATAACTTTAACAATAACAATATATTAACAATCAAAATCAGTACAAAGTATGTAAACTTATCTCCATTGATATATTAACAGTAAAACAGTATCAAGTAAATCCTAATCTCTGGTGAGATTATCCACAGGTACTGTCCCACAGTTCCAAGTCCTATGGTAGGTGCCAAATGATCTGGTACAAATCCCACAGAGGTATGGTTTGGGTCCAGTCTGGTACTGAAAGGTGTGGTGCTTATCCAATCCCACAGAGGTACGGTTTGGTTCCAATGTGGTACAATATGCCAGTCCAGTCACAGACAATGTCCACACTCCACAGGTACAAAGTGTAAAGGGGCAGCACCAAACATACAAGTCCACTCAAGACACTGTCCACACTCCACAGGTACAATGTAAATAGTGGCTCACAGTCCCAATGGCTTGATGACAACACACAGCTTCTGTCAGATCCTTCAGAATTCTCTCTCCTCTCTCCTTCCCAGTCAGGAGAATATCTGCTTTATATTTATACACAGAAATCTCTAATTTATTCCAGGGTTTTCCAATTAATCTCACATCCCAGTGCATTGAGACCTGTCTAGATCACTTCATATGAATGTAGGTCACCATTCTAGCTTATTCCACATGTTTACAAGGTACTTGTGAGTCACCCACAAAACAGGCCAACTAAGTGGCTCTGCAGTGACCCTGCAAAGTATTGTTGAACTTAATGACCCAGCACACACTCAATGAATACAGTGACCTCTCCAAATGAAAACAAACAGCCATACACATTTTCATAACATGTACAGGGTAAGCATACACTCTGTACTCAAGGGTAGCAATATTAAACAGGGTAAAATCATCGCAGAGGATGCTATTTTGTGCGTTGAATTGAAGTCCCTAGTTAATGAGGCCTGATACATACAATAATATGAACACTTATGCACCACATAACTTAATTCATATGTGGGCACAGTATTGTTCTGTCAAACTTTGTGCTGTTTATAAACTTCAGCCCACACTTATGCACATGTAACTAGCCACATGAAGAAGTGTTTTGTGGTACTTGAGTTCAGTCACCATCAGGTCTGCATGCATGCTGGCCTTGCTCAGGACTCTTTATGCTTCAGCTGTAACTTGTGCATAGAACTGACTCCTGTCCTCTGTCTCTCCCATCTCTGTGACTCCTGTCTGCTGTCTCTCCCTTCTCTGTGACTCCTGTCCGCTGTCTCTCCCGTCTCTGTGACTCCTGTCCGCTGTCTCTCCCGTCTCTGTGACTCCTGTCTGCTGTCTCTCCCGTCTCTGTGACTCCTGTCCGCTGTCCCTCCCGTCTCTGTGACTCCTGTCTGCTGTCTCTGTGACTCCTGTCCTCTATCTCTCCCGTCTCTGTGACTCCTGTCCTCTATCTCTCCCGTCTCTGTGACTCCTGTCCGCTGTCTCTCCCGTCTCTGTGACTCCTGTCCTCTATCTCTCCAGTCTCTGTGACTCCTGTCTGCTGTCTCTCCCGTCTCTGTGACTCCTGTCCGCTGTCCCTCCCGTCTCTGTGACTCCTGTCTGCTGTCTCTGTGACTCCTGTCCTCTATCTCTCCCGTCTCTGTGACTCCTGTCCTCTATCTCTCCCGTCTCTGTGACTCCTGTCCGCTGTCTCTCCCGTCTCTGTGACTCCTGTTCGCTGTCCCTCCCGTCTCTGTGACTCCTGTCCGCTGTCTCTCCCGTCTCTGTGACTCCTGTTCGCTGTCCCTCCCGTCTCTGTGACTCCTGTCCGCTGTCTCTCCCGTCTCTGTGACTCCTGTTCGCTGTCCCTCCCGTCTCTGTGACTCCTCTCCGCTGTCTCTCCCGTCTCTGTGACTCCTGTCCTCTGTCTCTCCCGTCTCTGTGACTCCTGTCTGCTGTCTCTCCCTTTTCTGTGACTCCTGTCCGCTGTCTCTCCTGTCTCTGTGACTCCTGTCCTCTATCTCTCCCGTCTCTGTGACTCCTGTCTGCTGTCTCTCCCGTCTCTGTGACTCCTGTCCGCTGTCTCTCCCGTCTCCTCTCAGACATCCCCAGCTCCCACTCTGGATGGCTACAATTGAAAAGTAATCATTGACTACTTGAATTAAAAGCTTGTTGGTGCATCACTTGTTGGTGCATCACTTATTGGTGCATCACTTGTTGGTGCATCACTTCTATTTCAGTTCACATTGACTTGGCCTTTATAAAACCAGTTTATAAATGTACTAATACAAGTGGTAGCTCTCTACAATTAATGATACCGTGCTACATCGGGCAACAACATACTGTATCTTGCCTCAATCTCTTTCTGATATTGTTGCCTGAATACAGTCAGTCTTTCATGTGCCATAGGACGTGCTGCCCCCTGTATTCATGATATTTTAATGTGACATGCCACCAAGAGATGGCACTGCTAACAAAGTCCTAAAGTGCTCTTGATGCCAACAGCTGGCTAATATCAACTACTCATAGGACTTCCCTTCTCGTGATGGGAACTGACACCCCACCTGACACAATCATCTTGAGATTATGTGCTCTTATGTTCCCTTCTACATTACATTTTGTATGGCAAAACCTGGCCACTAGAGTATGATAACATAGTTTCTACAAGATTCTGAGTATAGCTACATATATATATATATATATATATATATATATATATATATATATATATATATATATATATATATATATAGTTAGTTATATATATGGATACATGAATGTGTTCCAGATCACAAATGTTTGCCCTGTCAGCTCACATTACCTGAATCGGCATGTCCTTTCAGCGCAAAACAATGTAAACCTCTTACTCATGATATTTCCTTCAATATTTAAGTTTTAGTGAGGGCCCCTCCCCTGCACAGCATACGTGCCATTTTTCGCCATATTTTGTCACTTTTGCTGTCTTTTTACAGCGTATTTTGACCTGTTCTCTCAGACGTTTAAAGCCTTCTGTCAACTCATACTCTATCTCATTGCTCTACATTTTCCTAGCTGGTACAGCACGTGGCTGTGGATCACAATGCCCCAAATATCTGGTTCCATGCCTCACACACTGTAGAGGTTGACAGCAAGAGATAACCCCTTCACACTAGGTAGTACAGCTTTACTAGCATTAAAACACCACACACGAAGAGTTACTAAAATGCTGGGCCAAAACCCTATCCAATTGCTTGCAAAAAAGGAAATCATTTTATCTGACAACTGACATCACAGGAAATACATATAAACATATGGCTGGATCACAAGTCTGTGCCAGGAACAGACCTTACATTACACTACACAACAGAACTGAGCATGTGCACCACTGGTTGTAGTGTGTTAAGCAAATACACCCATGTCTTTTTGCATTTTAAAAGTGTCGCATAGCTCTTTGTAGAGCAACTGCTTTTTTAATATCTTGTGTGTCAAGTCTTTTTTAACATCATATAAGCAGGTGAGACTATAATAGATTATATACATACCAGGAAACAACATGACAACTCAGGTGAGCATACACAGTGTATACAAGGAAACAGGAACACAACTCAAGGGTAAGGATACCCAGCTAGTCTACACAGGGACACAGCAATACCACTCAGAGATAAGTATATATGGTGTAAAATAATAAAACTACACGAGTGTGAGTGCCTGGCCATAAATTCTGCATTGCACGAGCGTACCCGTGGAGCGGAAGGATACATGAGATGCAGCCCGCCGCAGGCGGGCCAACGAGTGTGTCCTTCCGCTCCACAGGTACGCGAGTGCCATGCAGAATTTACGCCCAGGTAATTGCAAGAGTGTTGCTTTATTTTTATCCCCTGTATGTGTAGTCCAGAGTATTCTCTACCATTTCTCATTAAAAAAAATGATAGTGTTGTGTCGAAACAGCAATCAACAACGGATACCGCAGCAGAGGATAAATCAATATCCTAGGTGGGCACGCATGAAAAAGTGGTCAACGCGAAAGTAGGGCATGCACGCAACCGTTCTACATGGGCGTGTGGATCGGCAATAAATTCTACAAGGTGCAGAACGGCCCGTCCGTGGCTACTCTGGACTACACATACATGGGATAATAGACAATATCCAGCAAGTCTATACAGGGAGACAGCAATACCACTCAGAGATAAGTATACATGTATGTGGTGTAATAGACAATAAAACAGCATCACTACTCAGGGTGAGTATATACAGCATGTGCAGAAACATTAATCAACAGTATAGGCTTACCAGAACTACAGAGTTATTGAAAGATAAATAAGTTCAAGTATTAAAATATCCTAACAATGTATTTTGTAGATATTCCTGGTACAGGCATGTACTTCATGAGCTATGAGTGGCTACAGAATGTGCTGACTCCAGAGGGAGGCAGGTGAGGCGCTGTGATACTTTCAATGTACTTGTCAACAGTGACACTGTCAATGTACTTGTCATAACAGTGATACTGTCAATGTACTTGTCATAAAAGTGATACTGTTAATGTACTTGTCATAACAGTGATACTGTCAATGTACTTGTTAACAGTGATACTGTCAATGTACTTGTCATAACAGTGGTACTGTCAATGTACCTGTTAACAGTGATACTGTCAATGTACTTGTCAACAGTGATACTGTCAATATACTTATCATAACAGTGGTACTGTCAATGTACTTGTCATAACAACGGTACTGTCAATGTACTTGTCAACAGTGATACAGTCAATGTACGTGTCATAACAGTGATTCGGTCAATGTACTTGTCATAACAGTGATACTGTCAATGAACTTGTCTTAACAGTGATACTGTCAATGTACTTGTTAACAGTGATACTGTCAATGTACTTGTTAACAGTGATACTGTCAATGTACTTGTCAACAGTGATACTGTCAATATACTTATCATAACAGTGGTACTGTCAATGTACTTGTCATAACAGTGATACTGTCAATGTACTTGTCATAAAAGTGATACTGTTAATGTACTTGTCATAACAGTGATACTGTCAATGTACTTGTTAACAGTGATACTGTCAATGTGCTTGTCAACAGTGATACTGTCAACATACTAACCATAACAGTGGTACTGTCAATGTAGTTGTCATAACAACGGTACTGTCAATGTACTTGTCAACAATGATACAGTCAATGTACGTGTCATAACAGTGATTCGGTCAATGTACTTGTCATAACAGTGATACTGTCAATGAACTTGTCTTAACAGTGATACTGTCAATGTCATTGTCATAACATTGATACTGTCAATGTACTTGTCTTAACAGTGATACTGTCAATGTACTTGTCATAACAGTGATTCTGTCAGTGTACTTGTCTTAACAGTGATACTGTCAACGTACTTGTCTTAACAGTGGTACTGTCAATGTAGTTGTCATAACAGTGATACTGTTGATATAGTTGTCATAACAGTGATAGTGTCGGAGGGTTGGAAATATCCTGACAGAACTGATTCATGCATATTAACTCATTCCATACCAGTCCCTGATATTTCCGTATATTTACTTAGATTTAAGAAAACAATTGTATATTTAAATTCTTCATGAAAAGAGCTTTCGTTCAAATACCAACATGCCTATAGTCTTAAGCCAGTGGTTCTGGCACTGCCTGGCAAGTCATGCTGCAGCTGCCGCAAGGGCAGCTGCAGCATGACTTGCCAGGCAGTGCCAGAACCACTGACCAAGGCCTGTGACCACAGTATGGAATGAGTTATCATGACATAATTTAGTCCATAAAGTGGATAATAAGGGACGTGTCAAGCATCCTGATCAGGAACAAGTTAAGGGGGTAAAAGAAAAAGCTGGTAGAATATGTTTAGCCGCCTGACAGTTTATAAGTAGAAGATATTACTATGACGTACATTTCGTAACCTTTGAAGTAAGCTTTGTATTAACAAAATTAAAAATAAGAAAAGAGTAAAATGGAATTTTGAGCCACTCTTATGGTTCTGTACACTCAGACAGGTAACCATATCATATCTAACAGTAGAATGCTGTCTACTTGTAGATGTTTTACAGATGTATTTCTTTTTAACTTACAGTCGCAAAGATATTAGTCCCTTACGTACTGTGTTTGCGGGAGGCATGGGTGGTGTGTGTAACTGGTTGGTGGCTATGCCACAGGATGTGCTCAAGTCTAGGCTACAGACAGGTATGGAGATTGTACAATCTTATATGGTTCAATAGTCCACACTAGTGAAGAGTTTCCCTCTTATTTAGCTTGAAATTGAAGCATGCAGTGATCAAAACTCAATTTAGCCACATTGAACTTTTCATGCTTCATACTATCCTTGTTAACGTCAAAATGCAGGAAGTTGGATTGGAATGGACTAGAATTTTGTCTTTCTACAAGTGCAAACTTATCAACCATTCATTCAGATAACCCCCAAATTTATTAGCTGTTAATTCAATTTGATTAGCAAATGGCTAGGGAAATCCAGTTATTTTATGCCATGTATTTATGTTGGTCATCCTCCCCCCCCCCCCAAAAAAAAAAAACAAAACAAAACAAAACAAAACACAACAACTTATGTTTATGAGAATCATTATGTCTATTGTATTGTATTACAGCCCCAGCGGGAACCTATCCAAGAGGAGTGAGAGATGTGTTCAAGCATATAATGAAAAATGAGGGACCCAAGGCATTATATAAAGGCTTCACTCCTGTTATGATTAGGGCATTCCCTGCCAATGGAGTAAGTATCCAGTCCAGCTCTACATACATTACACTGGTCTTTTATGTTAGAGTTGTATGTTGGGAAAAAAAACAAAATATACAAGCAAACAAGAGTTTGAAGGTCTAGAATTGGCACTTTGGGCTGGAGACATTTTATATATAATTAGTTTCATTTTTATCAGTAAAACCTTTTTTCTTTAACTGGAGAAAAGTATCTAGACTCATTGGTTTGTCATGGATTGTGAAAGAAGTCAAGTATTGATGTCCTGAGGCACCCTGCATGGGCCAGCTGTTGGTGTGGACTTCCTACCCTTTGGTGTAGTGCAGGAAGCCAAAGGACTTACAAAAAAAAAACAGCATGTACAGTCAGAGTAGTAGGAAAACCACTTTGTACCGCCAGAGTGGTAGAAAAACCGCCATGTACCGTAAGAGTGGTAGGAAAACCACTATGTACAGTCAGTGGTACGTAAACCGCCATGTACAGTCAGAGTGGTAGGTAAACCACCATGTACCATCAGAGTGGTAGGTAAACCACTATGTACCATCAGAGTGGTAGGTAAACCACTATGTACAGTCAGAGTGGTAGGTAAACCACCATGTACCGTCAGAGGTAGGAAAACCACTATGTCCCGCCAGAGTGGTAGAAAAACCACCATGTACCATCAGAGTGGTAGGTAAACCACCAAGTACAGTCAGAGTGGTAGGTAAACCACTCTGTACCATCAGAGTCGTAGGAAAACCACCATGTACCGTAAGAGTGGTAGGAAAACCACTATGTACAGTCAGAGTGGTAGGTAAACCTCCATGTACCGTCAAAGTGGTAGGAAAACCACTATGTACAGTCAGAGTGGTAGGTAAACCGCCATGTACAGTCAGAGTGGTAGGTAAACCGCCATGTACAGTCAGAGTGGTAGGTAAACTGCCTTGTACCATCAGAGTGGTAGGTAAACCACTATGTACAGTCAGAGTGGTAGGTAAACCACCATGTACCGTCAGAGGTAGGAAAACCACTATGTCCCGCCAGAGTGGTAGAAAAACCGCCATGTACCATCAGAGTGGTAGGTAAACCACCAAGTACAGTCAGAGTGGTAGGTAAACCACTCTGTACCATCAGAGTGGTAGGAAAACCACCATGTACCGTAAGAGTGGTAGGAAAACCACTATGTACAGTCAGAGTGGTAGGTAAACCTCCATGTACTGTCAAAGTGGTAGGAAAACCACTATGTACAGTCAGAGTGGTAGGTAAACCGCCATGTACAGTCAGAGTGGTAGGTAAACCGCCATGTACAGTCAGAGTGGTAGGTAAACTGCCTTGAACCATCAGAGTGGTAGGTAAACCACTATGTACAGTCAGAGTGGTAGGTAAACCACTATGTACAGTCAGAGTGGTAGGTAAACCACTATGTACCGTCAGAGTGGTAGGTAAACCACTATGTACCGTCAGAGTGGTAGGTAAACCACTATGTACAGTCAGAGTGGTAGGTAAACCACTATGTACCGTCAGAGTGGTAGGTAAACCACTATGTACAGTCAGAGTGGTAGGTAAACCACTATGTACCGTCAGAGTGGTAGGTAAACCACTATGTACCGTCAGAGTGGTAGGTAAACCACCATGTACCGTCAGAGTGGTAGGTAAACCACTATGTACAGTCAGAGTGGTAGGTAAACCACCATGTACCGTCAGAGTGGTAGGTAAACCACTAGGTACAGTCAGAGTGGTAGGTAAACCACCATGTACCGTAAGAGTGGTAGGAAAACCACTATGTACAGTCAGAGTGGTAGGTACACCTCCATGTACCGTCAGAGTGGTAGAAAAATCACTATGTACAGTCAGAGTAGCAGGTAAACCGCCATGTACAGTCAGAGTGGTAGGTAAACCGCCATGTACAGTCAGAGTGGTAGGTAAACCGCCTTGTACCGTCAGAGTGGTAGGTAAACCACTATGTACAGTCAGAGTGGTAGGTAAACCACTATGTACAGTCAGAGTGGTAGGTAAACCACTATGTACAGTCAGAGTGGTAGGTTAACCACTATGTACAGTCAGAGTGGTAGGTAAACCACTATGTACCGTCAGAGTGGTAGGTAAACCACTATGTACAGTCAGAGTGGTAGGTAAACCGCCATGTACCGTCAGAGCGGTAGGTAAACCACCATGTACAGTCAGAGGGGTAGGTAAACCACCATGTACTGTCAGAGTGGTAGGTAAACCACCATGTACAGTCAGAGTGGTAGGTAAACCACCATGTACCGTCAGAGTGGTAGGTAAACCACTATGTACAGTCAGAGTGGTAGGTAAACCACCATGTACCGTCAGAGTGGTAGGTAAACCACTATGTACAGTCATAGTGGTAGAAACTGTCTCCACTTGCTTCCTCAACTGAGACTTGAGTACGAGTCACAGAGGCAAAATGGGCAAGTGTTTTATTGCTCAGCCAACCTTGCACCCATCGAAACAACTTTAAGGTCGGAATAAAACTGAGTCAGTAGTTTTTCTTGACACAGGTTATTATAACTATTCTTACTTGAAACCTGGGATCAGAGGCTTAATTATAACTATTCTTACTTGAAACCTGGGATCAGAGGCTTAATTATAACTAATATTACTTGAAACCTGGGATCAGAGGCTTAATTATAACTAATATTACTTGAAACCTGGGATCAGAGGCTTAATTATAACTAATATTACTTGAAACCTGGGATCAGAGGCTTAATTATAACTAATATTACTTGAAACCTGGGATCAGAGGCTTAATTATAACTAATATTACTTGAAACCTGGGATCAGAGGCTTAATTATAACTAATATTACTTGAAACCTTGGATCAGAGGCTTAATTATAACTATTCTTACTTGAAACCTTGGATCAGCGGCTTAATTACAACTATTCTTACTTGAAAACTAGGATCAGAGGATTAATTATAACTATTCTTACTTGAAACCTAGGATCAGAGGGTTAATTATAACTATTCTGACTTGAAACCTCGGATCCAAGAGTTAATTATAACTTTTCTTGCTTGAAACCTGGGATCAGAGGGTTAAAGTTCATGCATGTGTCAATGATACACTTTCTGTGGGTCTTCATCATTCTTCACAGAGTACACCCGTTTTTTATTGTATCTCAACAATAGCTGACCATATTTTGCCAACTTGAGAACAAATGTACCTCTGACTACCTCATAAGAATTAATAATGAGCTTAGTAATTTTCTGGGTCACTGTGACACATACATATATTGATTGACTTGTTTACCAATCTGGAAGCATCAGTCTTTGAAATGTGAAACTTTTGTATTTGATTGAATTTTAAATGATGAAATTCAATTTTAAAAATTCCTACCTTCAGAATTTTCATTTTGAACTTCTAGTTTTGTGTCAGTGTTTCATGGCACATAGGAATCATAATACAGTGCACTTCATTTGCATGTAGATAGCCTTAAAATTGTCCAGTTGGTGTCCAAAGGGAATTGAAACTTTGTCACTCGGATTAATGTTAAAGTTGTTTCCATGATTCAAACTGTGACATTCATTAAAAAAGTGACAAATAAATTGGTCTTTAATGTACAAAATTAGAAATTTTCAACTTTTCTTGATATTTATCACTTTGACTAGTTTTGTTTTATTGTTTTACCTTTGAAGTACAAAGCAAAAGTAAATAATTTCATATATTTATATTAAATATGTATATACCTTTCCATGTGCATGATGTAGCCAATGTCTGTCCTTCTGGGGCTATAATAATGATGACAGATTATGTATACTTTACTTTTATTCAGTGAATGCATGTGCACAGACCTCTGTTATGATGCGATATACATGTGTATGATAAAAGCAACACAGCTTTAACTCCGTAAATACATATGTGAAAACAGAATTGTTTGCCTCTAAATTCTGTTTAAATGCAAGATTTATTTCGTACAATTTAACCGACAGCCATGGGTGAATGAAAAAAAAGCTAACTGATGTGTACATGTACATAAGTGAATGAACTGACCAAAATGAGTGAGTGGAGCTAAACTGAAGTGTTATGGACCACAAATGAGCGGTTTCTTTTTCTTTCTTTTCACCTGGATTCATATTTTACATTTTATATAATGCAGTTGTTAGTTCAGAGTGCTAGAAAGTGGCATACAGCGGCGAAAGGTTCTCTGCCGCTGTCTGCCTCTGAGCTCCAGGAGTGTCAATTGGATTTCGGCAGCAGTCAGTGGTGGTCGGTGGGTCTGCCGCTGACGCCGCTGGTTGCCACTCTGTGCTACTGCCAGCCGCTGGTTGCCACTCTGTGCCGCTGCCAGCCACTGGTTGCCACTCTGTGCCGCTGCCAGCCACTCTCTGCCGCTGTTCACCCGTCTGCTGCCCAAATGCTGCTTTCACCACCGAAAAAATTGACTAGTGCATTGAATGCTATTTTATGCGTTTCTTTACCTTTCTCCTCCTGTAAATATTTTTCTCAGAGTGATACAGATAATATGCTGTGATTTCAGTTCCCAGTGGTTTTACTCATGAAATTACATGTTTCAGGCAATCTACATTTCCTTCCAATATAGAAAGTGTGTTGTTGTTTTTTTATTTTTATTATTTTTTTGGGTTACTGTAAATTGCTTTATTTTCGTGTGTATAAATTTTCATGGTCTTTTTATTTTTGACATTCCACTGTAGCAATTTACAGTAACAAGAAAGTAATTAATATTTATTTCATAAAGAGCAAAGTGAAACAGAGCCATTTCAGGGAAATAGACTTTTTAATATTTTACCTAAATCTTAAGATTTGTTGCTTTTTTCTTTTGCAGGCCTGTTTCCTGGGGTATGAGCTGGCCATGAAGTTCCTGACCTGGATAGAAAACATGATAAAGTAATAGGCAATTGTCTGCCGATGCACAGTACCCTGGGTAATTAGCCTCCCTCCAAATCATTGTGATATTTCATTGGGTTTGTTTATGGTGTAGTGAACTGATATTAAAAATGTTCTGATTGATGGTGGTACTGTAGATGTTGGACCCTGCCATGTAGCACAAACAGAAATTCAGGATGCAGTCCAGCAATGCATGAATTAGTAGTTTATATTTCTCCCACCAGGTGTCCTCAGTAGATGAGGACCTGGCACCTTGACACCAGTTTGATGACTGGTCTGTGGATAAGCCTGTCCTTGTGTTGTCAACATGCTTCCCATCCAGAAACTCTGGAGCCATCTGAAAAGTAGAGTACAGCTGAATCTGGCAAGGGGGCAGAATGACAAGAAAAAATAAAATAAACAGTAAAAAAATAAAATAAACAGTAAAATAATGTCCTTGAGCCATCAATAAACTACATGTAAAATTTCAAGAGTTCAGACTGTTTGTTGCCCTGTAATGTCTCACATGATGTTTGTGTGACCACAAGTAGTCTTACAACCTTCAGATTATGTTTTATGAAAGAGCACAAACATGTGCCAATAACCTATACCAATATTGGAAATTGATTTGATGAGGGACTGAAACCAATATGGCCACCATTTGAATAGCAGATCTTTATGTGATCTGGTACAGTATTGATGTAAATATTATGTACAGCTTTCCTGCAAGTCCAGTATTTGTACACTGATTGCTTCTCTCCTTTATGTTGCCTGAAACTGTGGAACAAAATGAGTAACACAATAAGACTAGAGATAAGGGTTGTGAAGCAGGCAGGTACATGTATTATATTAAATGTGGTAAGATACTCTCTGGCACTATACCCTTGCATGTAAATAAAGATGATATCATCAAAACTTAATGTAGAGTACAACATATTTATGTGCTGGTTGTAGGTTTTCCACAATGTGGAATGGAGGAAGTTGTTACCTCTTACCAAGTAATGTGGGATAGCTAAGATTAATGTGGGATAGCTAAGATTAATGTGGGATAGCTAAGATGCTGTACATGCATTCATTTATTCAATGTTCATATCTTGATGCTGGAACAGAAATAAGAAAGAGATACTTTCATTGTGAATGGCTGGTATCCATTCAGTTAACAAGGTAAAATAAAATGAGGCTGATGAAGCCGCCATTTCTCTGTGTACATAAGGTCACACATGTACTGGTATAAAATATATCAACAAAGCTGTGGCATAGATGTGACAAAGCTATGTCATAGATGTGACAAAGCTATGTCATAGATGTGACAAAGCTATGTCATAGATGTGACAAAGCTATGGCATAGATGTGACAAAGCTATGTCATTGATGTGACAAAGCTATGTCATAGATGTGACAAAGACCGTCAAACTTTCCTTGAAAGACCCCACCATTTGAAAGAAGTAATTGTCAGGATGCTACACAAGTTCAGATATTATGCTTTACATTGAAAACTGTTACACATCAAGGGAAGACTGTGCAGACCTTAGGAATTCTTATAAAAATTGGGGGATGGGGTTAAGTGGGGTTTTTTTTTTTTTTTTTTTTCACATTTCATGTACTCTCTATAAGTTTTGAGTGCAGTGGCATGGAGGTTGGTGTGGAGGCGGGGGTTGGGTTG
Organism: Hermodice carunculata; assembly: GCA_964020975.1. Classification (NCBI taxonomy): domain Eukaryota; kingdom Metazoa; phylum Annelida; class Polychaeta; order Eunicida; family Amphinomidae; genus Hermodice; species Hermodice carunculata. Next base: position 97,511,552 of record OZ026622.1, read on the forward strand.
GGGATCTGCGTGTGTGGGTCTATACTTCAACTACCTGTCCAGCGGAGTCCTCCTGTTGATCAATCTTTCAGTCTGTTGCAGTTCTTTATCAATCAAACCGCAAATTTGTATCAACAGTGTCCATACCTTTCTATTTTTTGACAGGAATTTGCATTGGCATATGTCTAGGATTCCGTAGTATTCTCACCATTTCCAGTTGATTGATGTACCATACATGCATTGCTTGATTCCTGTCACTACCATGACCACGGAAGTAATGTCCCATGTCAATTTAATTAGCTCAGTAAGAAAGTCCCATGATCTGACGTCATGTACAGCAGGCAGTTGCATGCAGTGATCATCTGAACTTTTTGAATTGATAATTACAAAGAGCTTTGTGGAAGTGGCTTTGCAAATAATAATTAATATTATAATAATTATTACGTGTGCCATACCAAGTGTCTACAGCAGTGTATCACACACTGGACATCAATTACTGTGCAGTGTATCACACACTGTACATCAATTACTGTGCAGTGTATCACACACTGTACATCAATTACTGTGCAGTGTATCACACACTGTACATCAATTACTGTGCAGTGTATCACACACTGTACATCAATTACTGTGTGTGTATCACACACTGTACATCAATTACTGTGCAGTGTATCACACACTGGACATCAATTACTGTCCAGTTTCCTACACAGCACTGCAGTTTCCTGTTTTCCTGTCTTGTACTACTTGACTACTGGCGGTCTAGCCTGAAACAGCCCGACTTGGACCAAGTACAAACATTCAAATTGACACCAAGGAGCCCAGGAACAAGCGGCATGTGGCATTTGATTTGTTACTGTGCAGGCCATTTTGAACAACAGATACTGTGATCTAGGTAAAATCATAACAACACAGATACTGTGATTTATGTAAAATCATAACACAGATACTGTGATCTAGGTAAAATCATAACAACACAGATACTGTGATTTATGTAAAATCATAACACAGATACTGTGATCTAGGTAAAATCATAACACAGATACTGTGATTTATGTAAAATCATAACACAGATACTGTGATCTAGGTAAAATCATAACACAGATACTGTGATCTAGGTAAAATCATAAAAACACAGTTAATGTGATTTATGTAAAATCTTAACAACACAACTACTGTTATCTAGGTAAAATCTTAACAGCACAGATACTGTTACCTATTTAAAAACCTAACAGCACAGATACTGAAATAAATTTGAAGTACAACAGCACAGTTACTGTAACCAATATAAAACCTAATAGAACAGATACTGCAACCTATGTAAAACCTAATAGTACAGATACTGCTACCAAATTAAAATGTACCACAGATACTGCAACCTATTTAAAACCTTATAGCACAGATACTGCAACCTATTTAAAACCTTATAGCACAGATACTGCAACCTATTTAAAACCATATAGCACAGATACTGCAAGCTATTTAAAACCAAACAGTACAGATACTGGAAACTATTTTAAACCAAACAGCACAGATACTGGAACTTATTTAAAAACCTAACAGCATCGAGTCTTGAACCTGTTTAAAACCTGTTTGCTGCAGTCTTGTGAGTGAGTTTAAAATGCAAACAGATTATTCTGTATGTAAAACATTTTGGACAAAATGGGACACTGACCCATTTCTGTACATGGACATCTTTTTTACCAAAAGTCTACTTTCTATACTTCTGCAAAAAAATTTTTAGCTAGTACAGTTTGGAGCCTTTTGGTGTGTCCCACTTTGCCCCGGTCCCAACTCTCCCCAGTCTTCCCTTTGTTTGTGAAAATGATGACAGTTTCGAGTGGATTACATGGAACTTCTTCCTCACCTCCATGCAGTCAGCTTATAGTCAGTGAGCTGTTGTCATGACTTTGGGTCCTTAGCTTACTTTGACATGCTTAGGAGCTGGCAGATATTGCCGATAATGAAGTTGTGTGAATGATATATTTTTTAAAAACTTATTTAAATCTATCAACTAGCAACTAGTAAAGAGATGTCAGTCCCTGGGTAACCTGTATGTTGTTAAGGATGTAGTAAGTACATGCGCACAGGTTAAAGTGATATGGATAATTGGGAAAGCATCAGGTGTGAATAATTTATAAGGCTTGTGATTATAAGTGCACAAACTTTGCATATCTTGGAGATTTATTTTGAATAAAACGGACTAGGAGCATTATGTGTAGCTACTTCAGAAATGCACAGGGATTAGATTAACTGCCCCACAAAGGGAGGTGTAATGGGGACTACATTGCTCAGTACCATGGCAGCACATTTCAAAAAAGATTTACAAGTTACTAGCATACAAATTTTCTACAAAGGTAGCGAGTATATTCTATATCACAATTTTGTATGACAGTAGAACTCAGATTAACAGCTGTACTCGCTATGCTACTCTGTGGAAATAGAAAAAGAATGGACTAGTTTTCACCACACTCTACTGTGATCATTTTTGCATCAGTTGAAATGTTGGGAAGAATAACCTTGCAACATGCTGTGCCTATAGTGGAGGTGGTGTGGTACATTATATCTTGACAGTCTATTGATGGTCAGTGGAAATCTGTCAGTTTAGTTTATATGGGGGATGGTTTCGATTGGGGCTTGTTTCCCTTTTGAATTTTGTTAACATCCATTGATTTACGGGTTTGTGCTGTCTTGCAGGTGGTGGGACTTTAAACTTCTTGAATGATTCTGTAAGAAAACTATGTTGAGAATAACAAAGGAAATTTATGGTGGATAGGTATGGCATGATATGAGTGCGTTATTGTGAGATGATTGTTTTGATGAAGGGTCAGAAATATGAGGGTATTTAACTCATTCCACCCTGATAGAAGACCGAGTCAACAGCTTTCCTTGGCGCGCTCTGGGCGCAATGCGCCCAGAGCGCGCCAAGGAAAGCTGTTGACCATGGGCATATAATTTGGAATGATCTTCCATGCAAGTTTCATCCAAAATATTGAAAAATAATCCCTAAATTAGTAAAATACAATTAGCAGACGACATTTAGATATTAGCGGGAAAAAGCGTCATCAGGGTGGAATGAGTTAATACCCGGACTGCATGTGGTGGAACATTTAAAGTAATGTGCAATTCAACATGCTGAGCAAAACTGTGTCAAGTGTTCAAACAAGGAGCACATTATTTTATTGCTGGAGTAAGACTTAAAAGATTTTGAGTACTGCTCTGTATTGTGAGAAAAATAAAACTATATAAATATACGAAGTCTACTTGGGAATCTATATGTACGTGTGTGTATGTATGTATTTGTGTTTGTACAGTGAAACTTCATAACTTCACTCAGCATTTTCACTGAATGACACAAGTTTTCTGAGTCCAAGAATTAAATTCCTTTGTTATTGTGTGTGATTTTACTGGTTTATTCAACTTTAATACTCCAATGTCTGACGCATTTTCCAGAGATCAGATGGTATCATTATTACAAGGTTCTACCATATAAGTAAGCATTAATACCTGGCTTTAAAAGCAACCCATCTTCAGAACTCAAGCTGTGAATTATTCTATCTCAAGGTAACCTGACAGCTAAAGAAAGGTGCACTTTCTGACAGAAGAGTTGATAAAGTGCGTAGCTTTGTGTTGACCTCATCACCAGAAGGCCTAAGTCTTCAGATAAAGTCCAACATCTGGCACTTCTGTGCTTATTTACATCATTTGCATATTACTTGCATAGTCTAGTCCTATTTGTTTTTTACATGAGTTTGAAAGAAGACAACTACAGTGGTACCTGTCTTGAGAGACCCCTGCAATGAGAGGCCGCATCTCTTTTTAAAACCGCTCTCGCGGAACACTGTGATATCTTTTCCATGTTGTTATACCTCTAATGAAAGACCACCTGTTTTGAGAGACGACATTTTTACATGGCCAAGAGGCGGCCTCTCAAGAGGGACCACTGTATTGATGAAGACAGTCACTGTCCATGGCACGTTACACTCACCAGGCTATCGGCAGGATCCAGAAAATGATGAGGGAGCTCAAGTGAACCACCACACTGTACATGGAGGAGTTCTTCCTAAAAAGAAGAAAAAGTGGAAGAGAAGCAAAAGAAATAATCCTGTAAAGAAGCCGTATACATCTGAGCCTGACCACTGTTGACCCTCCCCACTCCAAGGTGATGGTCATGACATTGACGTCCCTCGCCAGCAGCCGACTTGGTCTGTCTGCACATCATTCTGCAGTGTAATGTGGTCTGTCTGCACATCATGTGGCAGTGTAATATGGTCTGTCGGCACACCATTCTGCAGTGTAACGGCTCACACTAACACAGCTTCCTGATGAGATAGAACTGTTGTCATACTATTAGGATTATCACTCAACTAATCTCTGGATGACTTGTGACTCATGTATGTATGTATGTATGTATGTATGTATGTATGTATGTATGTATGTATGAATGTATGTTTAGAAACTAGGCCTGAATAAAGAATATAATTTCATTTATTATTGATTTAACAATTACCTGCATAGAAATTGAAACTTGTATCCATTTTTCCACAAACAAGCCAGGAATTGTCATATGAGGGCTCACATTCCAACAATCAGCCTGCAAATTCTGTTCTCCAGTCAGTTCATCCCAGCATCAAACATACACAGTGACTTTGCTGTGTGGGAATTTTGAAAACTATAGCTAAACACTTAGACTGCTTACAGAAGCGAACCAAACAGATGGATGCCAACTTGGATTGGTGTATATCTCTGAATGGTTGACATATTTTGCACTGGATATAAAATTGATAGTATTTCAAAAACTGATACTTGAGTGGTAGAAGACCGCGTGTTGATTGTACAAAAGGGAAACAATAAGCAGTTGAGTACCAAGCAAACTTGTACAAATGTGAATCTGTAAATCTGGTGATTACCCTGGCTACAGGTACATTTGAATTTGAATGCAAACAGAATGCTTCAGCACTTCAAAATATTTTGTTATGGAATTAATTTTGATAAAAGGAATCACTAGTAAACTGCTTTCGGCGGCAGCCAGCGGCAGCCACTGAAAGCCAAAAGAAGAGTTTAGGGTTGACTGGAAGTCGACGGCGGCCAGTGGCAGGCAGTGGCACATGGCGGTGGCCACCAGCAGGCCTTATTTAGATGCTCTCTGCCACTGCTTCCTGCTGCTCTTTGCCACCGGCCACTGCTCCCTACCACTGGGCTCCACTCTATGTTGTATACTACATGGTGTATCATGTAAAATATGGATCTAAAGTTGGGGACAGAAGGGTTTCCAGTAAATGTATTCATTATACAAAATGAAGTCTGTCTCTGTTGTTATCATTGGCACGTAACAGCGCGGTTGTTGGTAGGCATTTTTCATGACGTCGTGATATTTCATATTTATATTCATATTAACATTAATACTAGAAGTAAATTTGTCATGAATATTTGTGCGTAAAAGTTTTGATAGCCACTGCGAAGGACCTTTTGTTTATCAGTGGGAGGAGCTATGGGTGTGGCCAGCCGCTTGTTAAGTAGCAAAGTAGGCACTGGCACGTACCGTGCTGTACATGATGTTACCATCGACTGATGAAAACAAAATTTGTCCCTATTCTTTCAATGCTAACAAAAACTCCGAATGTAAATATTTGCATATATTAGACTTTATAACATGACTTGTACCCCCAGCAAGTTGAAACATAATCATGATGATGAATACATGTAACTTTGTATCTCATTCAATCACATTAAAGTAAGTAATTTGCTTGAAATTGAAATCTATTTCAGATAACATGTACTACTGTCATGTTGAATCCTACACCTGCAATTTAAGACCACCCTTCCACCAGAATCAAGTGGTCATATAATAAGTGAAACTGCTCTCCCATTTGGTTTGATACACGGTCCTGGAGAAGAAGTTGATAATAGGAAAAACACCAAAAAAACCCATAAAAAATTAGAAAAAAAATTGCAGTGCTACCTGCTGAACAAATTTAGAACTGTGAGTCTCGGGAATGTCCCTGTGCAATATCAAAGCAATTGGGTGAGCGGTTTTGGAGAAGATTTTTTAAGATTTGCCCCAAAAAGAACAAAAAATTCATTAAAAAAAATCCAAAAATCACAGGAGCGTGACCATTTGCACAAACTTGCTAGAGACCCATCCAAGGCACATCCCCACCAAGTTTAAAATGAATCTGGGTGACGGTTTTGGAGAGGAAGTCGAAAATGGGAATTGTTGACGACGGACAAAGGACCATAAGATAAGCTCAGCTGAGTGACAAGTCAGCTGAGCTAGACATCTACTTGATGACCATCACAATAGGAAAATATTTGAGAAGATAAGTCATCAAAAAAAACCAAACCCAGATCAGGGCTACAGATAGCATGGATAAGTCACTTGGCCGTGAAGCTGATGAAGTTACTTTTTGGTAAATGCCAAATGAACGGAGGGAAACCATGCAACTAGTGTCCAAACTTGACCTGGCTAAGGAACTGATTTAGGAGATGTTTATTAATGTTCTATCACAAGATGCACTCGCAAATGGTTCTGACTGTGTAGCAAAGAAAATTATGACTGCTGCAAGTGTTGAGACCAAAGGCATTGTCTGGGTTAAGTCCACTGATCCACAAATTGGGAAAATGACTAGAGAAGTATGCAAGCCACTATACCAACAAAGACTGGACTCTATACATACAATTGCCAGAGGACTTAATGTTGGTAAGAATGCACAAGTCACTAGAACGCACTTTCCGTTGATTGCTAGTTGAGAGAAGACTGTGGTATGCACAAAGTGAAGCCAGTGATGCAGTGGTTGCTGGCTGTGAAGGTAGATCCCAGCCACATTTAGTCTAAGTGGCACGTAGTAGGGTTAGGTCTTGGAACAACCTGTACCTAACAAACTTTAAACCTTCAAGAAAATCACAGTATCACCAAAAGTAAAGACAGATGCAGTGTTTGCGGGAACATACAGGAGAACCTCTGTTGCCATGTGTACAAAACATGGCACAATTCAGAGTAGTCTTTGTCAATGCCCAGTCTCTGTATGCCCATCTGCCACACATCACGGTGCAGTCTGATATGTGCTCAGCAAATATAATGGCGTTTGCAGAAACAAGATTCAAGTCCTCTGATCCACAGCAAGAAGTATTCACATCACAATTGCAGTGTTTTAGAAATGACAGTGTAGCACAGTCAGGTAGACCAGTTTATGGACAAGCTTTTTACAACAAGCCTGACTTGGTTGTCAGATGTAATATCAAAAACATGAACAGTATAGAAACCACACCATTGATATTATGAGTCCAAAAATCAAACTTAACCTCATTATAATATAGACCACAAAAACCCCACTGAAAGATTTACTAAATGCACTTTTTATAGTACTTAGGGAAATACATCGTCCAGCTACTCATCACATACTAATCATGGAAGACGTCAACATGAATATTCTAAAGGAAACTTCAGTTGATTCAAAGAAATTCTTACATTTTTTGACAAGATATAGACTGAAAAGACATATATTGCCAAACATAACAACAAACACTGGCAGTTGCATTGACCATATATGTTCCACTGTCAAAGGAATTTCAACTGGTGTACTTGAAACCTATTATTCTCACCATAAAGCAATACTTGCAGCATTTAACATTTAAAACTACTAATAAACACAGATGCGTAAACATGATGTGGCGGAAGAACATTTTGTGCCTCAGCAAAATTACAGTTCATGAGTATGTGACTGAATTGATGGTACCCTGCACACTGCATGAAACAGAAAAGCTATGTGCTCAGCACACTTTCATAAGAATACATTGATCATTTATTATTTATTCCCTCAGTGGGCGGCCGAGGAGTTTTAAAGCATCGGTCGTTATGTTTTACGAATTTGTTCACAATTTTTGTTTGTGGAAAAACAAGTTAATTTACAGTTTTTTGTGTTAAAGTTTTTTGTATCTGTTTCACTGAAGTATGTTCTACATGTGTATGGTAGTCATTGTAAATGGTCTATGATGCAGGCTCCCGTTAGCATAACGAGATGGTTAAATCCTTCTCAAATTGTCTATTCACCAAGCTGTTGTACAGTTAGGGATTGGCTGTGCCTATTTGCCCAGATGAGCAAGTAACGTTCAACAGTACTACACCCAGCTGTTGTACTGTTAGGGGTTGGCTGTGTGCTGCACCCAGCTGTTGTTCCAGCGGGATTCTGTCGTGTTTATTTGTACGTGTAGATGTTTTGCCAATAAGGTTCAGCCATGCTTTATTTGCCCAGCTGCTACACCAATAAGGTTTGACCATGCTTATTGTGGGCAGATTTTGCGCCAATAGGATTTAGTCCCAGCATATGTCTGGTCAGGCATTGTGCTCTTAGGGTTGGCACACATGGGTATTTGCCCAATTGCTGAGCATGTTGCCTGTAAATGTACTTCTTCAACGCCTGAATTTTTATCACTTTTCCATACATAACTACATCCTATTGCTCACAGGTATTTACATTTGGAAAACCAATAAATGCTGCCTACGGTGTTCAACCACGGTACAGCGCTGGCGATTCCCATTAAAATGTATCAAACGCCACCAAATCGTGGTACTGGTCTTTTAAAGCAGAAATTCTTCAATGGGCCAATCAAAATTGCAATGATTTGTACCAGTATGCAAAATGTACTTTTTCATGTACCCCCTCCCCCTCTCCCGTAATTTTGTATGGTTCAAGTGTTGATTGTGAGCCAGATATTGACCAACATTCGACGTACACTTGTGATATTGTCGAATGTCCCATAGATTGGTTTGGCATTATTAATCGCACCAAACAGAAACTTCAAAGATCGTCACGCAGTTTTGGAAAACTAATATGTTTTGAAAGTACATAATTTTGTTGCTTTTATTTTTCAGTTGTTGCAGGGGATATATAAGGTCTTGTATTGTCAATAGTTTGTAACATTTGGGCCCTTTTAGCTCTGGGTGATGACAAACAGCGTGTTCCAATGCCAACAACAGTTGAATAATTTGAAATTTTTGTCATTTTCTGTACTTTTTTATGGGTGGTCCTAGAACACATTACCAACACTATAACAGGCTCCCCATGCGTATTCTTGGATAGCATTTCCTATTTTCAAATAAATTATGTGGCCAGCTATATTTAGCAGGCCTTCATGCAGTAAAAAGACGGTGTAATTTAACGCCTTGTCACAATAATATGGTATGAAACAAATGTGACAAAACGCGAGAAGGATAATGCAGTTTTGATGTATCTGAAATGTAAAACATGGGTATGTAACGATACCACACATATTCTGGCACATGGTAACGCTCATTAAAACATGGGTATGTAACGATACCACACATATTCTGCCACATGGTAACCCTTATTAAAACATGGGCAGGTAACGATACCACACATATTCTGCCACATGGTAACCCTTATTGAAACATGGGTATGTAACGATAGCACACATATTCTGGCACATGGTAACGCTCATTAAAACATGGGTATGTAACGATACCACACATATTCTGCCACATGGTAACCCTTATTAAAACATGGGTATGTAACGATACCACACATATTGTGGCACATGGTAACCCTTGTTAAAACATGGGTATGTAACGATACCACACATATTGTGGCACATGGTAACCCTAATTAAAACATGGGTATGGAACGATACCACACATATTGTGGCACATGGTAACCCTTATTAAAACATGGGTATGTTACGATACCACACATATTGTGGCACATGGTAACCCTTATTAAAACATGGGTGTGTAACGATACCACACATATTGTGGCACATGGTAACCCTTATTAAAACATGGGTATGTAACGATATCACACATATTCTGGCACATGGTATAACGGTCATTAAAAATAGCACCAGCTTACATACAGTTTGTTTTTGAGCCTTCCACTTCAAAGTAAAGTTATATCAACAGCTATCCATAGCACAGGGACAACGACAGCCATCTCGGACATAATAGTCTGTCAGACCTCATCTAAAAGTCTGATATAAGTTGCTTTTCCCGACAATGACATCAGTTGAACTCACTGAAGCAGACAACATTTGAGCACCAGCCAGTTCCCAGATATTCAGAACACCCAATTCTAGAAAAAATGCTTGTGCATGTTGCAACCAATAGCCTGAACGCTCGCCAATATATCCAATTGCATGCTTATAAATGTACAACAGTATCACACTAAACCACATTTTAATAAATATATGGAACAATCACATGCCACAACATTAAATGTATGCATACACATTTCGTATATGAGTAATTCTCTGTAATGATCTCTAATATTCAGGTACATGTACCAACGTACCACTGTTATATCGTCAATGAGGGTATGTCCATGTCAAATTTTGATAAGAATTTATGATTGAGAAGAATCAAAAATGCTTTTTAAGTCAAAGAATGTCGATAATAATGAAATGTCAACGAAACGATCAGGTTTGTTCTTAGTACATATTCATCCAAAGGGACAAAAAATACAGTCTTTCAATAATTAGATCTGCGGTGTCCGTGATGACTAGCCAAATTCCAAGCTTAAACCATGCTTCTATTGTTCCTGCTCCAGTTTATTCTTGGATAATGTTCCTTTTGTCTTCGGAACTCTGCGTTAGCTGGGCTTACACATTTTAGGTGTTTTCCTTATTTAATGTAAAACATTAAAATCAAAAGATCCAGCGGCAGCCGAACCTGGATGGTTCTGTAGTGTATCGTGTGGGCGACCTGTTTTAACCATTCCAACACTGGGTTCGTTGGAACTAGACAACTCCCTTCTTTGTGTTAATTGATTGACTGGTGCATGCAATGGGAAGCAACTGCGCGAGGAGTACATCGGAGGTTTCGGATAATGGGTCAGCGCGTTTTCTAAGATTGCTGAACACTGAGTTCATGATACAAACAAATAGTGGCCTCCTGAATATGGGGTGCCAAGTGTAATGATACAAACAAATAGTGCCCCCCCCCCTGAATATGGGGTGCCAAGTGTAATGATACAAACAAATAGTGCCCTCCTGAATATGGGGTGCCAAGTGTAATGATACAAACAAATAGTGCCCTCCTGAATATGGGGTGCCAAGTGTAATGATACAAACAAATAGTGCCCTCCAGAATATGGGGTGCCAAGTGTAATGATACAAACAAATAGTGCCCTCCTGAATATGGGGTGCCAAGTGTAATGATACAAACAAATAGTGCCCTCCTGAATATGGGGTGCCAAGCGTAATGATACAAACAAATAGTGCCCTCCTGAATATGGGGTGCCAAGTGTAATGATACAAACAAATAGTGCCCTCCTGAATATGGGGCGCCAAGTGTAACATCATTGATCTGGTGCACGAAATCGTAATACTTATCGTTTTCGTGGACGTAATCACAACTGGATTCACAAAATTGTGAGACCAAATTACAAAATAAGAGTCCCACCACGAAATTAAACTACTCTGACGATTTTGTGGACGAAACTGGAAGAAAAAATCACGAAACTGAAAGTATTTTACAAAATTCAACAAGCTTGATGAATTCTCTGCACAGAATTGTACTATTTTATCAATTTTGTGCCCAAAATCTTGTAATATTATGAATTTCGTGCACAAAGCTGTAAGCTTTTATCAGTTTCGTGCACGACATTAAGATCTACCGAATTGTTAAATAAATCGATTTTGCCCACAACATCATCAGGTTTATTAATTTTGTTCCCAAAATCCTTAAATTTACCACTTTTGTTAGCAGAATTGTGTAAGGTTTTGAATTTCGTCCACAAAATCTTAAAAGCCTTCCAATTATGTCCATACATTACATTTTTTATCAAATGTGCACAAAATCGAAAAACATGTCATGTAATCCATATGCTATCCAATTGTGTGCACGAAATTTAAAGAACAATTCACAAAATCCCCAATTTAGTGCACACAATTGCAAGAGTATAATGGTTTTGTTGACGGAAATCTAAAGATAATACAATTCCGTCAAAAGAATGACCAAGTTTCTCAATTTCGTACACGAAATCACAAAACTACCTCAGTTTTGTCCACAAAATTTTAAAATACACAGAATTGAAAAAACTGTCTACTTTGTCCACGAAATTGGTAAAATGAGAAGCTTTGAACTGTAGCCTGCCAAGTGTAACAGCTTAGAATTTCGTACCACCAGAGACCCTCGACGGCATTATTAGAAAAAACTAACAAATATTGCACATATGTCTATCTATGTTTTAACATTGACCTTTTGGCATGCTGAAAAGTTTAAAAGGATAATAGGCCTTATTGAAACAAATAATATCCTAAAAAATAAAAAAGGAACGAAAGAGACAACCAACAGGCAGAATTCTATTCAGTATTGGCCATCTGTAATGTAAAGCTGACAGTCTCCTGTCGCACGGTCAATTATTCAAAAGAAAAGTGCGCAAGAAAGGGCAAAATGGAAGACAGGGGCTCTACTTCTGCTCTAGATTAATAAAATGTTGCATAATGAAGTATTCGGGATCGCGCTGGTGACACATGTTAATTGGGACTTTTTTCGGTTTGCGCCAGGGTTAGACAGAGTGAAAACCGAAAAATGTACTGACGAGAGTCACCAACGCGATCCCAAATGCAAGCCATGCAACATTCTTTTTATTTTCTACAGCTCGCTGAATTGTCACGACAACACGTGCCTTATGGCATGACGTGGAGACCAATGCCCTCCAGCTACAAGTCATTAGGCTACTACATTAGGCCTATATATATATATATTAAAGGAACTCACGAATGTGACCACGATAACGATTCTGTGACAATATACGATTTCGTAATTTCATTTGCGATTCTGTGCACACGATCCATTAAGTATAATTCTGTCTGTCATTTCTTCTAATTTTGTGCACAAACTGGATAACTCTTGTGGGATTTTGTGAACTGAATATTGTTTCCGCCGACAAAATCGTTAAGGTGATTTGAATTTCGTGATAATAATTTCAACAAACTTGAAAGATTAGGCTACAAGATTTCGTGGACGAAATAACAAACTTGATAAACTTATCGATTCTGTCGACAAAATTGATACACTTAACAATTCTGTGGAGGAAATTGTTCGAGTTTATGGATTTCATCCACGAAATGAATCAAAATAACCACAAAATTGATGTTACACTTAGGACCCCATACCTAAAATTATGTACAAACGGTATAGTTTAAATGGGAAAAACCACTCGTAGTCTTCTTGCGGGCAGATAAAGCCTTTTTCTCGAAGCGTAATTAAGGCTTTTCCTTTTTTTTTAAACAAAAAAAAAACAAAAAAAACTCGTGAACCGTTAAAGATCTATTCCTCGTGAGGGCGTGATTCGGCACGTTTTTTAATAAATCGCGAGCTGCACGTGAAATCAAAAGTTTGCCTCGTGAATTGTGAAGATCTGTAAAATAAACCCAATACCAATGTGAACTCTGAACGCACAACTCTTAATACGTGACCGTCAGTAGCACCCCGCCCCACATCGTCGCTGATTTTGTGAAAGTGAACAAGTGACTCCCCACCAACAGCGATGGCGAGTGAGAGAGAAATGGGGCCTCACTCTCCAGCCACGTAAGATCTTATTTATTCTATGTTTAATTGGATATTCAATGCAAAAATATGCACTATGCCTACTTTCAAAGCCCACCTGGTATACAATGTTTGTTTACGTTTGTCGTTGTTGTTCCAAGTCAAGTGGGACGTAATCAAAACTCCCCCCCCCCCCCCCCGCTCATTTGATTTGTCTCTCATGTTAATGCATTACTTTACTGGTGGAGGCACGTCACAATAACTGTAACAATATTTAGGTCATGTGATCTACAGTGACTAATTACAATTGTTTCACTTTACAAAATGAAATCTCGCTTCCCCCCCCCCCCCCCCATGTAAATAAAATGCAGGGTTGTGATACTAGAGTGGCGGGGAGCAGTACTTCACTGCGTTTGGAGGTTGGTTCAAATATATTTCATTTGACGAAGTACATCAATTTTAGGCCTACTATTCCAATATATTGAATAGCGTTCGGGGACAGGGTTATGCCCTATTAGGATCCCTCTTGCAGACAGAAAAATAAATAAATAAAACAACTCCACGTAGCTATGTGGTTTTCCCTTCCGACCTCGCCTTCTCACACAGGGACCAATGGTTGCCCCCAAGCGGTCAAATGAGGTCAGTGTGCTAGTGACGTTACACCATATGCCTTTACAATTGTATATCGCCAAATGGTGGTTGAGCAGTAATGTTACGAAACTAATGCTAGATAATTGGAGTAATATCAGTATCAGTAAATACACTTACCTTTCGACCACAAGAGAAGCCCACCCGACCAACCCCGCTTCCTCTTACAAGTGATATCAACTGACCAATCTCCAAAGAGGAAGGATGAGATGGGAAGCATGCACACTAGGAGTCACCATCAGTTCCACAAGAACTGAGAGATGGCGCCATGGGACCGTCAGGTTTTCAAAATCAAGTGAGTCAAACTCAACTCTATTCATGGGCGTCCGACCCAGACACAGAGGTCCAGGCAAATGGTGGTTTGAAAGTATCCCATTTACCCAATACCAAAAGCGCACAAGGGCTGCTCTAAATCCATACACACTTAAACCATTTTCATATTTTTAAAGCGCTCGTGCGAACTGTACAACATAGTCTCTTAAGTAAAGGGAGTCAAGTTAATTATTTGGGTGTTGAAGTGCACTGGCCGAGTATATATTTTGGACAGGAGAGAAAATAATGCCATGTGTCTTCATTTAGATAACCACATAGAGCATTTACTTGAATCTTTTGCTCCAATTGTCTAAAGGTCAAAGTTTAAAAGACTGGCGTCAAAGTGAAGGTGTGTGTGTTTGCTGCCGAAAAATCTGCTTCCAACGTTGAATCATTCTGGGAATTTTGTTGACCGTAACACTGGCTTCATAATTTTGGATTTAAAGGTCTGAAGTGATGAAGAATTACGAATATCAAGAGGTATTTGATTCCATAATCTCACAGTTGAAAGAGAGAAAGGTTTGTTTTAAAAAATTCAGTCCATGCCCGGCGATGAGGGATGTCAAACTGTTGCCGAGTATTGTAGGCTTGTGTTTCCATGTTGGCTGTTGTTCTTGTAAAGTAAAAATAGAACATAATGGTTTGGCACTCTATTGTGTACACTAATACTATTTTGATATTTCCCTGCGTTTGGCCAGAGTTGTCCATCCAAGTTCCTCATAAAGCTTAGCGATATTGATACCTTGCAACGCACCAGATATGACGCGAAGAGCATTTAACTGGACACTCTGTAGCTTTTCTACATGTGAAGCTGTACATGCACTCCAGATGGGATAATCCTATTCAAGTATCGATCTGATGAAAGAGATAACACTTTTAATAGTAAAACTTCCGAGCGAGCGTGCTAACCCCCGCGAGCATGCTTCATGATCGCGAGATGTGATTGGGGTGCAGGGAAAATAAATGGGTGAAAACAACCTGTTTTAGTCCGTATAGATTAACTGAGTATGAAATAAATATATAGTTTCTAAAGCTAGTCTATCAAGAGTAAATTTTAAACTCTTCATAATATTGATCACCTTGCTCGATTTATTCACAATTTCTGGGATGTGGTCAGACCAACGCAGAAGATAAAGCAAAATGTGAACCGAACAAAGGGAATGATCGAAGCTACGTCACTGAACAGCTTCAACAGAGCATTTACAGCCAGAGTGCTATGGGATAGAGTTGCAATACCTGCGATGATGTATGGATTGGATGTAATTTCGGTAAATGAGGGGGGCATTCAAAATATGGAGAAAACACAGAATGAGATGGGTAGGTGGATTCTGGGGTTCCACCAGGTACAGCAAATGAAGCGTTCTTAGGGGAATTGGGGTGGGGTACTGTTACAGATAGAATTGCCAAAGATAAGTTATATTACTGGGGATACCTACAAACAATTAGTGAAGACAGGTGGTGCAGGAAAATATACATGGAGGCAGTAAAGGCACAAACAAAGTGGGTCCAAAATACGGACAAATTAGCAGAAAAATATGACTTGAAAGGGTTTGACGAAGTTGATAAATGGAAGTCATACATTAAGAAAACAGTTGCATAGGGATGGCGAGTAAAATTGATAGAGGGGGTGAACGATAAAAGTACACTAAAAGCTTATAAAGTGTTACATAAACCAAAAAAGAGCGCATGTTGGGATGGAGGGAAGGGATCTAAGCTTTTGTTCCAAAGTAGGGCGGGGGTTATCAACTTGGAGAAGAGACGTCAGAAATGGACACAGGGTAGTAATGGGAAATGTAGAGTTTGTACGCAAGAGGCAGACGAGACAGTAGATCACTGGCTACTGTGGTGTGATGCATGCAGGGAAATGAGGGGAAATGTATTCAGAATTTGGCAGGATAAGGACTACAACTGTAAGGGCTTAGAGGAAATAAGGGGACTAGAAGTGGTGGCCCGTGTTGCTTGATTTCTGGGCTTAAAAGATTTTCCAGGTTGTAAGGAGGGTATTAAAACTGTACAAGACTACCTGGTAGGGTGCTGGGATAAAAAGAGGGAAATGTTAGAATAGGAAGAAAACAGGGTGAACTAACGGGTGAGAAGGTGGGATGGAAGGGAAGGCTGGTAGCCCTTTACAGGGCTGCCATGACTGTAGCTGCAGGTGCAGGCCATGGAATGCCTGAGCCTCAGAGGCGGGAACTTTGGACTTTATTGACAACACCAATATTTACAATGGTAATCTGTCACATACATACATACATACATACATACATACATACATACATACATACATACATACATACATACATACAAACAACAACAAGAACAATAACAACATTGAAAAAGAAATACAATGGGATACACATTACACATACACAAATGCAACAAACAATGATATATTATGAAGCAATTAAGCGAGTAGAAAAAAATGTAATTTGATGTGATAGAGGTCCGTTGATGTCTGTACATTCTTTTAGGTAAAAAGCAAATTTTGAAATCAATTCTGTATCGTTTAAACTCATTATGAATATAAATAAGTGTTCATCGTCAAAGCTATCTAAGTTAAAAATCTGTTTTATTTCGCTCAAAAATTTGTTTCTGGGAGTTGTAAATTTAGAACATTTAAAGACATAGTGTTTTTCATTTTCGATTTCTTTGCAAATATCACAAACTCTGAGATCAACAGGAATTTTGTTTGGTCTTTTGTGGCGTCCAGTTTCAATACTTAAATTATGTGCACTTATGCGAAGGCGGGTAATAAATTTGCGTATATCGAAATCTTTTATCTGGTGAAGGTATTATTCTAAATTGAAATCCGTTTTAAAAAGAGTATACGTTCGCAATTTTTTATCTTGATCGCCTTGAGAATTTAAATCTTGCCCCCATTGAGTACAGAATTTACTTTTAATTGCTGATTTGAATAGTTTTGAAGGGTATATGCCTGAACTGTTTCCTTGATTATGCCACATTTCTTCAAGATTTAAGCTTAGAAATGTATTTTTGGTATTACTGACCCATTGAGAAGATAGATTAGTAGGGAAGTCTAGATTACACAAATAACAGTCGTACAATAAGCTGTCGGGTGACATATTTGTTATTCGGAAGAAGTTTTTACACACTAGGTTGATAATTTTTGAAGAAAGGGGTGTTTTGCCAAGTTCTCTTAAAACAGCAACGTTAGAAGCTTTGCGATGAACACCTAGACAATATTTTAAGTAACTCATATATAACCTTTCGTAGCTTAGTTTGTAATACCCAGATAAGTTGTTTAGGAATGTTTTTTCAGGTGATATTGTATAGGCACCCCATGTTTCACATGCATAAAGTAACATTGGAGATATAAATTTGTCAAACAAACTTAGGCTTTGTTTAATGCTTGTTTTATCGATTGGAAGGATACGTTTTAATCTTCCAATGGCTTTGTTTGCTTTTTCACATAATCTTTTAATAGCATTCTCAAAAGACCCATTTAATGAAATTTCAATACCAAGATAAGTATAGCTACTAACATTTTCTAACAGTTTATTGCCAATAAAGAAACTATTTTTAATCTTTCTACCAGATTTGTTAAATATCATTATTTTTGATTTCTTAACATCAATGTTTAGTTACCAGTCGAGACAGTAGTTATAAAGTTTATTCAGACCAGTTTGAAGTCCTTTTCTGTTTCAGAAAGCAAAATTAGATCGTCTGCATATAACAAACAACTGATATGTTTATTTCTTAATGTTACTGGATCGCAAGTTTGGTCAAATAATTTGGGGATATCATTGATGTATAAATTAAATAATGTAGAGCTTAATACGCATCCTTGCTTTACCCCTCTTTGTACCTGTACAAAAAATAAAGAGAATCAGTGGAGAGCAGAGTGGGGTTATAATGTATTATTTTCTCATGGTACTAGTGAAGCGCGAGAGGTGTGCATTATGTTTAAACCAAAGCTTGGTTTGGAAATTCATTCAATTTATAGTGATGACAATCGAAGGTATATTATTATAGATGTGACTGTAGGTAATACCAGATTGACTATGGCAAATATCTATGCACCTAACGAAGACCAGCCAGAAGTTTTTGACAATGTGATAGGAATCATTGAGAGCATACCAAATGATAACTGTATCATTGGACGAGATTTTAATTTAGTTTTAAATTTGGAGAAGGATAAAAAGGGTGGCCGAAATCAGACGCAGACAAAGGCCCAAACAGTCCTCCATTGGTGGATGGAAGACACAGATCTAGCAGATATCTGGAGAGTTAACAACCCTCTTATATTTAAATTTACCTGGCATGTAAACAGACCCGATCCAGTCTTTTGCAGGCTTGATTTTTTTCTTGTGTCCTTTGGACTCTCAAGTTTTATTCAGTCCTGTGATATAAAACCAGGATACCGATCAGATCATTCTATGATCACAGTAGCATTACTAACAGATAGCTCTCCCCGTGGTCCTGGCTACTGGAAATTAAACTGTTCACTGCTAAATGATCATGAGTAGGTAACTACATTAAAACACATAATACTAGAGACAATAGAGGTAAATAATGAGGCTAACCAAACACTGTTGTGGGAAACAATTAAATGTCATATCAGGGGGGCAACAATCAAATATGCATCACGCAAGAAAAAATTGACACAAAATCAAATAAAAGAATTAGAAAATAAGTTAAGTACCCTAGAAACTAAACTACAAGAAAATAATATACATGCAGATAACAATCCAAAAAAAGAAATTGAGAAAATAAAAATTAATTTGAATAAAGAGGTTGAATATAAAACTATTGGTGCACGTGTAAGATGTAGGGCTAGATAGTATGAAGAGGATGAAAAGTCAAATAAATATTTTTTGAATTTAGAAAGGCGAAATTATAATAACAAAACAATAGGGCAGCTGAGACTACCCAATGGTCAAGTAACAAGTGACAAAAAACAAATTTTAAGTCAGGAAGCAACCTTTTATCAACGGCTATATTCCACTAAGAACCCACCAGAAATTAATATGGAAAATATATTGCAGGACACAGGCCAAGTACTAAAATTAGATGAGGGAGAAAAAGAGAGTTGTGAAGGTCCCATAACACTAGAAGAATTGCAAGGTGTAATAAAAACGTGTAAAAACAATAAAAGTCCAGGAACGGATGTGTTACCCATTGAATTTTATAAGATGTTCTGACTAGATATAAAAGAAGTATTCATGGACGCTATACAGTTTGCACACCAAAAGGGAGAACTATTAATTTCTCAAAAACAAGGAATTATAACGCTGTTACCAAAAAAAAAAAAAACAAACAAACAAACAAACAAACAAGCAAACAAACAAACAAAAACAAAGATCCTTTGAATTTAAAAAATTGGAGACCAATTTCATTACTTAACACTGATTATAAACTTATTTCAAAATGTATTGCACAAAAAGTTAAAAATGTGTTAATAACAGTCATTGATAGTGACCAGACAGGTTTCATGAAATAAGATATATAGGGGAAAATATCATGAGATTATTAGAATTATTAGAATACACAGACATGGAAAATATTTCAGCATTGGCAGTCTTCATAGATTTTGAAAAAGCATTTGATGTGTTGGAATGGAAGTTTGTGGATTCAGCATTGCAATTTTTTGGGTTTGGACAGTCATTACGCCACTGGATCGAAACTTTATACAACAATATTACCAGTCAAGTTACAAATAACGGGTGGGGAACAGAACCATTTGAAATTTCCAGAGGAGTACGCCAAGGTTGCCCTCTTTCACCATATATCTTTATCTTACGTGCAGAAATTTTAGCCATAAGTATTAGAAAAAATCAGAATATAGAGGGAATTGCAACAGGAGAAACAGAATTTAAAATTAGTCAGTATGCAGATGACACTTGTTTAACAATCATGACAACAAAAGAGAGCCTTACAGAAGTAATCCGTGTGTTGAACATTTTTAAGCATATATCAGGTCTAAAAGTTAATCATGATAAAACGGAAATAATGCCCATAGGAAATATTAAAGGACAAAACTTTAAAATAGATTTAGGTAAAAATTTGAAATGGAATGATGGTCCTGTGGTTCTATTGAGAATCAAAATAAGCCACGAAAAAAATACATTAATATATCGTAATTATAACCCCGTGATACAAAAAGTAAAAACACAACTCCATATATGGTCCGAGAGGAATATATCTCTGTATGGTAAAATTACAGTTATAAAAACTTTTGCATTATCTCAACTTATTTATATTATGTCTGTTTTGCCAAGCCCACAAAAAGCCCGGTTTTGGAATGAAGCAGAGGAAAGGGACTTTTTTTTAAAAAACTTATAGAAAACATATCATATGAATTTGTATAAAATGCGCCGAATAAGGATAAAATTAAAAGAAATATACTTATACAATCTTATGAAAATTCAGGACTTAAGATGACTTATATTTTATCACACAATCTGGCATGAAAATTATGTTGGATGAAAAGGTTGGTTCAGCCAGGTGTTGACAGAAAATGGAAAAAGTTAATACATGTACAACTCCCTGGAATGGGTGATAATATATGGAAATGTAATATAGGGAAAAAAGATGTAGATTATGTATTCGATAAAGTTAACAGCTCTTTCTGGAAAGAAATTATAAAAATATGGTGTGATGTTCACTTTTCCTATCCTAATACTGGTGCGAGAGTTAAAAAACAAATTATTTGGTACGACTCTTTTATAAGGATTGAAGGCAAACCAATTTTCATGAAGAAATAGTATGAAAGTGGGGTTCACACAACAGTTGATTTGTTAAAGGAAGATGGATCATTTCTAGACTTTGAGTAATTCTGTAGAAAGTATCCAAATGTGAAAACAAACTTTTTAATTTTTCAAGGTCTATTACATGCCATACCAACCGACTTGAAACAACAAGTTCCGCAACCTAATTCCGGAGGTTATCAACAAAGTGAGAATTCCAAGTATTTGAATGAGAAAATTTTTGAAACAGAAAAATTGTCTAAGATGTTCTATTTAAATTTGTGAGGGAAAGTACCAAGGCCAGCAGTCTTCTACAAAAAAGATGGATGGAAGATTTACAAATGTTCTATATCATCAAATATAAGAGTCTTTCAGTATAAGTTTTTACAGCGAATTATATTTACAAATAATAGACTCTGTAAAATGGGTATAAAGGAGAGTCCATTATGTGCATTTTGTAATGAAGTTAACGAGACTCTTGTTCATTTTTTCTATGATTGCAAAGTATCACAGGAATTTTGGGCCGAAGCCATCAACTGGTTGTCAGAACTATCAGGAACTAATGTAAATTTATAAAGAACTGAAATTTTGCTAGGCTTAGAATTTATAAATGAAAATATCTGGTCTCTGTGCTGTATAGTAGGGAAATTGTATTTATACCAATGTCACCAGATGAATCAGTAAATCTTGTATTGGAATTTTAAAAAAGAAAATGGAAGATATCGAACATATTGAATTTTTGATAGCTAAAAATAATGATAAATTGAATATTCACAGAAAAAATGGATTGTGATAGGTTTGGGGAGAGATGAAAATTAATGTATGCTTAGTTTTTTATTGTTGAATGTTTAATCATTGACCGAGAGTGTGAAATGAATCAAGGCAGACTCAGATAATGTACAAAACCAGTGTATTTATGAACATTATAATTTTCTGTTATAAATAAAAATTATGTATATAAAACAAGGCTTGCTAGACTGTCCCTGAATCAAGCATGTCAAACTGTCTCTGCATCGAGCATGTAGAGTGTCTCTAATTAATGCATGTCGGACTGTCGCTGAATGAAGCATGTCAGACTGCCTCCGGATCAAGCATGTCAGACTGCCTCCGGATCAAGCATGTCAAACTGTCTCTGAATCAAGCAGCGCAAAAATAAAGATATGATTGACTCTAAAAACAAAAACAAAAAACATTTAAATATTCAGATGGCCCTAATTTGCATCATTTTCAAAATGTTCACTCCTCTTAGTGAAAAGGCAAGACTCCATGTATGGAACTAGAGTCATGCGAAGTTTGGAGTTGCTAAGAGGCTAAGTGTAACAGAAAATTGTTGGACAAATTGGCCGAGAAAGAAAAAGAAAGAAAGAATGTCTGTCTTGGCACATCAAACATAATGTCTCTGCCAGGTCGACCATCAGTGCCACACTGGAAACCAAATCCTGTAATACAATATATATATATATATATATACCTACATGTGTTCAATAAATAGATATTTGATTAAGCATATAACTACGATTTAATACCTATTTGGTTTATAATTACACTTTCAACTGGTCGAACACTTGAAAACATCGCGGAGCTGGCTCACGTTTAAGTATAAGTCGCTCATATAAACATGATTGTCTGAACTTAAGACTTCTAGAATATCAATCAGGTCACATGAAATATTGACAGCCCGCTGGCACCGAGGTATGGATTTTGTGAGCGACAATTGACAGGCAGATCCGTAAGCTGAAACAGGCCATGCAACGTTAAAGTAACTTTGCTAAAGATTGTTGTTTCGAAGATAAAAATGTTTACATTGTTCAAGCTGGTTGTCAGTAAATAATATTCAGACACAAGAATTAACTGTAATGCACGATTTTGATTCAAAATAACAGTAAAGGTACTTCTCCGCAGTTAAATGTCTATACCACAATGAAGCTCAACAAACATGGCTTTATAATCAAAACTCGAAGGCGAGATTGATAACATTCGGATTCAGCGGGAACAACTATTAATCAGACAATATTAATAAGCCTGAATGACAGATTCTACATCACACTATGCTCTATGTTACCATGTACTTTTAGTGACAATTCAAGTAAATTTACACGAAGACATCCAGCATCTCCATTTGTAGTTCAACTATCCGGGCCACTTTTTAAATGGCCTTTGTAATCTGGCGTCCAGGATTATAACTTTGCAAGAAAGAAGTAAAACATAACGGCTAACGCCTTAAAACCCCTCGGCCGCGCACAAAAGGGATCTGGTTCTACTGATATCGTGCGCAAGAATTCCAAAGTAAACTGACCCGGATGACCTTAAAATTGAGTCCAGGTCATTCTCCTTCAAACTTGAATTCATCTTTCGAAAGAGAGATCAAAAGTAAAAGTTTTGTGATTCTAGCTTATCTGGTCCTTCTGATATTCCTTTCAATTATTTAAATGGATTAACCCTGGTGACCTTGAAATCAGGTCAAGGTCACTGTCTTTCAAACCTGAACCAGACTCTCACAAGGGTGATTATCTGTAAGAGTATTATGATCCTTTCTGGTTCACTTCTTAAGATTTCATGTACAAGCCATTTATTAAAGAGAAAAATTGCCCTGGTGACCATCAATTAAGGTTAAGGTCACTGGCCTTCAAACTTGACTAAGACCCTTACAAGGGTGATTATCTGTAAATGCTTCATGATCCTAGCAACTCCGGTTCTCCTGATATTGTGTGCACGAAATTTATAGGGAATTGACCTTGATGACCTGGGAAAATGGGTCATTGTCCTTCGAGCTTGACGTTAACTTCAAAAAAAAAAGGGGGGGGGGGTAATCAAAAAAGTTTCTTGATCTCAGGTTAAGTGGTTCTCCTGTAATCGCGCGCAAGAAAAGGGGACGTACGGACGAATTCACGGATTCACACAGAGACGCAGGTGATAGCAATACCCCCGGGCCTATATTAGCCGAGGGGTAAAAACGGTTAGAGAGAGAGAGAGAGAGAGAGAGAGAGAGAGAGAGAGAGAGAGAGAGAGAGAGAGAGAGAGAGAGAGAGAGACGTACGCACACCCGATGATAAAATTAGAGAGAGAGAGAGAGAGAGAGAGAGAGAGAGAGAGAGAGAGAGAGAGAGAGAGAGAGAGAGAGAGAGAGACGTACGCACACCCGATGATAAAATTAGACTAGAAAAGACGATTTGCTTCACAGCAAATCTGTCTGGGTGCCTTCAAAATGGGAACAATATAAAATGATACACTTTGCTACCATTCAGCATAATCTAAATTTTATGTGTTTGCCTGATCTGTTTAAATTAAAATGCTATAACTTTGGTTCTTGGTTTATTGGATGTGGCTATGTCACAAATTATCAACCGAAGCTTGAGTGACACCACTATTTACAGTAGTTTTGAAGCTATTGTATATTTGCCAAATTTGCATAAATTAAAAGCCTACAAGTTTGGTTCATGATTCACTGGATGTGGTTATGTCACAAACATACAAATTGAAGTTGGAATGGTACCTCAAAAGTAAAAGTTACCTCTATGTATAATAGTTTTGAAGTTATTCAAGATTTAGATTTTGTGCATTTGCCTTATTTGCATAAACTGTAACCCTACGACTTTGGTTCATGGTTCATTGGATGCGCCTGTGCCACAAACATAAAGTGTGAAGCTGAAATGGCACCTCTATCTATGATAGTTTTGAGGCTATTAAATTTGAAATTTGGTGTATTCACCTAATATGCATAAATTAAAAGCCTACAAGTTTGGTTCACGATTCACTGGATGTGGCTATGTCACAAACATACAAATTGAAGTTGGAACGGTACCTCTATGTATAATAGTTTTGAAGTTATTCAAGATTTAGATTTTGTACATTCGCTTATTTACATAAATTGTAATCCTACGACTTTGGTTCATGGTTCATTGGATGCACCTGTGCCACAAACATATAGTGTGCAGCTGAAATGGCACCTCTATCTATGATGGTTTTGAGGCTATTCAAAAGATTTAAATTTGGTGTATTCACCTAATTTGCATAAATCAAAATTTTACAACTTTGGTTTTTGGTTCATTAGATACGGCTATGTCACAAACCTACAAATTGAAGTTGAAATGGCACCTCTATGTAGAGTAGTTTGTAAGCTGTTTAAGATTTAAATTTTGTGTATTCACCTAATTTGCATCAATTTAAATTTAACAGTTTTGTTTCATTCGATGCGTCTATGTTACAAACCTTTAAATTGAAACTAGGATGGCACTTCTATCTATTATACTTTTGAAGTTATCAAAAAATATTTAAATTTTGCGTATTCGCCTTATTTGCATAAATTAAAATTGTAGAACTTTGGTTTATGGCTCATTGGATGCGGCTATGTTACAAACCTTTACATTAAAGTTGGAATGATACACACTTCTGTTCTTTTCAAGCTATTCAAGATTTAAATTTTGCATATTCACCAATTTGCATAAATTGAAACGCAAGAACTTTCTTTCATTGGATAAGGCTTTGCCACAAACCTATAATTTGAAGTTAGAACAGTATCTCTTTATCTATATTAGACAGTATCATTACCATATCCAAACCGTAGTCCTAATGAAACAAATCCAAGTCAATTCCGACCAAAGGCAATATTCCTTGGTATGTATAGCTGAAACACATAAATTTATAGTTTGAATTCACCCAAAAGAGACCAAAACGTAAGTGCAAAGGTCCATAGGGTCGAAAAAGCTATATCTAGTTTTAACATGACAGAATGCAAAAAGTTTTGTTTGAAATTATAGGCCTATTTCAGTAAATTGACTTGAACAGGTGCATCATTCATGCACAACAGGACCATACAATTTATGAAAAGGGACCAAAATTTGCAGCACATCAGAGAATTTGTAAGCGGAGGTTCTTAACTTGTTGAAAATGTCAATAAAATTCAGTATTTAAAAAGGTACTACTTGCAACCACCATCTCAACAATGATCATCATCCATATAAGTCCACAAAGCGACACCAACACCAACATCAATCCATCAGAAAAGCCCTCTAGGCCTAAAATGACCATCAATAAGAACAAAAATGATAGTTTTGCAGATATTCAACTTTTAAATTTTCCAATGCCCCTAATTAGCATAGTTCTACAACTTTCATTTACTGCCCGTTATATTGGCAGGTGTCACAAACCTATGCATGCACCTTGAATTTTTGTGTCTATCTGCAATAGTTTGGAAGATATGGAGCTTTTAAAACTTTAATTACCCCTAATTTGCATAATTTTAAACATCATGACTATTCCAAACCAGGTGCACAATTTCACTGATAGGTCACTACCCTGGCAAGTTCGGTGGTTTTCGGAATAATAGTGTCTGAGAAAAACTCCAGACAAATTTGAGTGCCATGGAAAGAAATAAATAAACTAGGAAAGAAGATTTGCTTCACAGCAAATCTGTCTGGGTGCCTTCAAAATGAGAACAGTTTGAAATGATACACTTTGCCATTGTTCAACATATTCTAAATTTCGTGTATTTGCCTAATTTTTATAATTAAGATGCTCAGCTTTGGCTCTTGGGTCAAGGGAAGTGGCCATGTCCCCAACTTATAAAGTGACGTTTGAATGAAACTACTATCTATAACAGTTTTGAAGCTATTTAAGATTTTAATTTTGTGTATTTGCCTTATTTGCATGAATTATTAGCCTAGAAGAATTTTGCTTTATTCTTCATTGGATGAGCCGTGCCACAAACCCATAAATTGAAGTAAGAATGGCACCTCTATAATAGTTTTGAAGCTATGGAGGGAAGGAAGGAAGGAAGGAAAGAAAAGAAAGACCACCTGTCCTATGTGACCACTTTTGTCTGGCATAAGGGGTGGTCTTAAATTTCAAGTACCATTGTACAGTTAAACCTCTCTACAGTGAGCACCCTCACGACCAGAGAAAAGTGCCCACTCGTGAGAGCGTCAGCCCTTCTGGGCAGTATTTATGAGTATATGTGCATGTACAGTGCATACGTATTATAATTCAGAGGGATGTGTATACATGCAATACAAAACTGTCTTTCTTCCTTTATAACATAAACAAATTTTAACAAAAGCTGTCAAAAAACTACATAAACATGTAGCTGTGAACCAAGACAAAACTATACTCTCTCAGTATTGGCAATGAAGAACAGGCTTCATCTCACTGGTTACAAGAAAACAAAGACATGAAAGTGTCCACTGAGATGACACAAATTCTATCCTCCTTGGTCTGGCGGACTCAGCTCTGTATGTTGTCTATTTTTAACAGAGGGTACACTCAGGATTGTTCTGCCTAGAAGTCTCGAGTGTGAGTTCCCTTGAGACTGATAAGCTCAGCAGACTGACATTGCCTCGGCCAAAAACAGGCCAGCTAGGACACCAGTGGAAACAAAAGCCTGCTTGGTACATATGGGAGCATGGAGTCAATCTGTTCATGCATGAAGAGAAAGAGATACTCTGTATTTTATTCAGAGCTTCATCACTAAGCTGTTGGGAGTCCCCCACCCACCCCCAATTTGCTACAAGACCCAAACCTTGCAAAGCGTACACTTAGCATGCATGGACAGAGAGCTGTGAGACAGGTTCAAGCTAATTAATTATGAATGCAAAATGGTTGCCTGGCACCATGGAGGTCAGGCAATAGGTCATACAGCAAGCAGTTCAAGGCTTTGTATGTGGATTGGGGAGAAATATTGTGAGTTTAGCATAAATAAAATAAATTTTGTTTGTATGCTTTTGGATTTGCCAGTTGTCTCAAACCTATATGTGTAAGTTAGAAGTTTGTGTCTATCTCCAACAGTTTAAAAGATATGGAGCTTTTGAAATTTTAATTGTCCCTCATTTGCACAATTTTGATCATCACGACTATTCCAAATCAGGTGCCTAATTTCACTAATAGATCAGTCACCATGGCAAGTTTTGTGGTTTTCGGAATGGCAGGGTCCAAGAAAAACTCCGGACAAATCTGGTCAAAGAAGAAAGAAAGAAAGAATGAAAGAAAGAAAGAATGAATGAATGAAAGAAAGAAAGAAAGAAAGAAAGAAAGAAGGAAGGAAAGAAAGAAAGAAAGAAAGAAAGAAAGAAAGAAAGAAAGAAAGAAAGAAAGAAAGAAAGAAAGAAAGAAAAATTCTTAGAAAAACAAAATGTCTGGGTTGGCACCCAGACATAATAAAAACCCGAGGAAAAACAATATGCCTGGGTTGGCACCCAGACATAAAGATGGAAGCAAGAGTACCGTGACAAGCCTGAGCTCTCCCAGCCTTGCATATGCTAATTGTTGCCCACATAATGACTGCTCGTGATGAGTCTGTGTGGGTTATTATTTTTATTATTTTATTGAACCTCCGCGAACGGAGAAATAAGAGTACATTGAAGTGACTACATCGAGATGATAAAGACAGATAAAATACACCATGCAGAAAGTAAAGTAAATACTGAAGTATGTAAAATGAGAGATACAAAACAGACAAAGGGTACAAAACCAACATAGCTAATGCCATGCCACTGCATGGGGGAACATTACCATAGTACATATAAATAAAATGACTTAATAACACTCGGTAAAACATCGAAACTATGCAGATAAAAATTAAAAAAAATAAAACAAATGAATCAATTATGTGATGTGGGTCCGCACAGAGGTTCTGCCGCTACCGCTGCCCCCCTCTGACGACCCCAGGAGCACCTAGTCATGATAATGATATCATTTATATTATCCAGTCCATGTTCCGGGAAATAAAAGTAAGGTACGTCAATATATATACATATACATATATATATATATATACATATACACACATACATATGCATATACACATACACATACATACACACATACATACACCTACACATACACATACACATACATATATAAACCACCTGAGTATAGAATACAGTACACCTTATGGTCAGTAACGCACTATATCATGAAAGTAGTAGTGACCATAAATGGAACCATTGCATGTTTTCCAGTCCATGACTTAACATAATTCTCAGATAAACTACATATGGTCAGAAATGCATGTGAAGTGAACAGTGACAATTAATGAATTATCTTGAGCTGCTCCACTGGCCAAATGTTCAGAAACATCTGGTCAGTAGAACAGCCAAAACATGTTCTTCAGCCCATGGCTTTATAAAATTCTCATGGTGCACAAGATATCTGAGTGAGTCCACAGTGCCGTCACCGGGCACATAATGAGGGACTCGGAAGCGGAAATCGGAAAAAGCAACATTAACAGGGGAGTAGCCAAGTTTTAAGACTCGATCAACAATGGAGTCTTTATTTCTCTTGCCAAGAACAATATATTCTGCAAGTAAATGGGAGTATAGTGTTGTTAAGGGAGACTGGGTTTTAAAACACCGATTGAGTAAGGATAAAGTTTTGACAGCAATCTGGTCCGAGACACAGGGAATATCAAGGGATTTTAATAGAGAGGTATTATGAGACCGTTTACCAATTCCGACATATCGCTTCACAAGAGTACCCTGAGTGGACTCTAATTTAGACAGTGAACTGTTGGACATTGATAAAGTTTCAAGTCCATAAGTAAGAATTGGTGAACATACGCTTTTCCAAATATGAGTTTTGACTTTAGAGTCTAGACCCGGATACGAGAGACCAGTGTTACAGAGACTGTAATAGTTAAGTCTACACTGTTGAATACGGTGTTCAATATGATCGTTACATGTATTTTTACTGTTAAAATATACGCCTAAAATACTAACATCGTCGCTCATGGACATAGACTCACCATCCAAGTATATACGTGGAGGATCACGATACAATTTTGGACCCATAGTCACGAATTTAGATTTATCAGGGTTAAACTTAAACCTCCAGAACTTTGAATACTGAGTACAAATATCAATAGAGTTCTGCAGACCGGACAGGGTACTGCTGAATAAAGTAACATCGTCAGCGTAGGCTAAAACGCTGTAAGAATGATCACCTATACGTAAACCGTTGGATTGCGAGCTGATATCTTGTAACATGTCATCGATAAATATATTAAAGAGGTAAGGGGACAAAACACTACCCTGTCTGACACCTCTTTTAACAGGAAAAGAACGACTGGCATCACCGTTCCATCTAACAAAGGCATGGGAATTAGAATACCATTCATGTAATAGCAGCCAATGGCATTTTGGGAGAACATTAATAAGTTTATACAAGAGCCCGTCATGCCATATACTATCAAAACATTTCTGGGCATCTAACGCACATAGATATACCGGGGAATGCCTGTTGTTGTAGTAAGAAATAACGTCATGAAGGAATGCACAACCGAAGGAAGCGCTTCGCCCTTTACGGAAACCAAGTTGTACATCACTGATGTTGTCCTCAGGGATCATAAATAATTCAACTAGTTTAGCGTGAACAGAGCTCAGCATAATAGGTCTATAGTGTTGAACAGCGTTAGGGTTAAGGGTACTCTTCTTCAGGATAGGAACGATGATGCCAGTCAAGAAAACCTCGGGTACAATACTGAAGGTAAAAATGGCAGAGTACAGGTCAGAAAGACAATCCAATAGCAACTGTGATTTCCCATATATAAGGTGCTCGGCTGTAATACCGTCACACCCAGGAGATGAGTTGGTCTTAAGCCGGCCTATAAAATCAGAAACCATGTCGGAATTTATGTTACAGGACTCCCTGTCACTGCAATGTTGCGTCATTTCCCGGTGTTTATGCTTCACGGAGTCAGAAATGCGCTTATGGTCTGCAGTAAACTCGTCATGTCTATCATCCATGACAGATGAATAATAATTGGGTACATCTTGTGCACAAAGTGATGAATTAACTCTTTTATGCTTTAACCGTCTTACTCCTTTCCAGAAACAGCCAATTTTATTCTCATGAAAAAGGTTGTTTAATTTATTATAATGAATATTAATCTCGTCACGCATACACCGTCTACTTAACCTTCTAAATACCTTTTTCGTGCCCTTGTAGCATTCGTAAACGATACCGGTTCTAGGGCGACCACTTTGAGTCCATATATCCCACCATAATTTTTTCTTTTTACTCATGTTACTGAGCTCTGGGCGCCAATATTTTTTGGGTTTAAAAGTTTTCCTGGGTGAACAGCCCGACTCTCTAGCAGCATCATGCATGGCATCATTAATCTGTGATAAATAAAGATTGATCTTATATTTGATGTCCTCTTGACTCGTACCTGTTCCACTGTCAATATTCAAAGGGGCTATATAAGATAATTTGCTTGTCAAAATAGCATTATACTTATTAATTCGGGTCTGATTGCCCCAGTATAAAGGTAAAGTAGAGTGCATGTTATCCCTAGAAACTTTATTTTCTCCAGGTTTACTATTGATTTTACACGTAAACGTTGTCATAATAGGCAGGTGATCACTGATATTACCAGCCTCTAGGTCCAATATATTACATGATAGGATCGAGCAGGTATCATATCTCGGAACAAAGACATGGTCAATCAAAGTAAAAGTATGGTTGGCAAGTGAAAAGTAAGTGTAGTTGAGCGACTGGGAAAACATGAAGTCGGCGACAATCAAGTTATTGGCTAAAAGAAAATCATATAAAATACTGCTGTGCGAATTAAAACCGTTGTGCTTATACCATGATGCAGAAAGAATATCTGAAATAGGTAGCTTGGTATTAAAGTCGCCAAAACATTTGATGGGGCACAACATGGCATGGTTATCAAGGAATGCCTGCAAAGAGTCAATAGTGTCCAGGTACTTGTCAGTTTGGCTATGATTATTAGTACTATAATAAGGCATGTAAACATTGACTAAAATTTGAACTAGTTTACTATGATCGTCACTAATGGCAACAGCCATGATTCTTTCGCTTGAAACTTCGAGCTCATGAAAGTTTAACCCCTTTTGTTTCTTACAGATAATGGCCAGTCCACCATAGGGTCTGCCGCTGTACTCAGGGTCTGCATCGACCATGCCAGACTTACAAAATACTGTATATAAATCATCATTTTTTGCATTCGAATCAAGATAATGCTGGATAAAATTTAATTCGTGTGGGCGCAACCAAGTCTTAGTGAGGCATACGATGTCACAGTCTGATAAAAGCTCCAAAATGTAATCAGCTGAAGATAAAAAGTTTTTGCAGTTAAAACTAACAGTTTTTAAAATCAGATCGTGCTGTTTACCGATGCCTTGCGACGCTTTGGTGTTCGTAATCAAAGGAATACAAGTATTGACCTGTCCCGAGGCTCCACGCTGGATTGGGGCGGTAGAGGTACTCGGGTCTGTGGTCAGCGCTTCTGTATCGCGGTGCGAGTTGGTCTCGGTCACTGGGTGGGAGTCCATAGTGGTCTGGTTGAGGGTATAGCTGCCCAAGCCTCGCATCAGAACGAACGCGGCGACTCATGGGGGCTGTTCCATTTACAGTGGGCCTCTGGTCCCGTTTAGAGAATTTGCGAGAGACCGTTCTGTGTTCAAACAGGCGAACTTTTATATTTTGACCAGGTGGCCAGTTTGACTCGCAGAGAGCCTTTGACTCATCATGCTTTGACACGGACACTTTAAATGACTTACTGCTAGCATTGGGCTTTGACAGTCCTTGAATATTATGCACAGTAACATCAAGAGACATCAGATGAGCCTTGATGTCAGTATCCGTGTTTTTAGGGTTTATGCTTCCTATGTAGATGTCTACGACAGTGTTAGGGTTGGCACCCTGTAAAGGGTTGGCAGTGCGCTTGTCGGTCTCCTGCACGGTGGAACTGGATGTTGAAGCGCTGCCCATCACTGGCTTAACAGCGTTGCTTGTTGTGGATGTAACGGAACCGGCAATCTCAGGGCCAGGGTGTGACATCGATTCTGTTAAAGACGGGGTCTTTTTACTCAATGCACGCAAATCTCTCCGCTTGGACTTCCTTTTATGCTTTTTGATACATGTCCATTTACCTGTGTGCGTTTCGGGATTAGATACTATTTCGCCCTCTGTGTCACTTGTGTCACCGGGGCTAGCCGAGTCGCATTCATTTAGTAATGGTGAGAATCTGTTGTTTGAAGTCATACCATGTACAGAAACTTGCGAAGAAATAGACGGACCATCATTAAGTCTTTTCAGAATGGTATCTTCGGAGTTGACTATGTTGTCCTGAGCACTACAAGCAGGTTCTGTGTCATTAGAGGTTGAACCAGGGACTTGTGTATGGCTTTCAACACTGAGGACAGACCTGAGAGAAGACATTATGTTATCTACATTATTCCATTTCTGGCGCAGCTCATCAAGTTCTGCCCGCAGAACTGTCCTTTCCTGCAATAAAGAGTTTACCTTTATTAAGAGTTGATTGTTGGTTTCTTCAAAGCTAGCAATTTTATTAGACATTGAGGCAACTGTTAGTATAAGTTGGCTCATCTCTTCAACCTGCAAGTGTGTGTCCGTGTGCGTTTCATTTGGTTGTGCCTCGTTGTTGATGTCATTGATTTTTGATGCAACGAACACATTTTCCAATGCACTGGTGCACTTGCCATTGACTAGGCTATAACCCAGGTGATAGATGTCCGCAATAACAAGTTGCTTAGCCCTCCGATTGATCGGACGCTTGGATATGAACTGATTAAAGTGAGCTTGAGCATCGCTACACAAATTGGATCGCAAAGAGTTAAGATCGGCCAGGTCAAACTCACCCAGACAGTCTTGAACTTCCTTACAGGTGTACATGTATATTTTGTCCATGCTCTTTGAGAAAGAGTCCGCCAGAAACTTAGGTTCCACAGACTTTAAGTCTGATAGGGTCACAATAGTGGGGCTTTGCATTGCTGTAGAATTGGTGTCACTCGTCGTTTGGTTGTTTACATCCTTGGCAGTGGAGTCGTTGGAGGCCATATTGACCCGGGGCCAACAGGTACACAGTCCTCAGGTAAATGGTCGCAGCCTTTGACGACGAAACCACAAATGCCAAAATTATTAAATATTCCACAAAAGTAGCCAAAACTTGTCCCGCAGTGCCTCTGGTATATCAACAGGATATAGAAAAAATATCAAGCGTCAGATCACTGTAGAAATTGTGTAAAATCTCATGTTATGGGACCGCTGATCTTTTAAAAGCATTGCTTTCTGCATATATGTGTTGTGTAATTTCAGAAATTTATGAAAAATAAGAAAAGTCAAACCAAATCCCACTTTCAGTACAAAACTTTATTGAAGAGGTTAAAAATGAGTGTTAATACAACAATCAAAGGCAATGAAAGATTGTTGATTTGTACTCTTCTGTCTTTGTGAAAAATATCGGCAAGATACACCGTTGATTCAATCGCTGAAGTTATTTGACAATTCCCCAGCTTTTATGGTCCGGTGTATGATGCCATCTTCGCATGTCGATTTCTCAAGCTTTAAATTCGTTAACTAAATTTGAGAATTTTTTACAATTATAGCAGAAATTATGATTTAGTTCATACTTTTGTTATGTTTTAGCTTGTAATTATCAACATCATGATTGTGTCTGTGACATTTTGTTACTAGACGTAGAATGTAGCAAGCAGAAAATTCATGATAGCGTCACTAGAAAGATCTTTTGGTGATCATTTCCTATATTTGAGAAATGTCATGTTGTTATTTCTGACATCTAATTCAGAAACTCAAATTTATGAATATTGCATCAACATGATTTTGCCACACAAGGTTGGGGAGGGTGTCTTGGTATTCGGTATTAACTACACTTTCATCATTATTGGAAATCAGAAAGCTTTCTCCTTATTCAATAAAACAACGTGAAACCAAGCATATAATGATATTTCTGGGGCTTTCCTTTTATTTGCTGCGGTCCTGCAATGATAGGTGGCATAAAACGGGTAGAAAATTGATGAGGTAGGAAATACTCATGGTACGTCTTGTCAGGCCGCGTTGCCTAGTTTCCCGTGGCCAGAGCCTTGGCGAAGGGCCAACAACAAAATCTCTCCTAACTGCAATGGGGCCCTTATTCCGGTTACATCCCCGAACACTCATCGCCTGTATTTTCTCTTTATAAGATACACCTTCCCCTTTGACCACATCTCAACCTACGGCTCATGCATTTCCCATGTCCTGTATCCACAGCCATGGGAACCCTGATGTTAATAAGGGTTACCACCTTTCCTTTTCCTTCCACAAATCCTGATGCTGTAGTTAACTCTGTTCCCTTCTAGCATTCCATTCCTTTTCTGCTTGCACTCCACCAGGTATGTCAGTCCTGAGCAGTTCTGACAACTGTCTCGTCTTCCGGCTCGCCCCTTTGAAACCTTGAGTCCATCCATACGTTCCTCTTTTTCCGAAGCCTAGTATATATATGTATATATATATATATATATATATATATATATATATATATATATATATATATATATATATATGCATGCATATATATGTATATATATATATATACATATATATATATATATAATATATGTATAAAGCTTCATTCAGTGTATATTCTGGTGAAATAGTTTTATTCAGTATGTAGTAACATTTTTAGTTCCCTAGCCGGCATTATTCAGTATTCCTTAATTAGCAAAATTTACATATTCCCTTGCTGAAATGCAAATTAGATGAAATCTGTACCTGCAGTCTCTTAAAATGGGGTTGTACCTACTAAAAGGAGTTCCAGATGAAAACCGAAGTTATATTTTGTTCAAGACAGGGAAATATTCCCAAGATAAAATGTGGTACCTGTACAGCTTGTCAACGTCCACGATGTGTTAGCCAAAGAGGTTTAGATTAAACTCTAACATATACCCCACGTCATGAATGATCAAAGGTGACCGACAAATTGGGTACAGATTGAAAGTAAGAGTGAATTTGGTGTTCGGTGAGCAGTGCAAGCGGCTGCAATCACGTGGGGCAAAGACGGTTAAACACCGTGTGTTGTCCTGAGACTTGGGCCACCCAAATGCATACTATGACTGGAAAAGAAGATTTGCTTCATAGCAAATCTGTCTGGGTGCGTCACATTCCTAGAAAGTAAATGTTAGAATCATGGCACCTCTATGTATGATAGTTTTGCAGTTATTTAAGACTTCAGTTTGCCAACAGTTATGGCAGATACAACAGAGCATAGTGATTCCGAAGAGTATGAATTAAGTTTTTTATGTACGTGGTCTGATGACGATGAAGAAGAATAAATAAGAAAAGATGAAGCAGCAGATGAAAAGATCATTCATCCTTACACACATGAGGGGCCGTCCAGAGCCCTGCCGTTAACAGTACTGCAGGGAGTGCAGCCGTGGCACAGCCACATGATCCCAACTTGCCGTCTGGGCAATGATAATTCGTTGCAAAAGAGATATTTCCTGTCAAAACTTATAAAATTATATTTAACAAGAACAAGCATGAATGCAATAAATTGGAATTTGCGTCAAGATGGGCCAGGCCTTTAAGTGTTTCAAATTCTAACATTCGCGGAAACAGCTACGGCCTAAGCCTACGGTATATAAAAGTCTAAACAAACAGTTAATTTTCCCTTCCCATACGTGTGGTCTATGGATGATTAAACATAAGTTTGCATTTATGAATATAGCTTTCAATATCAGTATAACTCCTACCCGGCAGTAACCTCACGACCCTTCGGGGAGCAGTAATTTACGTTTCCGTATACATTGTCAGTAGTGCACTTGTTTACGATATCCTTTATTTCAGATCGTATCCATTATGTTACAATGGCAAATATTTTCCTGTAACTGACTTATTTTCTGCTTCCATATGAAAGACAAAGGTATAATGAGATGGAATTTTGTACACCCGATTATTGGGAGCTGGCTGTGGACTGTCCCGAACACTGGCACATGACTGAAAAAGATGAAAGGCCAGCTGCCCACTGGTCTTGGCAGCTGTGTAGATGGGGCGTGAATGTTGATAGCTATCCAAACAAATGTTATCTGGCTATGGGATTAAATACCTCACAATATACAGTAGTAATTGGACATACACATAACAGTGGCCTGTTAACTCAACCTGTTATAGCCTGTTCAACCCTAGACATGGAAATGGAACAAGATCAATCCTTGTTTGTCCATATCTTCCACCCATTTTTTCCATCAATTGAATCAAAAAGGTTAAACACACTGAAGTTTTGTTACAATGTTACTTTGTTACAACATCCTAGACCAGCATTGTCACTGTGACATTCGATTGATAATTAAGTGATACATTGTAACAGTCGTAGAATTACTGGAGCTCTACTTTGCTGTTATGCAAGGTTTGAAATCAGAATCATACTGAAAATTAATTTGCAAATACTGTTCAAAAAAAAAAAAACAAACAAAAAAAAAACAAAAACAAAAAAAAAAAACAAAAAAAAACCAAAAAAAAAAACAAACAAACAAACAAACAAACAAACAAACAAAAAAAAAACAAAAAAAAACAATGAATCACTGCAGTGGTGGGACTGTATTTTGGCAACAGCAGCAGCTTTTTCTTGCCAAACGTGTCCTAAACACTGTCATATTCAAATCAAAGTCACTTTCCACAAAATGTTCGCCACATAGGTTAGATCGGTTCCCACGGTCTTGCCACTTGTCCCTGTAAATTTTGACTGTGTGGCTCCACGCTCTCCGTAATTTCATGTCTTTGGGGGAATATAAACAAGCTGTAGAACTTGTATTGCTACAATTAACAGCAACACACTAACCCACCCTGGGCGGGAACAGGGACCAAAATGAAGATTTCTACATGCATTTTAATCCTGTTGGTTTAAACATATTTTATTAAAAAAGGAAAACTTTTGTGGAGAAGGGCAAGGCCCTATATTGACCCCTCTGGTCAGAAGAAAACAATCCTGTTGATAAAGGGTGAATCAAATATGTTTAAACCAAGTGACACTTGACAGTCATGGCTCGCTAGCATGGTCTAAGTCTTCCCTGTCAGCCAGCGGTGTTGTGTTTGTGACGTCACAAGCTTTTCGCGCCTTGTGGGTGTCGGAAATGAACGGAAAGCGACGATTGAAGGCGCAATGAGTTTTTAAAATAAAAATATGAATAAAATTATCATTTTCACATCCATTTTTTTAAAATCGCACTGTATGATGAGAACAACCCATGAGTCACCCATGTGTCAAATTTGTACATGGTCAATCAAGAGGACCTTTAACGGTGCTTTTTCTGATTTCCGATTCATAGTCCCTCATTATGTGCCTGGTGACGGCACTGTGGACTCACTCAGATATCTTGTGCACCATGAAAGTTTTATAAAGCCATGGGCTGAAGAACATGTTTTGGCTGTTGTACTGACCAGATGTTTCTGAACATATGGCCAGTGGAGCAGCTCCAAATAATTCATTAATGGTCGCTGTTCACTTCACATGTATTTCTGACCATATGTAGTATATCTGAGAATTCTTATAATAAAGTCATGGACTGAAAAACATACTATGGTTCCATTGATGGTCACTACTCTGTTCATGATCTAGTATGTTACTGACCACAAGGTGTACTATATTTTATTCTCAGGCGGATTTTTTGTCTTTAGACGTACCTTACTTTTATTTCCCGGAAACAGGGGCTCAATGAAATATAATGATATCAATATCATGACTAGGTTCTCCTCGGGTCGACCGAGGGGGCAGTGCTAGCGGCCGGAATCTGTGTGATCCCACATGACATAATCGATCCGTATTTTTATTTGCATATTTTCGATGTTGTACTGAGTGTTATTGAGTCATTTCATCTATATGTACTATGGTAACGTCCCCCCAGAATTCAAAGATCAAAAACTTGTGCAGTAATTGACAATCCTATGTGTTTAGCAGTGGCATGGCATTAGCTATGTTGGTTTTGTACCATTATCTGACTGTTCTGTATCATTCATTTTACATATTTGAGCAGTTATTTTACTTTCTGCATGGTGTATTCTATCGGTTTTCATCATTTCGACGTACTCATTTGATGTACTTTTAATTTCTCTGTTCGCGGAGGTTCAATAAAATAATAATAATATCAATAGTAGTCAGTGAACCAAGTAGGCTGCGGAGAATGTGAAAACAAACATTTGGATCTTAACCACGATCAAAAGTGGTGAATTCTTCTGTTGAGTTATCACAGTTACTCAGCCGATCAAAGAAAACAAACTCAATTGATAAATCATATTTAGTTTAGTTTAAACATATTTATTTCAACTGGATCGCCCTACAGTGCACCAAGATGTCAGTTATCGGGGGTTCTCCAGAACATGGAGTGATACACAAAATGTATGTTACAAAACACACAGGACAAAACAAGAACAAAGTTGTCCAATTAACAGAGAAGCTGTACACATGTTTCAGATTTGGTGCTACATTATATGTACGCAAGGTGTCTACATGTGTGACATGATCAATAACTTGCATCTTCTGTGGTGCTATTGTACACTGTTCTCAATATGGAGCCATTATATTATGTGTTAGGTTGATCTCATCAATATTTTTTCTTACCATAATTGTATGTGGTAGATATCTGCACATTCTATGCTTTGAGTACCTGTGATGATTTGTAGATAACTTATTTTTCTACCACTTTTTGCATTCAGTCTATGGACTCTTTATATGATGCACTTGTATGTATGTAGGACAAATAGGTCAGTACTGACCTGTAGTCTTTGTCAATAAAATTTTTACTTACTTACTTACTTACTTACTTACTTACTTGGTACCCCGCATACAAAAATCAAAATAGTCAAAGTAACCAAAATGCAAAACAAAGCAAAATAGTTCACTACAGATGCACATATACGTCCCTGTTCACAATAATACGGACCAGCGGTGGGAAAATTTATAAAGGACACTTAAGAAATAAGTTTATGTAAATCATCAACTAACTCAATTGATGACTGCTTATGCATAACAGAACTAAAACATGAAGCGTCTTGTGTCTACGATGTATCTGTTGAAAGCATAACAAA
Source organism: Hermodice carunculata (assembly GCA_964020975.1). Lineage (NCBI taxonomy): Eukaryota > Metazoa > Annelida > Polychaeta > Eunicida > Amphinomidae > Hermodice > Hermodice carunculata. Next base: position 97,551,536 of record OZ026622.1, read on the forward strand.
TTTGTATGTTGAAGGAGATGGACAATTCTTCGCTACCAAAGAGAAGAATATGAGCTAGTCTGTCACTCGCTGAGTGTGTATAATCAGATTCGGCTGGACACGCCGGGAGAAATAATAGGGATGATGGAGTTGAGAAGTTTAGTTCTGCAAGTTGAATACTTTGGACAAAAAACAATACAAAAAAAAAAAAAAAAAAAAAAAAACAAACAAACAAAAACAAAACACAAAAAACCCCAACAACAACAACCCCCCGCCAAAAAAACCTCCCAGAGAATGCTGCAGATCTTCAGTGGGGTAGGAACAAGAACATGTAGGTTGTGGGATGATGTTGACTTTAAAGAGATCAAAGTTAAGTCTCGAGAATCCAAGACGGAGCTGGGTATGACAAATGTTGGCAAATCTATGTCCGTGGGTATAGTAAACAGGAACATGATCCATTGCTAGTAGAGTTTCTTTCAGTTTTGATTTGGATATTTGAAGGGAAATTGAGTCTCTTATATCGGAAGGAAGATTGTTCCACAGCTTAATAGTGTCAGGTAGGAAGGATTTGTCTAAGCGATTAGTTTTGCAATTAATGGGACGTATGGAGCTAGTGTGGCGGAGGCTTCGAGCATTAATAGTTGGAAGAATTAGTCGAGAGAGATAAGAAGGTGCTAAGTTGTGATACATTTTGTAAAGAAGAAGTAACTTAAAGTACTTCCTTCTGCTGGCCAGTGTTGTCCAACCAAGTTCACGTAAGAGATTGGTACGCGATGTGTGTCTTAATGCACCTGTGCATATTTTGGCAGAGATCTCAAAAGTTCAGTCGCTGCCTAAAGTGGGTACCTGTCCAATGTGGACACTTTTGCTAATGATGTCCACAATTGACAGGTTTCTCTGTACCTGTATACATGGGCATGTCGCAGTATCGAACATAGCAAAGTATGTTGCTCTTGCCAACTAAGTAACTTACATCAAATTAAAACTGTTTAAAATGTCACAGTAATGTTGTTTAAACACATACTGAGCTTGATATAAAAGGACGCATCGTCTGTTTGGAATGCATTATCTATATTCAAACATATGCTGGTAGCTTGCTTGGTTTTTTCATCAATATTTCCCTATCACAGCTGCTGATTGTCATTATTGCCACGCAACACAATCACAATATGGCAGAAAATTGATATGCATATCCCATCTTATTATGCGCTTATCTTCTGTTAAAATACATAATATGTTCTTTCGTCTTTGACAACATTTACATGTCTATTTTACACAGAAAATAATTAGACATTCTGTCAGCAGTACCAAAATGCTTCAGTATATCAGTTTTTATGCCTTGTGATTTTGTTATTATATCTTGGACAATTTCCCTTTCCTAACCCTTACTCTATCAAAGTAATGCGGGTAAGGGTATCAAATGTCACAGATACCTGGTGTGACTGTATTTAAAAGTGTAGATTTGATTTGTTTTATGCGGACACGCTAAAAGAAAGGGGGGCTACTGCAAGTCACATGGTGCAACACTTAAGGACTTGATGAAAACGTAGTGAGTACCAGGTATTGCCAATGTGTCGACAATAAAGGATGTATTCAGAATAACTGAGATCCTGTGCTGCTACCTGGGCTGCAGCAAGGAACTGTACAGGAAGGAGGGCAGACTCATGTGTCAAGCATGGCCAAAAAAGCTTCTACAATAAAGTAACAACTTTAGAGCCGAAGAAAAGTTGTTCATTAAGTTTTATACCATACAAGATGCTGAATACATTAAGAAAATTTCATTTGTTTGTCAGAAAAAGTGTTATTTCTGCACGGATAAGTTACATAATAGGCACACGTGCCCTGATCATGACTGAGGTAGAGTTCCGTTCCCTAGCAATTGAGGAGGCCAGAGCAGATCTGTAGCTAATATTTTTAAATGTGAATACATCCTATTTTGAAAGCAACCAGACTATGCTAACTTTATTTTCCTCATCAGCTAGGATCATCTTGCAAAAAGCAATTTTATAGCCGTTATATATACCTATATTCCAACGGCTATAAAATGATTCCCTTTCATTTGGCAGAATGTCATCATGCATTTTCAGAATCCCGAGACCCTGTGAAACAGCTTGGTACAAATTGACACAAAACGCTCTGGCAACTTCAGTCAGAACACCTGAGAAGCATTTCTGTCGCTCGCCAGCTGCTGACATGGTGAAGGCCAAGGAGAAACCTGTGTCAATGAGCAGTTAATGGCGTGTTCAGACTCAGCAATACATGTAGAATCAGGAGATTATATATGTATTGCTTTCCACACGTGATCACCCATCAAATGTTCATGAAAATGTTGAGTCTTAATGTATTGCAAACATTTTATGAAACAGTTAAAATCTCATCTTTTATAATTTAAAAAAAAAGGTTTAGTGTGTCATTTACAATGTTCTTTATTTGGTGCAAATTGACACAAAACGCTGTGGCAACTTCAGCCAGAATACATGGGAAGCATTCCTGTCGCTCGCTGCTGCAGACATGGTGAAGGCCAAGGAGGAACCTGTGTCAATGAGCAGTTAATGGCGTGTTCAGACTTAAGATATTATGCATGTATTGCTTTCTACGCGTGATCACCCATTCAACGGTCATGAAAATGTTCAATTTTAATATATTGCATACATTTTACGGAACAGATAAAGTATATTCTTTTACAATAAAAAAAGGCCTTTAGTGTGACAATTACAGTGGTTTTTATTTGTGTTGATGTGGCCTAGCATTTTAAAAACATATCATAATTTCGCTTTGTGGACCTGCTGTGTAATATATTGTCAAAAACTAAAGTGCTCAAAATGGCCTTTGCGCTACCACCACCACTCTCCGACTTGGTTCATATTCGAATTGCATGATCCCCAATTCCGTCTGCTTATGTAGACACAGACATATACCTTGCACCAATGCGATGCTGTGGAAACACCCATGGCAAAAGACTATACATAGTTTTCGCAAAAAGCATCTGTGCAAAATATGCAACCAGCTAGGATTGAGTGCATTGAAGTTTGATCCATACAGAAATCCAGAGAGCAAGGTGTGCATCAACCAAAGAGAAGGATAAGAAAGAGTGATTTACAGACGATACAACCCCTTTTATTGAAGTTGAAGACGTTACTTGTGCCACCAATTCTCTGAATCTGGATCTGAATGAGATGGAGAGTTGGTCGAATAGATGGCTGGTCTCGTTTAACTCGTCTAAAACAAGAAGCATGATTATATCTAAGAAGCGAATACCTCTTAATTATCCTGATTTAGTCTTTATGAACGAAACCTTACAGAAAGAAAACGAACATCAGCATTTGGGCTTGATTATAAGATCACACTTAACGTTCACAAGTCACATTAACAGTTTGGTTACAAAAGGAACGAAAATTGTTAATACCATGAAACATTAACAATATTGCTTGAATAGAAAGTCATTAAAATTATTTATTACAGTTTTGTCTGTCCGATTACTGAGTATGGATCAGTTGTGTGGGACGGCTGCTTTTTACAGGAGTCTCAACAGCTTGTTCATGGACAGCTTTCTACAGCGAGAGTAATAACAGGGGCAACAAGGGGAACCAACCACAATTTTATTTATTATAACACAGGTTTTGAAAAGCTATCATAGAGAAGAAAGAAAAGTAAATTGATCCTTTTCTACAACATAATGCATGGTCTTGCACCTCAATATCTGAGGAATGTAGCTCCAACCACTGTGTCTGAATGTAACAGGTGTAACGTCAAATCACACCAAAATTTGTTAAACATCCGTACGCGAACAAAGTTATTCCCCCAGCTCAATATTTCCTTCCGTGATTAGATTATGGAACGGGTAACCTTTGTCTGTGCGTAATGCTGAGTCTACTCATGATTTAAAAAAGAGTCTTAACCATATCAATAATGTTGGTAAAGCAAACACGCTTTTCTATATTGTTGATCGCCGACCAGCCGTTATTCATGCTCGGCTTCGACAGCAACCTGCATGGGTACCTTTATATGAGCGGACTGATGGACTCCCCTGAGTGTGCCTGTGGCAATGCAAACGCATATTCTTTTCATTTTCTTTGTGAGTGTAACAAATACAGATTACATAGAGACATATTACAAAACACAGTTATTAGATTGGCGCCATTCACAATCCAGACATTACTTTTTGGCTCCATATATTGCTCTTTTGTCGAAAATGAACTAATTTTTAAGGCCATCCAACAGTATATAAATGATACATGTGGACTGGGGGCAGAGACACGAAAGTTGGTATGGCAGTATATCTGTAAATTTAAACACAAAGCAGTTATTGTTTCCAATATCTAAATCTGAATATAGGGTGAGTATTTATCCCAACACTTTTGCTGTCTGTTGTTTCTTGTCCTGGTTCACTTCTTCAAGGTGTGTGGCAGTGTCACTCTATCTGTCTTGTCATGTGTTGTTACATCTCTTACAAATGTGTCTTTCTTCCTTGTTGTGTAATGTCCAAATATCTCTCCTCTTTGTGCAAGAGGGATTAATACAGGGCTGTGCAGTGATTCCCAAATGTCTTTTTTTTTCAATAAAATATGTTTAAACCAAAGAGCGATTCCTTGACACGTGTTTCTATTTTACAAATCTCACAACAATGCTGTTTGGGAGGTGGGGAGTAGTCCCACCACACAGGACCAGATTTCTACACATGATCACCATTCATTGTCGCTCCACCTACTCTGTTTGGACAGTTTGTAAGAATGACATTTAGAAGTGTTGGTTCACTCCCTTTGTAGCAGTTAGGGTATGGATAGCATATATCGAGAAGACTTTGAAGATCTTGCATATCCTTGCTTTGACTGTAAAAATACTTTACAGACTACAGTACAAATTTGTGTTAAATGGTTTGAAGAAAATGAAATTAAAGCAAACCCTAACAAATTCCAGTCTATGTTACTTCTACCAAATGCTACATATTGTCCTGATGACTTTTGCTTTGAAATAGATGGTATCAAAACAAGGCCAGAAAGATCTATTAAACTCCTCAGCTTTTATATAGATGATAAGCTTAAGTTTCATGGTTACGTATCATACCTATTTAAGCAGGCTTCCAGACAAGTGTTTTAAGAAGATTCTCCAAAATTGTGAGTGAAAAAGTAAAAATACAGATTTTTAACCGGTGTATCTTATCTAACTTTAATTACTGTCCTTTAGTGTGGCACCTATGTAACTAAGCTGATACGAAGCTTGAGCAGGCTGCTTAAAACACTCTTACTTTTGGCAGCAATTCAGTACGGTACCAAGGGGCCAAGCTTTGGAACTCCCTCTCTCCTGATATCAAAGAACAGACCACTCTATCCAATTCAAAAGACTTATAAACGCATGTCTTGGCCCTTCCTGTTTATGTTCTGTAGGTGCCTTATGCTACAGCCGAACTCAGTTGTGTAGCTTCCATTGCGAACTTGCACCAAGTATAAATCTCTTTTCATTGTATGTCCATTGTATATATCATTTTCCATTCCTCAGACCGCATGGTCAAGTAATAGTGCCTCGGCGCTTATGTTTTAATATTGTACTCGAAATAAACATTATTATACCAGATAAATATTTTGCCCCGGTATATAGTTCGGAAAATAGGAAAATTTAGAAATAGTGGGTTATAGGAAGTACGTAATGTAACAGAGCACGGTAAATAAAAATACCCAGTACTAAAAACCCTTTACCCCTCATGCTGCCACGGCGTAATGCTCAGTTTGAAACAACCAATAGGCAAGGGAAAGAACAGAGAACTGCCTAAAAGAGGGCACTGCAGTCAATGGAGGGCTAACGTTGTGCTTTACCATTGCTTTATATTGTAATTTGCAACTTAATAACTTGAAAACTACTGCACATAGAAACACCAAATTTCAAATAGTAAATCTAGATGCAGAACTAAATACCTCACACAAATCATATGACCACAGCTACCAAAGTGACTAGTTAGTTTAAGGTTGTTTTAACATACAAGCTAATGGGAATACACAGCTCTAGTCCTCCAAATGTTTGCGTATTCAGTTGTGTATTGGGGTGAATACACACCTTAGAGCTAATTCTGACCTTTCTTTTTGTCATCCGTCGAGGGCTTCATTCGTGTCTGAACCCTTGTATTCTTGAGTGTTTTGAAAGATACTGCTTGCAGTTTCGATATAACAAATACGTCCAAGCTTTTTTGGTAGCCCTTAAAGTTTTAATCACTGTTTCTTGTCTTAAACGATCAAACCCGCCAAAAGTACTACACACATTTTAAGCTTTTATAAACACATCTGATTCCCAAGAAATCTGCCAAGGTTGGATCGACATTTTGGAGCATTTAAAATTTTGAATGGAAACAGCAACATTTATGGCCGTCTGGAGTTCGCGTAAGAAACTATATCCCTCCCAGACAGAGAGAATCTGCAGATAGACTTTTGTAAATGTTTGGTTTTGTATATCATTGCATTTTGTTCATGATGGTCAGTCTTAAGCTTGCTTCGTTTAACTGTAACGGACACGGTCCAGACAGAATAAGACATATACAATCACTCATTGAAACATATGATATTGCCCTCTTGCAGCAGCATTGGCTCTTTCAAGAACCAGCTTAATCCTTTCCAGCAATGTATAGACAATATTCAGTTACATGGTGCTTCAGGGATGCGAGTATCTGAGTTGATTTCAGGTAGACCTTATGGAGGTAATGTTATTGCATGGAAGAATTGCCTTACATGTAATATTACACCTATACAATGTGATTCACGCAGACTATGTTCATTGCCTTACATGTAATATTACACCTATACAATGTGATTCACGCAGACTATGTTCATTGCCTTACATGCAATATTACACCTATACAATGTGATTCAATCAAACTTTGTTCAGCTATTATTGACACAAATAATCACAAACTGTTACTTTTTATTGTTTACAGCATTACGATGAAAATGAAATCTTTTCAGTGCATGAAGATATTCTGAACGAAGTTGATTAGGTGGCCATTTCTTATAACATATACATGAATCATATTCTTTTTGGTGGGGACTTTAATTATCCCCAAACTCACGTGTTCAATAATTTTGTGCAACAACAGGGTCTTGAGTGTGTCTTAAACCATAAATGGGCCGCAGTTGACTTCACGTATGAAAGTAACATGACCGGCATCAAGTCTGCCATTGACCTTTCTGTAGTTACGAGCAATCTATTCACCAATGTCTTGAAACACGAATGCTTACATGATGGGGATAACCTGTCAGATCACGACGCTCTGTCTCTAGAATTATCGGTGGGTGTCACTCATTGTGAAGAGGGAAAACATTACTGCGTACTCCCTTAGACAATACAATATCAGCAAGTCCTGGACATGGAATTAGATTCGAAATAAAAATTCCTTTAGATGTCATTCAATGCAAAGATTATTTCTGCCACAGTCACTTAACCGAGTTACAGTGTCTTTATGATGACAAGTACAGCCCTGCCTCTCAGCAAGCAATGGAACTAGACCACTTTCGGGTGACTGAAAACATAATGTGATAATAAGCTGGAAGGAGTATGTTGAGGAAGCTCGCCAGTGCTCTATATTCTGGCACAAAATTTGGAAAGAGAATAACAGTCTTCACCTTGGCATTTTGCTGATATTCGCCGTCGTACAAGGACCAAATATCACTATTCGGTGCGGTTTGCCAAAAATAACAAAGATACATCAGCCCCCAATAAGATGACTGAAGCAATACTTTCCAATGAGAGTAGAATTTTCAAGGGAGAAGTTAAGAAAGTGCATGGTAAAACTTCGGAATTGGCGAATAGTATGGACGGTCCTGTCGGTCAGGAGGGAATTGGTGAACTTTTGGCAACAAATACGAAAACTTGTATAATTGTGTATCGTATGATAAAAATGATATGGAGAACTTTATGAATGAGAATGATGCTGATATAAGAGTGAATTGTTGTGAAAATTCAAATTGTTGTCATGCACATTGCATATCTCTGAACGATAGTAAACAGGCTGTTCAATGCCTCAAACCTGGGAATTCGGATGGTGACTGTGGTCAACATATCGATCATTTGAAACATGGCACGGACATTATTCTGATACCAATACAAGATCATCTTTGCATAGTTGTGATAACTACAGGGGCATAGTGCTCAGTAGCGTGGTGGGTAAAATGTTGGACTGTCATCACTCCACGGTTCAATGTAACTTCTTGGCCAAGGAAGTAATATAGTATTACCCCAATGGAGGAGACAAGGCATACGCTCTACTGTTGGACGCCACCAAAGCATTTGACCAAGTAGAATATGTCAGATTAGTCAGACTACTAAACAAAAAGGATTGTGCCCCTTGTAGGTCCGTTTCCTTGCTTTGTTTTATACATCTCAGACTGTTAAAGTACGATGGTCGGACTACCTCACTCGTTCGCTTGCCATAGCAATGTAGTAAAACAAGGTGATGTTCTTATCACTATTTCGTTCTCTGTATATTATGATGAATTGCGTATCGTCTGAAATCATGCGGTTGTTAGTAACAAATTCATTGGAGCCCTCGGTTATGCTGATGACATTTTACTTATTTCTCCCGAGAAAACAGCTTTACGAAAAATGATGGACATATGTACAGAATTTAGTGACAAATACCATGTCAAATCTAACCTATCTAAGAGTAAATTATCAGTGTTCGGTCACTCAGCTCGCACAAAAATCTTTCCTTTGGGGGTGATATCATAACATGTGTTCAAAATGATGTTCATCTTAATATTAAATCTGGTACCGACGTGCTAAAAGATCAAGTGGAAAATGGCATCGGAGATTTATATGCTAGATGTAACCTGCTTCTTGCCCAATTTGGGAATGCCTACCCTACAGTGAAATACAAACTGTTTAAATCCTATTGCATGTCAGTGTATGGATGTGTACTGTTGGCTTGTTCACGCTCACACGTCTCAAAAACATTTACGGCATGGAGGAAATGTATACGACGTTTATTTAATATTCCAATCAACACTCATTTCATTTTTTTAGTCTAATGTGTGGAGATTTAGCTGTGGAATGTCAGCAACATTTAAGGTTCTTCAAGTTTTTTTAGAGAATGCCTGATCAGTTCCAACAAGGAACGCACAGTGTACGCTCCTTGGTTCTGTTGAATGTTTACAAATGTGTGTCAAACTTTCTCTTGCGGAAGCCGGTCACACGTTGTAGTTCGGTAAATCATGTATGTACCAGATATGCCATCCTTAAGTGGGATATCAAAGACCTGAGTTCATTTGACTTCAGTAACCTTGTTCACACCACTTACATGACTTCAACATCACAAAAAGATATCATAACTGCGGTCATTATTATGAGCATTATGGGCACTCGAGATTGCAGCGACTTCTCTTTTTTTGCCTTTTTCAAGAGTTGCAAGGGATTATCATAACTCTTGCACTGAATAAATTGGAACCTTTTATGTTATGTGACTTGAACTCATCATGATTTGTCTAAATTCCCATGTAGTTTTTATTGTACGAATAAAAATGTATATAGCCAAGCCAACTTTTGCCTATGCAAGGCTTCCCGCCTTCAATTCGGCGGGACCGGGACGGCCACGATGGTGGTGTTGCCGTTTATGCCAAGGATTCGTTCCCGATCACTCGCCGTCTCGATCCTGAATTACAACATTGTGAATGCGTGCGAGCTGAATTCTTTACTGATCGCAGCCTCGCTCTTGTTGGGACGTACTATCTCCACATGCTCAGTTACTATCGTCCACCTGGTCAGCAAACGAAACAGATTCATTCCTGCATGAACTGTGCGATAGTTATAACATGTCACCTGACCATTATGCCACACAATCAATGAGGTCGAAGACAGAAGTTGATTATGATGCCATAATGGTCATTGTGACATGTTATAAATGACTTGTAACAAGGGTGGTACTTGTAGGAACTGACCAAGATATTCCTGCCTTTGGCGCATGATGTGCTTTACTTCTTACGTAAGTTGTCACATGCACAGTCAAGTCTGACTGCTTACTCATGTATTTTCCACTTACCAGCGTGGCAGTAGGAGGAGCAGGTGGTGGAAGCCAAAATGACAGATTTAAGAGAGTTGATCAGTATTCCCACTCAACAGTTAATTTTTTTTTAGAGGAGTACGTGTCATAATGACGAGTGTGCACCCTACAAGAAACCTATTGCAGGTAAAAAAGAAATACATTTTTGGAATTTAATTCACTTATTTTTTTTAGGGTTCATGCCTGGCATGGATACTGATTAAGTGTTGTAAATTGAGTCATGTACATCAACTTACATTATGCCGACAGTGATATCATGCCAGATATGACAGACGACTTGGAAAGTTCTAGGAATACACGTCTGTAGTATTCCAAGTCCTGTGGTCATCTGCACAGATTCTGCTGGGACAATACCTTAGTTTGGGCTGTTCAGGGGAAGGTGTCAACAACAACTGTTTCTACAACACACTGCCTGTAGATCATGCTGCACTGTACAACACTAGCAATGCTAATGTGTGAAAAGTGTTCCTTCTGTGATATAATCAACACTTTTCCGGCTCCCTATTGGTCCGTTCCTACCGCCCATGTTACAAATGATTCTACAACTAGAGCCATGGAACAAAACCCCGGAGTTTTGATAATAACTGGCCACTTTAACGATCGCCACTTTCGACTGGACTCTGATGACGCCCACAGTGAATTGGGTACAAAGATTGTCGACCTTGTTGCACGCAACAATTTGTTCCAAATCATGAAAGAACCCACTGGTCTGACCGACTTTTCAAGCGCTTTGTCAGATCTCCTCACAACAGACTCACGTGAATTTATAGTAAAAAAAGCGGTGTGCTTCCTGTCGTATCTAACTGGGATCAGTCTGCTATATTTTGTACTGTTTCAATTTCTTTTGCTAATGACAAAGGTTTCAAAAGAACCGTTGGGACTGCAAAAGAGGGGAATTGTGATGATCTTAGTGAGCTCCTGCCCAATGCTCGTTGAGACATTGGATGTGATTTATTTACCTCAAGAGATGATCACGTGGAATCTTGGACCCAAATTTTCTTGATACTGCAAAAGAATTTCCCCCTGTAAAGATGTTCTAATCAGACCTAAAGACAAACCTTGGGTTACTAGTAAAGCTTAACGGTTAATACGGAAACGGAATCTCGCCTGGAAAGATATAAAAATGACGAAAAAAAAAGACGATGGTAACATATCTCCTGTTACAGATAGACTTATCAATATTATAAGAGGTATCGTAATATTTCTTTTTCGACCAACAAGAAAGCAATCTGGGACTACTTTACCAAACTTCGGGCAGAGTTTGACAGCTGGGAATAAGCGTAAAAAATGGTAGAATCTATCAAAGTCTGTTCTTGGATGGAAGTTGCATCCAAACACCCCCCCCCCCCTCATTGCGAACGATCGTAATATTTCCAACAACAACGAGAAAGTTGAAGTCTTTGACCATTCTGTACCAGTCAGTGACGAAATGGAAGAAATCAAATATTTGTCTGTTGACAAGAAATCTGTTATGTAATTAAAAGTCGAGCTACCGCCCAATATCTTTACTGTATTATGTGTCAAACGTTTTTGGGAGACAACAAACTTTATGAATATATAATGCAAAATAAACTCTAGACCAGGCTTAATTCCGACTTCGTTTCCAACGACTCCACTATAAACCAACTACTTAGCATTGTTCATAAAATCTAGAATGGCTTGGAACTTGACAAAGAGGCAAGGATAGTTTTTTTCGATGTTTGTAAAGCATTTGACACTGTATGGCATCTAGGTCCTTGTCTTTAAGATGCGGCATTTGGCATCACCCTACCATCACCCTACCCATCACCCTACCCATCATCTACTGGTTCTATAGTTATCTCAATAATCGCCAACTAAGGGCTGTCATACACGGTCAGGGCTCCTCATGGTTAACCATAAAAGCTGGTGTGCTCTATCCTTGGACCTTTTCTATTCCTAATCGTTGATGATATAACATGTGATATCAGGCTTTTGGCTGACGATACTAGCATTCTTGAGGTTATCCATGATCGCAAAGCTTCTAGTGCCCACATTAATACTGATCTTGGTCGCCCATCCACCTGGGGTCCGATGTGGCGCATGACTTTCAGTGCCATTAAATGTCTCTTGGTTTGGTTTTCCTGTAAGAGAAATAAAAAAACAGCCTACTTTGAACCTTGACGGTTCTGCAATACACGAGTCCACAAATCACACCAACCTAGACATAACTCTTGCTTTTGACCTAACATGGCACATACACGTAAATCGCATCGTCACTAAAGCAAGTAAACGAATTTTTTCTTGAAAAACTTAAATTCAAACTTTTTAGGAAAACCTTGGGAAAATTGTGTTTGTCCATGGTCCCACCAATTTGGAAATATATGGGTGTGTCCTTTTTGGTAATTGTAGTCAAGAGCTTTCTGATCTTTTGGAAGGCATTCAGTATGAAGCACCCAGAAGCTGTACTGGTGCTATGAAATTTACATCAAGTGACCGCCTACTCTTTAAACTGGTTCCTGTGTCTAAAACGGGCCCTGAAATTTGTACTTGATAAGAACACTCATTCACATGATGCAATGCTAAAGGAAACCAAATTAAACCCCTGAACATAAAACAATTAAACTTACTAAACTCACTTGTTTACAAATCCCTAAACCAACTAGGCCCAAAATACTCCCACAATTTCTTTCAGCCAAGACGGTCGCATCTTACAAAGAAAAAAAAAACAAATAAATATCCCCAAAGTAAGAATATCAAAGTACCGGTTACATAGCTTGATATATTTTGGGGCAAAATTTTGGAATGAACTGCCCAATTACCTTTACGACTTAATTCCAAATTAGATATTAACACAAATAGGCCGCCCACTCCGACATTCCGTTCAAATCAGACAAATCAGGTGTAGGACTGACCGCTATTTCAAATCTTTTCTGCCCTCTAGCATTGGCCTATGGAACGACCCACCTGACAACGTCAAAGTGTCTCCCACATTCTCTATCTTCAAGGGAAAGTTAACAACTTCTTTTTCAGCCACGACATTCAGAAATACTTTACATTTGGCGATCGTTTTGCTAATATTATGCACACGCAGCTGCGCTTTGGATGTTTTAAATTGAACCATCATCTATTTCATGCAAACATTTTGCCCTCTGCTGCTTGCCCGTGCAACCACTTAAAGGAAGATACAAGTCACTTTTTCCTGTATTGTCCCCTCCGTGAACTACCTAGTCTTAAACTGCTGAGGTGTATCACTACTGTACTTGTTCCTTGTGTTCACCCAAATTGTTATTCAATCTCCTCGCTGATAGACTCATTGAAATTATGTTAAGTGGTAGTGCTGACCTTTCGGATGAATTCAATGATGATATTTTTGTTGCCGTACAAATGTTCATTTACTCAGACAAGACGTTTTGTCAACTGATACCTACAGCTGCGAACTCTATCTCTTTATACCTGATGTATGGACCACTTGTTTTGAAGCCTAGTAGAAAACAGTATTTCGTGTATTATCCTGTGTGTTTTGTATGTACTTTTGTGCGTTTGTGTATGTCTGGAGAATCCCTCGATTAGCCACATATGTACATATGTGGCTACGTGGTAATCCAGTTATGAAATAAAAATGTTTACAATGCAATATATGTATATATATATATAGTCAAGGTGATCTTCCGGTCTAAAAACATAATTATCTTCTGACTGGATCCGTATCCTCGATTACCAATTATATATGATCTTCCACGAAGCTCATGACCACTTTAAAACAAAAACCAAATCTATTGTCACGCCTTCTGCTTACTGGAAGGAGTTTTAGCTCCGCTTACTCGCTTGTTATTCAGCGGAAGCCGGGAAAGTGGCGTCAGAAATTAATTTACCTGGGAAGACCATCAGCATAACATATGTATATGGTTGGCTGACTATAAAACATTAAACTACTTCACAATGTTACACCCACGGCCAACACACAGAACACTCACTCTTGATAAACAGAAAAAGTGGAAAGTTGAAAATCCACACATATGAATATTCACAAAATCGACCTCTACTCACCTGGCAAAACCACGAAAGTGTTAAAGATGAAACAACACAGCTCCTTATTTTGACAATAATTACTCTATTGTTGCAAAGCAATACAATATCTACCCAGACTCAGAACCTGTGCTGTCTGAAGATTCTCAGGCAAAACATAAGGTTTTATGCCAATGATACAGTATTCCCTTGTTGAGCCGCCCAAATGTGGACGCAAACACAGCTTCTGACGAGCAAAGCCACCCCGCTGCCTGAATAATTAATTACCAAAGAGACTTACTCATCCTAAAACATATCCAAATCAGGACCCTGGGAGTGGTTCGTTTCCTTACAAATTCGTGCATAATGTCCAGCATTATGAGACAAAATAAATCACATAACGTCTTTTCCCGCTCCAAAAGGTTTTACTATCTATACAGCCAAAAACACTGGCCACTGCATTATTCAGATCTGACAACTCATTCTTTACAGAACTATCAACTTCAAGCGTGCATATAACACTATCAATGGTGTTGCCCGGGTGTGTCAATGGTGTTGCTAGTGTAGATATATTTCATTCCTTTTTCGAATGTGTAAATTTTACACTGGAATGGGACATATTGCAATGTTGTAATTCCTTTGACTCCATTCACAGTACAAGTTTTTGTTATTCGACTCCGGCATTTGTAGCTTTTAAAGAAAACGAGGTAACTTTTGAGGCTGTGCGCTCATGCATCCAATCAACAGGCAGGTCCTTTGCCCTTACATGGCGGTTGCAAAAATTCGTAATACGAGGCATGCACATAAATTTCCCGCCACAACTGCATACTTGGCTGTCTGAGTAATATAACCTCAGTCTCGCCTGGGGAGATACGGGCCGCTGCCTGTGCGGGGAAGCGGGATATTACTAAATTTGTGGAAATGACGAATACTTAGTACAGGCAGATGGAAATATATTCTTGTAACCAATTGAGAAAGTACTAAATGAATATGACTTTGGTATTTGTAAACAACATTTCTCTGAAAGACACTAATTTTGTGATAAATCGGTATCCAGCCCTGTCTGTTACAAGGAGATGCCCGTGTGTCCTCCGTGATTGACGGGCGCATTATTCTAGTACTATTTAGGTAAACGTGTTGTAGAGTATATATCTCCAAGGAGGGTAGGGAGCTACCCTCCTTGATATCAAGAAGCGTCAGATCCATGTATACGCTAAGAAACAACCTCATATCTTCCAGGGCTTTGCCCTTGTTTCAAAAAATAAAACATGTTTAAACTAGGTGTATCAACTTCTACTGTTCCCCCCGGGATTGTTCCTCTCAGGTATTTTCATATCCTGTGCAAACCTAACATTGCTGACGGTGGGGGTACCAGGGTACTTTTCGAAGAAAGGTATTCTCATCATATATGTTACTTGTCTTGTACATGTAAGCGGAACATTCGTTATGAGTGTTATGACATTAGACTGCACAATATTATATGAGTGTTACGGTATCCCGCTCTACCATGTCATATGATGTGGGTATGGCAGCATCCAGGCCACGTCAGTCTGTCATGATGAGGGAGCTGCGTGCATGGAGTTTCAGATCCTGACTCCAAACATGCCAACTTTATTTCCTCAACTTGAACCCAGTCCAATTTTAACCTTTCTACGTATCCATGTCAGATTAACCTTTCTATGTATCCATGTCAAATTAACCTTTCTGTGTATCCATGTCAAATTATAACCTTTCTAGGTATCTATGTAATTGGTTCATGGAAGCAATAATTGTAAAGCTTTTGACTGATTCATTTTGATAGATACGTCCATATCGAAGTCATTGATTGTCTATTTATTTACGTAATTACTTCCTTAGTCAATTACTTAAGTTAGTTAGTTAGTTAGTTAGCTAGTTAGTCAGTCAGTCAGTCAGTCAGTCAGTTAGTTAGTTACTTAGATAATTAGTCAGTTAGTAAGTTAATTAGTTATTTATACCGCCTACATGTAGGCTACCCACTGGGTAACCATGTGCCGAGGAAATTGTTGGCAAGAGACAATATTAAAAGACACCAAATTGTACCAATTTTGGGTGGTACTTTCAAAATATACCGTCGTACGTTTCATGGTGTATGCGACACAACCACTCAACAGCTGATGATAAGATTGCCGCCCCCTCCATCAAGTATGGTACTGCTCCCCGGTATCTGGAATAAAATGTGGACTGGTATTCTTGGGTTAAAATTTTATAGAATATACTTAAAAACAAAGCACAGTCAAAGGGAAGACTTATAACTAGACGCTTGTTACCTATTTTGTAACATTTGATAATGATAGGTATAGTAGAATACAGCAAATGGCCACCTCAGAAGTGCAAAGGAGACATCTGAACTTTGTGTATTGTTTGGTCTCGCCATGTCTTCCAAAAGTCGGTACTATACCGAGGGATGTTCCTGAAGTTTCTTCAGTAGCAAACCAAACATAACAAGTACGAAATATAAACAACAATCGTGTTTGTAGAAATACAGATGGTTTTCTGTCTGCTACACAGGCCACACTGTGTGCCAGAATACTTGCTAAGTATAAACAACAATCGTGTTTGTAGAAATACAGATGGTTTTCTATCTACCACACACGCCTCACAATGTGCTAGAATACTTGCTTAGTATAAACAACAATCGTGTTTGTAGAAATACAGATGGTTTTCTATCTACCACACACGCCTCACAATGTGCTAGAATACTTGCTTAGTATAAACAACAATCGTGTTTGTAGAAATACAGATGGTTTTCTATCTACCACACACGCCTCACAATGTGCTAGAATACTTGCTTAGTATAAACAACAATCGTGTTTGTAGAAATACAGATGGTTTTCTATCTGCCACACACGCCTCACAATGTGCTAGAATACTTGCTTAGTATAAACAACAATCGTGTTTGTAGAAATACAGATGGTTTTCTATCTACCACACACGCCTCACAATGTGCTAGAATACTTGCTTAGTATAAACAACAATCGTGTTTGTAGAAATACAGATGGTTTTCTGCCTGCCACACAGACCTCACTGCGTGCTAGAATACTTGCTGTTCCTGGCAACGGCGGCGACAATGCACTCTACCCGAGTGACAGCAACTGAAGAAGCGCCGCTACAAATCCCATACTACCAAGCAACCATCTATAGCAAAAAGACAAGGGGAAAAGAGAGAAAAAAAGACAAGAGGAGAACGAAAAAAACCTGCAAAGGTGTAACACTATATACCAGTCCGCATGTGGGTAAAATGTCAAATGATCATCTCTGCGGTTCCAATACTGAATCTGCATCCCATTAACGGCCCAGACCACGAGTATAGAAATTATAGAACATTTATCTCTATGAACTTGCTTTTCCTTTCTTTTTCTTTTTTACTTTTTAGGGAGGTGACAGTGCTGTTCCGGTCAGAAGCCACAGGCATCAGCAACTTCCGTCTGCTTTGGCCGCTCCGTTCACTGCAGCCATTCCATCTTGCCCATTCGGCTGCGCTACTTTTTTCATCTTCCCTGCCCAAATCGACAGCTTTGACACCAGGAAGTCAGCCACTGTGACACCAGGAAGTCGGCCACAGTGACACCAGTGACACAGACAACTTGTAGGATATTGTGTTACCTTCCCCAAAATGTCACAAGCAGCATCTGCACAGACAGAACAAGTTGCTAATAACGCATTTTTTAAAGTAAAAAAGTAGACTGTCTCTTCTCTTCCAGTGACGGTGACTTATAAGTTAAATACTATGTTACTGCTGAATCACTAAAAATACAACCAATGTTGACAATGTATATGTGTGATGCTATTGCATTAGATAGTTGGTTACAGTCGCCACTCAGTGGACTTGTCAAACGTGGCTTCCATTCAGTTATAATGTTACATATTTCAAATTTGCTTGAAGCAATAAAAAAAAAAACAGCATCGTTTTCTGACCCTGTTTCTTTTCCAGGTGAATAATTGCTAATCCTTGTTTCAACTTTTGCAAGCTTCGACTGGGGGTTCTTTCCAATATTTTGAAAAAATAGGCGATATATAGTTTGAAAACTGTTGTCAAATTAACGTAAAAAATAAAAGCATTTCCTTTTGATCACCGCTGACACCAGGCAAGCCAGTTTACTAATAATATTAGATAGATATTTTCAAGGATGACCTATTCTCTAAACTGAGTTCATCTAAAATAGGATATAGCATTCTTAATGCGCATGCTTTTACCGAGGATGTAACTTTATTTGCTTCTACATCTTTTCTGTCGCAAGTTCTGACTGATAGTAACCCTTGCTATGCCAATACATTTTTAATTTTGAAGGGATAACGGTCAATGACACTTGGGTGGTACCAGAGACTTGCGGCCAATGTGTATGTCTATCTGAAATGTGAAGAATAAATCTTCGGTA
Organism: Hermodice carunculata; assembly: GCA_964020975.1. NCBI lineage: Eukaryota > Metazoa > Annelida > Polychaeta > Eunicida > Amphinomidae > Hermodice > Hermodice carunculata. The sequence continues at coordinate 97,569,914 of OZ026622.1, forward strand.
TAATTCTCAGGGAGGACTTGAGTTCAGTTGCGCATGTAACTTCAGAATTTCTGAAGTCTGTTCAGTGAGACTTAAACACATTTCTTAATTTTTATACACGAAGACAGCTCAAGTTTCACTGAACAGAGTTGCAGTTATCCTCAACTTACTGCTGATGTTAAGTCACATATTTGGAACTCCTTGGACGGTCTGTCAAATAAGCTTTAATTGGCCAAATGATCTGTCATAAAAGGGTTAATGGGTGTCAGTAAACGATCCTACGATACAGCCTTACTGTCAGCTTTTATCCCCGGGCAAAAGAATTCTCGCTGTAAATTCTCTGGTCAGATCGAGACCTGTTTATATTTCTCTTCTCCATAGCTATTTTTACCGGTCATGCGTCTAAGTGAGGCAACATGGGTAGATCGAATCTTGCATTGTGGGCTATCCCATCTAAACTTGTTCCCTTTTTATCAGCGTGTTGTTAATTTTGGCAAACCACACTCTTCCTTGCACAAGCTCTTGTATGTTCTCAGACAGGAGATCTACGATAAATATCACAGCGGTAAGCCAGTAAGCTCCGTTAGCTCCGTAATACGGAGCCTCGGAAGGGACATGAGAGAGATAGAGAGAGAGAGAGAGAGAGAGAGAGAGAGAGAGAGAGAGAGAGAGAGAGAGAGAGAGAGAGAGAGAGAGAGAGAGAGAGAGAGAGAGAGAGAGAGAGAGAGAGAGAGAGAGAGAGAGAGAGAGAGAGAGAATGAGTCCCCTCGCAGAACTTTCTGCGTTACTTCTCAGAAGTTTTGTGTGGGAACGTAAGGGGAAAATATGCCACACAAAGTGCAAAACAGAGCCTCAGAAGTGCCATCGGAAATTATTTTTTATTGCGTTCCCTCGCAAAAATTAGTTCGTTCCCACGCAAAATCTTTGCTTTCCCTCCCAAAACCTTTTTATGCATTTTATATCCCTTCTGGAGCTTTATTTTAAAATCACAGAACTTAAAAAAAAATATGTATCGCGAGGTAACCCAAACCTTTTGCGAGGAAACGCAATAATTATGGCAAGGGAATGCAAAATTATTGCAAAGGAACGTAAAAATACTTTTTGTCTCATGGGGTTCCGTAAAAATTGCCTGCTCATTTTACAATCCCTACGGGTTTTAATTAGTTACCGGCCGATCCTTTGAGATATAAATACATCTTTTGGGAGCAACTTGTCTTGGATCTTGTCGCCTGGGGGCCGGGCTCTGGTGGATAATCAGGTCGACACGACCCGTGACAGAGCAGCCTTACCTGCCCCATATAGCCCTCTGTTACCGTCGTTTTGTCCCAACTTTTTCTCTACAAAATATCTCTTATTTTCTTTTTTAATATTTATGCAATGCTGCAGTCCATGCTTTTTACTTTTCTGAATCTTAGTTATCGAAAGGTACATTTTAAGAACATGCCAAGTCAACTCTCGTGTTTTCATATGCACACCCACACCCACATACACCCCACCCCATATATATATATATATATATATATATATATATATATATATATATATATATATATATATATATATATATATATATATATATATATATATATATATATATATATATAGAGAGAGAGAGAGAGAGAGAGAGAGAGAGAGAGAGACAAATAACAAAGGCACATTTTGTATTTGTAGACACATGATACAATGCACAGTGAATTCAATCTTGTTGCAAGCAATTAAAACAAATCTGGAGTCGGTTCAGCTGACACCCATTCTCTGTGCGGACATTTCAAATTGTTCAACGCACTTTGGAGCCAAAAAGTCTCATTGACTAATTACTAGTCAGGTCCAAATAGTACTATTGCAAACGTGCTTGAAATATTTTTAAGGGAATTCCGTGGGTTAGCCGCACCTCTTATGCCTTTTACGCGCAGTGTAAATTGCACTGAGTAAAAAAAAAAAAAAAAAAAAAAAAAAAAAAAAAAAAAAAAAAGGAAACGTTTACAGTTGTGATTGAGCTGGCAGTGATTAGTTGCATGCTAGTTAATAGCGTTACCGCGACCTTGGTACCCAGGTCATTGGTTCTATAATGTAATAAAAGTCTGAATTCAGGTTAATATACCATTTTTTGTTTTGTCGGTCAATCTCTATCTGAATTTTAAATGCTTTATAACATTCTGTGGGGATCACAACATCTTGTGAGACCATTGCATTGACATAAATGACAACAAACTTAAAATCTTGTGATAAAAAAGATGACATTTGTAAGTATATTGAGACTCACAATGTGTCGCTAACAAGATTTATATGATTAACAGGTAGGCGGGTAAATATAATTATGCGTTTTACCGTTTTGAAATGTGGTATGTGAAACTCGACACAAAAAATATTTTCCCTGTACGCAGTCCTCATGGTACGGACGTCACAGTGGCGTCCCAATGGAGAATATTGCCAGTTTTGGAACTACTAAGAGCATTATTCAATCTCATGAACACAGGACATTGGACAAAAGATTGCGTGGTGTTGCATGTTTTCTTCTAAAGCTGCACAAAACTTAGAAAGAGAATCACGCTACAGATATCTTGTCTTGAAAATGTCAATGGCTTGCTGCTCGTGTTAATAATAGGTCTCGAACGGTGCTTCTTCCAGTCGTTGGCCGGCTATTTTAAGACACCCCTCAGCAAAAAAAAAGAAGAAGCAGAGGAAGAAAAAAGGATTCTGACAGCTTTTTGTGCATCGCGCTGCATCTTATCTGGTATAACAAGAAGTCCAGACTCATAAGATAGGTCCACTGTAAGTTTTGGAGCTGCCACGAGTTATGCTCTTATGTGATATTGTATCCAAGTGCAGTAATTTTCAAAACATATACTTGCTCCATAATACATGTGAAACGTTCATAGGCCATGCAAATTTCGGCCATATGTTTGAAAGAGTGCTAATAAGCGGTTCCGAGGGCATGGTTTCATGACATGGGCCTCCATAGTGAACACTGCTACAGGTATGGTGTGGCATCTCATCTAGGAAATGTCATCTATTTGGAGGTCGGCAAAGGGTGCTGACTTGCTTGAGACGATAAGCACGTGCCACATATGCAAACCCCAGTGGCTTTGAACCCAGCTCAGAGGCTCGGATTACTTCAGCTTTGCTGCTGAAGCCGGTGAAGTCAATGGATGCAAGGGCTCGGCAGGTCCGCGGCCTCATCGAGCACGCAACGTGCATCGTACGTTTGATTTTCACGGATTGTAATTTACAACCTTGAACAAAAGGACATTAACATTACCGCTGCTTGCAGTGGAAAGATAATTTCTTGAAAGAGTTACCATTAATTTATGCGCTTTCTTCCAACGGAGTGATGCCAACTAATCCAGATGAATTGGAAGGTCGGAGCCCCGAGCGGAGTGACGGAGTGATTTGTGAAACCTTGGATTTTATTTCAACCCAACAAGCACAGGTCTGCACCACCTCTTATTTCTGTACACATTCTGATATATGTATATATATATATATATATATATATATATATATATATATATATATATATATATATATATATATATATATATATATGTGTGTGTGTGTGTGTGTGTGTGTGTGTGTGTATGTATGTATGTATGTGTGTGAGAGAGAGAGAGAGAGAGAGAGAGAGAGAGAGAGAGAGAGAGAGAGAGAGAGAGAGAGAGAGAGAGAGAGAGAGAGAGAGAGAGAGAGAGAGAGAGAGAGAGAGAGAGCGTACAAACTTTAAAAAATCCTTCAGTTACATTTTTTCAACCATCACGCCAAGAACTACAATGGCTGATATCAGTTGATCTGAGTTCCTTTAAGAAGCAAAGGTCAATGCAAAGTCTGAAAAACAAAAAGAAACTCTACGGGTCGATTTACAGACTGCACATAAGGGTACAGACAAGATAACCTGACGGGCTTACATTCTACATTTAGATCCGAATGCCAGAGAGCCATATCAGTCCTTCAAAACGGAGCAAAAGAAAAATACGACTAGTATCGGTCTGGTTGCTTCTCAAGCTCATTTCTTGTTCAGACACCTTGTAGATTCATTGTCTTGGTTAAATATATGTTCATATATTAAGCCATATACTTGCAAAACATGTTAAGATACTTAGTTTTTAACGTTCTTTTCTTAATGTTTTTGTTGTCGTTGACTGGATTGGCTATGGAACATAGAGAGACTGGATTGTGTGTGTGTTTGTTTGTTTGTTTGTTTGTTTTTTTTTGCGGGGGGGGGGAGAGAACTACGCGGAAGATGCGGCACTGTTGTTTATAATTTATATAAAGGGCCCATACATATTAAGAGCAGTGATGATTTTCCATCTGTACAGTGCCCAGCTCCTTCCCGCGTTTCAATATTTCCCGTTTTCTTCGTCTGTTGATGATATTTGATTACACATAAATTCTTTGCCATCAATATCCAAAATCCTTTCCATGTCCGATTTCGCACGCAAAATTCAAACACAGCTTTTTTTGCTTTGTACCTATATGGTAAGTAACAAGCTACAAACTTTTGATTCGTTAGAATCATAGTCATACCATGGTTATGTCCCTGGTAGACGTCGTTTGTCTAAATATAGTACATTGTATATTGAACATACCTTTTCCTTTTTGCCCCCCTCCCCCCAAAAAAAAGATGGACTCTGGTAAATTCATGCACCATATGTACATATTCTGGTAATCTGTGGTCATTTTTGTATGCTATTTTATCGGTCTGCGTGGAGGACTTGAAATCCAAAACATTTTCTAGCTGAGATGCTCGACTTCTCTAGGCTCTTTAGCTGAAGAAATATTGTTGAAAATAAAGGCCGGAAATATATGATGTGCCATTTATAAATCCAAAGGGACAAAATGTGATTCATGCTGCGGATACATTACACAACTGGTGCCAACAAGGTATAATTGAAGCTGTAGATACATGACACACCCTGTGCCAACAAGGTATAATTGAAGCTGTAGATACATTACACAACCTGTGCCAACAAGGTATAATTGAAGCTGTAGATACATGACACAACCTGTGCCAACAAGGTATAATTGAAGCTGTAGATACATGACACAACCTGTGCCAACAAGGTATAATTGAAGCTGTAGATACATTACACAACCTGTGCCAACAAGGTATAATTGAAGTTGTAGATACATTACACAACCTGTGCCAACAAGGTATAATTGAAGCTGTAGATACATGACACAACCTGTGCCAACAAGGTATAATTGAAGCTGTAGATACATGACACAACCTGTGCCAACAAGGTATAATTGAAGCTGTAGATACATGACACAACCTGTGCCAACAAGGTATAATTGAAGCTGTAGATACATGACACAACCTGTGCCAACAAGGTATAATTGAAGCTGTAGATACATGACACAACCTGTGCCAACAAGGTATAATTGAAGCTGTAGATACATTACACCACTTGTGCCTACAATTAGGAACATGGCTTCGGTGGACCCACAGTTTGGAAGGAAGGGTCTTGAAAAAGACAAATGCTCACATACATAGTTATTTGGCATATAATACTTGAGACTTGCATGAGTGTAAAGTTGGCCTTGAAAGGGGAAATGAATTCACCATGCATGCCCTATGGTGAATCCGCCATTCAATTATTACATCTTCTTAGCAATGGTACACGACAGATTTTCGTCAAGCGGAATTTGCACTAAAGAACATAAAAATTGCAAAGCTTGTGGTATGGGCAATAAACCTAACAAGTTTTCTTCAAAATGGTGGCCCTATGCTAATATATTGATTAGTCAGTGCTTTAAAGTTTTGCTCATTGCTGATACGTTTTTTGGATCAATAGCATAAAAGAATATTGAAACCAATCCATACGAATGGTAAACTCCTTAATTCAGTGATTGAGAAGCAGCTGATGAACTTAGAGGAGAATGCGTACCAAGGAAATTAACGGAGCGTACGGGAAACAGAAGAACTCGGAGGGTCACAGTTTCAGTTTGTAAGGTATATGCGTTTGACGAAAACCAGAAAATTGATAAAACATGGTTTGCGTTTTTGGATGTTTAAAAGCATTTGACGCTATTCGTATGGATCACTTATTTATTCAACTTGGATGTAAACTGCTTCAAGGAAAAGCGAGGAGACGTATTACAGAGTTGTACTTCAAGGTCAGTGACAAAGGTATTTCGGACTTTTTGAAACCTCAGGGTATGAGGACATAAAGGTGTAAAGCAAGGCTACATCTTGATCACGTGGAAATAAACTCGATTTGTATATCCATATACTTAATATACGTAATGTTATTATCAAAGGGAAAATAGCCATGAATAAAACATAACTGTCTTTGTTCCTTTATCATATAAGACTAAAGAAGGAGAAAAAACACAAAAAACAAGAACTCATAAGATACTATCAGTGCCATGAATGATAGGTCCCGTCGCACAGATTAGAAGAAGAAATAGAAACCTCAATAGTCTGCTACTGCAGGATTGGGCAAATCAGTGGGATGACCCTTATCCACACACTTAATAGTTCTTCACTTCAGTTCTGTGATTCCGAAATCCGTAAAGTTGCCAAAACAGTCACTATGGACAAGAAAATTGTCAAGTATTGAGTGGTTAAGCCAACTATCACACTCCTAGGTTATTTGTGACGGGGGGGGGGGGGGGGGGTAATCACAACGCGGGCTTCTGCCCATAGATTGAAAAGTAAGTGATTATCTTTATTTTTTTCAGAAGTTATTATACGGTTGTTATGATTTTTTTTCTCTTTGACTGTATGACTGCTTTTCAAAGGAGATCAATTGTACTATAGATATTTGCCTAGGGGACAGGTTCTGAATGTGCAGGCTAATTCGTTATGCCTGCAAAATGCTTACATAACAACATGGCGGTAGACGGCAGCAAGCAGCGTGTACATGTTGTGGTACAGTGGGGATGTGTATTGTGCAAAGTCTGCAAGGTATTCAGTGAATTTGCATAAACTGAAATTCCTAAACTTTGTTTGCATGCTATAGGAGTTAACCATGACACGTACCCATGTATCAAACTGGGGATGGCACCTCTATCTGGATAGTTATGAAGATATACACGATTCGTATTTAATTCATATTGCCTGTAATCTGCATAAATTTGAAAATATAAATTATTCCAAATCAGAGGCAGATTTCAATAATGGGGCTATAATCATGCAGCAGTTTGGATTTCTACCTATTGCCATCTTTGAGACAAACTGTTGACAGATGTAGGTGGAAGGAAAGAAATAATTTAGGACAAAAGAATGTCTGTGTCCGCACATAAACATAAATAGATGAATGGTCCCACCGTTGCAAAGACAAGAAAAGACAGAGACTCTTCAAGCAGGAAAGCAGACAAAACCAGTCACAGACTATTTGCTATATGCAAGAATGAACAATCAATCCAGATGGCCTTAAATATCAACTTATCTATTTGGTGCCCCCCCCCCAGAATTTGTTAATTATCAAGAAGAAGATGTGTTACGCATTTCGAGAAAACCTTGGTCCTTTTTCAAAGTAGTTATTCGATCTGTCTCGGAATATGGCCATTCCATCTGGTCTACCCATCGTGTTAGTCTCACGAATCCATGCAGCATCAGGCAACAAAGGTTATATCTATCTGGAGTATCTGTCATAATTAGAGAGTCCTGATACAAGAACATACAAGGTTTAATGGAAGATCTCATTGATAATTATAGATATTTCAATGGCATTTAGCAAGTGGGGAAACCTCTCTTCACATCCCTAACTGCACCTAGAAGGGGTGCTAGTCACAAAATATTCAAGCACCTATATCACCTTGGCACAGAGAAATGATTTTCGAGGTGTGCTATTGACAAGTGCATTTATATAAAGTTTCAATGCCTGACTTGCCAAACACAGTTATCTGCCAAGTATATACAGGCATCCTGTTTATAGATCCAGAACATTTTAGGCTTGATGAATGCATCTCTCTCTCTCTATATATATATATACTGCTGAGTAAACAGATACAACCCCGCTTCAACATTGTGTACATTTGTAAAGATGTGTGTGTGTGGTGTTTGTCTATTTTATACCAGTGGTTCTATCACCTCTTTTGGTAGTATGTGGTGGTCCTCAAAAGGACCTTTTGTGGTTTGCCCCGCATGCTATGGCAGTAGGTGTGACTGCCACACTTCTGCAAGCAAGTCTGGACCCTCCTTGGAATTCTGCTGGTGAGTTTGGTAATCTCAGCCTGGGGAACTTGGTTCCATTGGTCTAATAACCACTTTGCCAGTGGTCCAGGATGGCCATTAGGTCTTAGTATTGTCCCTGATTTAAGAGCCAAGCACTTCCCGCTTTGGTGACATGTTGGCCATGACAACTATGCCATGGGATGTTGTGTTGCTGGAGATACTGCATGGTGACTCAGGCACTGTGTGGCAGTACATTGTCCTGATGGAACAGTAGCCCTGTATTTTGTTAATATTCAGTGACTGTTAGCAGGATGTCACCTACATAGCGCTGGCTAGTTAGTTTCCCATTTACCCTGATGAGAGCTGTTCTCCCTGTAGCCAAGGTGCCCCCCCCCACCACGTCATGACGCTGCCTCCTCTGCAGCAGTCATGTTCCACCATGCATCTATGCACAAACCTCTTGACATTCGTTAAAAACCCAAATTCTTCCATCATGAAAATCCATGCAGAACGGCACTTGCCAACCACGTTACACCCTCCACTGATCTCTGCTCCAAATGTGTGCATTCCTGACACAATGCCTATGGAGCCTTGCGTTAGGGTCGCAATGGATGTGATGGCAAGTAGTATGAGCTCTGTGTAGCTGACAGTAGTTTCTTGATGATGAAAGATCATGATGCTATAATGTTGCAGGCCTAGTGCCGCTGCTTATGATACCTCTCTGAGGAAAGAAACCTATGGCTCTTCGCACACTGCACCAGGTATCTGTTGTCCCTCCCACCTGACTGTCTTAGTCTTCCAGATCCATCCTTCCTTTTGCATCCTTATTTCTTAAAAACAGTCCCACCACCTTCTTACCACTGGAGGAGAAGAGTGATAGGTATAAGTGGGAGGCCGGAACACAAGATCCGCAACCAGTGGAAACGAAAACTGCTGACAAAACACATCTTGGTCCACCGGGGATACATCAAACAGAAGAAATAGATTATCCTCACTCCAGACATGGTATCTTATGATTTTTGTGGTATTGTCTTTGCTGACGTACACGAGTTACAACAACATTTGGCAAATTGGTATACAGAAGTCCACAGAAAGGAGAGAATGGAGGATAATGCCAAGTCAGACACTCCAGATCCTAAGATAGATCAGATGAGTAACGAGAAAGGCGATGATATGAAAAGTGATAAGGAGGAGGACAACTCTGTTTTCAATAATGTGCTTACTAGAGCATTCTACGAGATAGAAGACGATTACAGAGCAAAAGTAAACTCCTACATGGATGATGGTAAAACACAGGAAAGGCCGAGATGCAGGCTACACAAGACTTGCTTCCCCAGCTCAACAAGTCCTTCAGGGCCAAGTATGCTTAATGGTGGGAAGTCCTGTACCACTTGGACAGAAATAAAATTCACAACACCACCAGGAGAACCATCGATGATCTCATGGATGGCGAAAATATGGATTGGGATGAAGCCATGCCCAAGGCTTTGAAAAAGAGAAAAATTCGGTTTAATGAACTCAATCAAAACTAAACACTAACTGTTTTAGATGAAGAAGAAGATGAATAGGATTAAACTATTTGTTTTAAATGCATAGGTGATCTGTATATGTAGACCCATACATTAATGTTATAGAATACTGTAAGTGAAGTAAATGCAATTGCATTGATACAAAGATTTAAAAATAACATCGCGGGTCGTCAGAGATAAAAAGAGATTGGTCTAGCTGGGTTAAGTTTTTCGATGACATGGCCCATGGAAAAACCCTTCACAGTTCATCCGGCTATAAAATTGTGGATAAACATCCAGAATGGAGTAAGAAGTCTACAGAACCAGATAAACCTGTCATTAATCTGGTCAGTCCCATAGCTCAGACAGTGGAACAGGCCAAAGCCGACTTGAAAGATGAAAGAAAGGAAGCCATAGCTCAGGTAGATGGATTGACGAGACTAAAAAAAAACACAGGGCGTATGAGATATCGAAGTTCCAAAAAGCTAGAAGAGAAGAGAAATATGGCATACCAGGATCTCAAGGCTAGACATAAACTATCCGTAGAACTGTGAAACAGATAGGTGATTGATTTTACAGACATCAGATCAATTCAAACTTGATGTAATAAATGCAAATAAATAGTATATCGCACGATGTGTCAACAAACACCATAGTGTGTCTGTTCTTTATTGCAAATTCATTGCATGTATATATATATATATATATATATATATATATATATATATATATATATATATATATATATATGTATATATATATATATACATATATATATATGTAGTTATGTATGACAGAGAAATGGATTTATCCCACATTATTCATTGTTTCTTCCTTGCTTATTCATTCAGTTACTTATTTATTTACAAGACATGGCTTTTTCGAGCTGACCCACCTACAATTGTAGCTAATTCCTATGTTTTTGGTCATGTTTATTCACCTTTGACACCAGAGGGCACAGGTCACTGACCCATTACATACACTTTCTTGTGGACGTCTCTTTGTGAGCTCCGTGGTTTAATCTATCCAGTAGAAAACTGACCCAAGAAAGAATGGTGCAATGAACAGGGGATGTGAAAGGAAATGTGTTGTTTTATATTTTATTTTGACTTTCTTCTTGAATACTTCAAGTGACCCATTATTATGCCATGGATTGTCATTGTGCTTGCTGTACTACCAGGTGTCCATTTCACCTGTCGACCTGCTCACATCTGTTGATATCGGTGATGTCTGTACAATGGCGGGCCCCTTTAAGTGGCTGTAATGTATACAAGGATTAGCGTCCATACGATTGGCGCTGGCCATCATGACACCGATATACATGTATGGGCAAGTGATCCTATATAACTCGTTCTTCATCCCGTTAATTATGGTGTTAATTACTGTGTCAATTATGCTAATTGCATAGGTCGTATTAATTAACGGGTTAAATGTAATTCCAGTATTAATTATGTAAATGGCGTTGTGTTAATTAACGGGTTTTTATTATAATTACAGTGACGTCATCGCTAGCCACATTAGCCACCACAAAACTGCGCCAGAACACGCATTTTACCTTCTACTACTAGGCTCCCCCTTACCCCCCCCCCCCCCCCGTAAAAGCCATGACGGCACTGTCCGGACAGAAGACACTTTGTTTCTTCACACCAAAAATAAATCCCGTTTTAATCGACTTTAGCTCAAAATGTATTTGCGTTAGGATAACAAATCATATATGTGTGTATTCGTCATACCCCCAAAGAATTTATATATTCCGTTTTGGGGTGTCTGGGATGTTTATTGTTGGATAAACAATCGAAAGTTGACCGCAAACTATCCACTTCATCAATGTCGAAGTTACTAATTATTTGTGATAAAATCATAATTACACTTGCATCTATTTTTGTGCACTTGTCTCCATTATGGCAATGAATTGAATAAATATTTACACATCCATCTGTCTGTTCTGTTCATAGTTTGATTCACGTTTGTATAAGTCAGTTGATTATAGTCGAACACTACCTGTGTGAGAATTTAACATTGTCGCACAAGTTTTTGACCGGTGCTAAACTACAGGAACGCTGTTAATCCAGACATGTTGGCATCAAAAATCGATCCTACAATTTTTTATGTTTGGCTTAGTTTTTCTGTAATCCACCCTCAAGGTTTGGCATTTCAATTTTTCCCTTGATTTCCAGGGTGTTCATTTTCTTCATTTTGTAGGGGAAAAAAAGGAAAAAAATTTTGAAAATCGCTGAATCGTTTTTGCATTTCAGACATTACAGAATGAAAGGCCATTAACCGAATTAAATTTCGTTTTCGTTCGGCCGTTTTCTTGGAATAACCTTTTCTATGTGGTGTTCTCATTCTATTATCCTTTTTGAGAAAACGAGCTTCAAATGCCTTTGATGTTGATCATTTGCATCTGAAACAATACCGTTTGGTCAAGTTGAGCTGATATTTGCACAAAACGGAGAATACATCGTCCCTTAACAATCGGTGAGGTCATCAATCAACTATTGGCCAATCATATGAATTAAAGTTGTTCCACTTATCAAAAACAGAGCTTGAGATGTAACTGACCGGAACAACTATAGACCCATTGCTCTGGCTACAGTTGATTCTAAAGTAATTGAAAACACTGTGCTCTGCAGATGCGAACAATACCTGCATACATCATGTTACCAATTCGGGTTTAAGAACGGACAGGCTACTGATATGTGTATATATGAGCTAAAAAAAGTAATACATCATTTTGAATCACGTAAGACCTCAGTATTCACACGTTTTCTTGATGCCAGAAAAGCGTTTGATCGTGTTAATCACCGGACCTTGTTGAACAAATTGCTCGAGCGTGGTGTTCACACACATATATTGTCAGACCTCTGGTGACATGGTTTCTGACTCAGTCTTTGCATGTAAGTTGGGGGTGAAGCCAGATCATATTATTTGAATGTATCTAATAGCGTGCGCCAGGGTGGCAACATCTCCCCTCGCTTGTTCAATATATATATATAGATGAATTAAATCATGTACTGGCCAGAAGTGGAGTTGGTTGCAATATTGGTGGCACTTTTGTCAATAATCTCAGCTATGCAGATGACATGGTTATCCTGAGTCCATCGGTGAAGGGATTGAAAGTGCTCTTGGCAAAAATTGAATCTTTTGCTGATCTCTGTAAGAGCTATTTGAAGTTCAATGTTATGTATGACTATGGATTAGGTAAGCCTAATAGTTGATAGTAGTTGAGATTGTCACGTGAATGTTTTTATGTTCCTTTAAATAGTGAAACTCAAATACATGTACTTATAAATATATGTATACATGTATATCAATGTATACACGTTTCAACCATTTTATGTCCCAGATTTACAAAGCATGTGAATCTGGTATTGGTGTAGTAGTTTTTATTTCATAGTATAAATGGGATAGTATCAAATTTAAATGTCATGTTAAAATTATGCTAATTAGGGGCAATTAAAATGTTAAAAGCTCTGCGTCTTCCAACCTATTATAGATAGGCATAAAATTGAAAGTAGTACATACAGGTTTGTTACACCTGTCAATCTAATGGACAGTGAACAAAAACTGTAGCATTGAAATTATGCTAATCAGCAGCACTTAAGACATTTAAAAGTTGAATATCTCCAAGCTATTATAAAAAGATGTGTCAATCCAACTTCAGTTTATAAGTTTGCAAGATAGGCGCATCCAATGAATCATGAACCAAAGTTGTAACATTTTGATTTATGCAAATAAGGTGAATATACAAGATTGAATTCTTGAATAACTTTCAAACTATTGGAGATAGAGGTGTATTTCCAACTTCAATTTGTAGGTTTGTGACGAAGCCACATCCAATGAAACATGAACCAAAGTTATAGCATTCTAATTGATGCAAATTAGGTGAATACACATAATTTTAATCTTGAATAACTTCAAGACTATTATAGTCTGAGGTTTCATTCGAACTTCAGTTGATAAATTTGTAGGATGTTGCATTCAATGAATTATGAATCAAAGTTGTAGTAGTTTGATTTATGCAAATTAGGCAAATACACAAAATTTAAACTTTGAATTGCTTCAAAACTATGATAGAGTCAGGTGCCTTTCCAACTTCAATATACATGTTTTTGGCATAGCCGCATGGAAAATATTGCTTCAGGAGTTAGATAAATACTGAACAGGCAATCTTTAAAAGTTTCCTGGGCACACGGTTTGATTTGCTGACAAGCAAATCGAATTTTTTAGTTTCCTCAATGATTTTCATTTCTCTTTCCAACCTAAGTTTTGTTCGCTATTTAGTATGCTTTCTCTTGTGTTTATGTTTATGCTTATTTCGATATATTTATTTGTACTTTTATTTCCTCGTCCTTGGCAGTTCAATAAGGTCTTATTTTGTACATGGGTATTGGTGATCGAAGTTCCAGTTTTTGCACGCCTGCTTTTGGTGTGCAGGGCCACTGGGGTAATCCATCGCTGCATTGCCTTTGATGAGACATCGTCTGACGATTCCCGCTGCTCCTGAACATTTAAAGTCTATCTTCATTTGAACGCAAAACAAGCAAGATAACTATAAGGTAAACCCCTAAGGCTGTGATATGTTTGCATGTTCGCATCATTTCCCTGCCCACAAACATACTTTCGGCATGCCGCCTGATTGCACGGCGCCGCCGTGATCCACTCTCGTTTTGCCATTGGCCTTTGCTACCTGTAGCCACGTGACTGACCGTTAAGTATGATTGACGGGTGGCATTGTTCCGCTTGCCAACCAAAAAGCCAAAAGAATGACACACGGACGTTCAGGGATTTTAGAGCATTGAAGGCTCCAGCAGGGAGGACGATGGTAACACATGATCATATGGCACTGGACAAGAGTGCTATTCACCCTCTGCTTACAACAATGGAAATACCAACTTACTAAGATTAAAAAGGTAGATTATGAAAAATAATTACATGTATAAAACGTTTGAACAGGCTTTAGTCTATTAGTCGATACAGTGATTTAAACACATTGAACCAGCTTTAAAGCTAGATTAGCTCTCGTATTGATTTTATAGATTTTTGTAAGTTATAGTCAGGAAGGCCTGTCCAGTGAAGTATGTTGTCGTATATTATCATAAGTAAGAAGGGCAATTATGTCATATAAACGGGTTCTTTACCTAGTGTTTGCAAAAAAAACAAACTTGACCGTTACTTACCAAGTTAGACTAGTACATATGCAGTGTGACTTTTGCCCATAGCAAATGAGGTATGCCAATACCATGTCAACAAGCGCAGCCGCTGACACATACGCTTGTGGATTCTACAAAATACGCTTTAGTTATGGTTAATGAAGATTGTCCCGATACATACATAGTGTGCCACTAATCAACCATGCAGGTCATTAAGAGCGATGGTCCCATCGATAAACTGATGTTACCTGATAGAGTGGAACCTGTTTTGAAAGACATCTCCACTAAAACCTTCATAGTTAGAGTTCGGAACACAATACTTTTAACGTCCTTTTAAAGTGTTTCTTTTACTGTAAATTCCTTCTGTGTACTGTTTTTATCTTAAAAAGCCTCATTCAATAGAGGTGCGCTGTAAAATATCCGCTCACTAACAGCGGGTTGTTCTTATCAGCGTTCTTTTGATGCAGTCAAACTGTTGCAATGTCAATCTTGCGGGACGTTTTTCCACGCACATAGGAATATTTGGTCGGTAAAAGGGACCCAAACTCTCTAATGACACTGACCCTATCATCTAGCCAACTGTGCCTGTCAGAAATGATTATCCCTACTGTCTACTAATAGATTTGTGGCCAAAGGATGGGAAATAAGTCATAGAAGCGCTGAGTCTGACCATAATATATTACTTTGTACTGTGGTTTCAACACATTCAATTGGTTTTAACATATTAATCTGCGTTGTAGCTTAAACACATTCAACTGGCTTTAATAAATTAGTCTGTACTGTGTTTAAACATATTGAATTGACTCACTGGGCCAGACGCCCAGTCTGTCTCGCCTCTCTTTGTACACATACACTAATGTATGACTTAACTGAACGATAAACGCTTTCAACCTACACAATCGTAATTTACAAGATGCAAATTAGAATTCAGGGAAGTCATTCTACTCATCAAAATGTAAGTTAAGTGAACTTACCTTTTGTTGCAATCACATCAAAATAGCTTGTCTGTTGTCGGCAAAACACTAGGACTAGCTGGGATCTGTTCTCTAGTTATCGTTTGATTGGTGTTTAATTTGTCTCACTCTTCCCTAAACTGCTTGTTCCAAGAGGTTTGATAAAAGGTTTGCTGGTCAATTTACACTTCGATATCTATTGAAATTGCACAAAACCGCCAATTAATATGATCATGAATGATGCCCACCTTATTGATTGAAAGGCCCATGGGTGCCAGTACTGCTTCACCAACCTGTGCACACTGAATTCCTTCATATCACCTCATCATGGCCTGGGTTGAAAACCCTTTACCACAGGCAGAACAGCTATCCATTTGACTCCTGGGCCTTCATGTGATGACAGTAGTTTGATTTCTAAGTGAAAACGGTTGAAGAGGTGTTGTGTATATCTTTGCTATTGTTTGCAATTTTACATTGAAGTACTTTCTGCTAGAGGACCAGGGTGTTGGGTGAGTTTACTTTTGTACGGGGTTGGCCTAGCTTTGAGCAACTGCATGTTCTATGTGCGTAGAGTACAATCGATGTGAGTTAGAGTGACCATAAACATAGTACAGTATTACATTTTGTAAGTAAAGACTGCCCAAGTTTCTCCCCGAAAAAAAAAGTCATCACAGATGTCATTTTCAATTGACATAACAATCTAAACTCGAATTCTCGGTGCATAGTACTTATATGAAGGAACCTATTACATGAATGATTTGACAGGTGACAACCTATACAACAGTCAACAGTTGCTTAAATCTATCCTCTTACCTTTCAAATGGAATCATTACAAACAACTGATTGGTCCAGATAACAAATGTTGAACCGTTTTAAAACAGTTTTTTTTTTTTTTGTGGGAACCTCACGCAGCAAGACCAAAACAAAGTCAAACCATCACTGACTGTGAAATGAGAAATTCTGATCAACAGAAATTCACAGAAAATTGTGTGTTTATAATTAATTTGAGATGTAATAAAATATTGCTTCAAGTGCATATTTTAAAAATGTGCTATGCAGACATAAAGTGTTACATTTAACATGTTTGAACATTCTTACGTCTGTCTCAAAACCTCTTTTCTTTTATCTCTAAGACAGGACCATGTTTACATATGAATGAATGAATCTTTATTGACTGCGCTGTTACATAAAATACAGCAATATGTCAAATATACAACATGTACACATGTAGAGTATGAAAGAAAAAAAAGAAGAAGAAAATCACATTAAAACATGCACACAATCAAAAGAAAAATGTAACAAAACAGTACAGACACGTACAGCACAGTACAGTACAATAGATACAAAAGATTTACATGAATCACTAATCACCTGAAATGAAAATAGAGTGCAGTCATCAAATTGGCACGGTGTTACATGATTACAGTGGTTTCTCTCTTAGGGAATGGGCTTTGTCCATGAAATTTTCAAATAGGTATACAGGTTCTGTGTCATGCAGTACCAAAATAAATTTAAAAATACTCTGAACATCATAAGCATCCGAATTACAAAATATTTTGCGTGTACTCTTAAGCAGATTTTCTCTTGGATTTTGAAATTTAGTGCATGTCATAACAAAATGAAATTCATTATCAAGTTCTTGGCAAGTGTCACAAACTCTCTGGCTAACAGGAACTTTGGTAGGACGTTTATGTCTTCCTGTTTCGATATGTAAATTATGTGCACTGATGCGTAATTTAGTTATATTACTCCTTGTTTCGAAATTTTTTACAACATCTAAATAATGTTCAAATTTAAGTTCTGTCTTAAAAGATGTATACGTTCTCAATTTTGATTCGTTATTTTGATTCAACATTTCATTTTTCCACTGATTTCGGAATTTGTTTTCTGTTTTATTACGGAAAAGATTAGAAGGTAATTCTTGAAAAAAATCATCTTGGTTATCCCAAAGTTCCTGCAGCCCGAGCAAATTAAATGTATCTTTTACAGAATTTAACTAGGTTGATTGACTTGCTTGAGATAAGTCAACATTACATTTGTATGCGTTAAATAATAATGAATTTTGCATGTTTACATAAGAGATCGCAGGACTTCAAGCAACAGAGCTTTTTGTTATGATGACTTATCATAATACCCCCTAATTTTAATAATTTATTAGAAAAACTTCCCCTTTACAGCGGGGGCACCAACGGAACGGGGCAAATTTAATGATACGTCCAAAATATATACAAATAATCAGGCATCCTTATTATCAATCAAATAATCTTCGTATGTTAACATAAGTATAGTAACTATAAGTAATAATTTATGTCCTCCACACCAAAACTAGAGATAAACCACTCATTGGGATAAAACTCTAGAAAGTCTAAGGACATGTACATTATACATGTTTCATATACAATGCAGAACATAAAGCTTCCAGGGTCATTATTAAGAAAAAAAATGTGATTGGTCTATTGATATTATTGGTTAAAGTAACATCATAATACTCTTCGCGTGCTCTGCACACGTCCTCATACAATCAGACAATATTCAGAACTGGATGGTATCCTGGTTTGGATATATGCCGAGACGTATCTGGATGTATTGTATTATATTGTATTGTATTGTATTGTAAACATATTTATTTCAAAAACCGGATAACCTAATAGTTATATAGCAACTAATCGAGAGGATCTCCAGTACATAAATGACGCACTTGATATGTACACGACGCACACGACATAACAAGATCCTGTTTGTAAACAAGATAATAAGATACTATACAGCAATTGTAACTTTTATCAGTAAATGAAGCGTCTTGATTCCGTTATATATAATTGCACTGCGGAAAAAAAATAATAACATTCAGTTCATTCGTAAGATCTGTTCTGCCATTTAACATAATTTCTAATAGTCTATCTGGGATAAAGCTGAATCAATAGACTTGGCTTAACACCTTGAGCAAGCACATTAACAACAGCTTTGATAAGTTTACTCCTTTGAGGATTGTAAAGCCGGCAGTGAAAAAAGAAGTGGAAAGAATCATCGACTGCGCTTCTACATGAACAGGCTGCAGATGGGACAATATTTATGTCAACCAAATGTGAGCTTAAATTTGACTTATCCAGGCGCAGCTGGGTCTGTACAATATTGGCATAACGTTCGCCGTGTGAAAAATAAGGAGGAATTTCGTGTTGAAAGAAAAGTAGCTTTTTAATTTCAATTTGAAGGTAGAGAGATAGGGTGAATTTCGTACAGCCGGCGGCTGGTCATTCCATGACCTAATGCTTGAAGGGAGAAAAGAGGAGTATGAACGGTCAGTTCTACATTTAATTTGTTTCAGTTCAGCGGTATTTCTTAATGGGTGGCGTTTTGAACAAGCACATAATTTGGTATAAGGTCGTAAAGGTATTGCGGGGAAAGCTTGTTCAGTATTTTGTACAAAAGTAATAATTTGAAATTTTTTCTCCGGGTATAAAGTGGCTCCCACCCAATTTCTGCCAGCAGACGATCGCAACAGGTAAATTTTACAGCTCCAGTACAAATTCTGGCAGCTCCGCACTGCAACTCTTCAAGCAAGTCAGACAGTTCGTGGGTGCAGTTATAAAAAAGAACACACCCATACTCCAAGATGGGGCGAACCATAGTAAGATACAATTTCTCAACGCTTTTCCTGGAGAGTTTAAACTTAAGTCGCTTGAGGAGTGCAAGGCGTTTGCTAGGTTTGTAACAATGAGGTTAATATGAGAGTGCCACTTTAATTTATGAGATAGTGTTATGCCTAGGTGTGTATGGTTGGTGGTCTCATGTATTGCGGAGTTTCCGAGATATAGTGCTGGGTGGTTTACTTTTATCTGTTGTCGAGAGCGTGGCCACCTAACTTTGCTAGATGAAAAGCATCAACATTGCTATTGGATTCTATTGTTCTTCATGGCGCAGTACCTGTCTGCTGTGTGCCACTAAGGTTAGTAATAGCTGTTTTCATGTTTTGGTATGATTGCGTAATCATGTGGAAATATCAAGGGTTTCCTCACAACGACTGGGTCAGAACTCGTATTTTAGACATACCTTTTCATACTACATTATTTAAAAATCTCAGTGATGTTGTGTCACTGAAATTTCTAAACATGATGTTGTCATTTTTTTAACCTTTTGAGCAATGATTTAGAGATCGTTCATGAATTTGTGTGTGTTTTACTTTTTTTCGACTTCTCCAAAAGTGTTGCTCAGATTGTTCTGAAACTTGGTTGATCGGTAGCTTGTGGGAGGGTTAAACGAAGTTATACACTAGGTGGTGATACACGGGATCCTTGATTTGCAACTGTGTAATTCGGTACGGATTTCCACGGTATTCCTACAGCGTACTGTGTAAGTCGATACGGATTACCATGGTATTCCTGCAGATTACTGGATAAGTCCACACGGATTACCATGGTATTCCTGCAGATTACTGTATAAGTCCATACGGATTACCATGGTATTCCTACAGATTACCGTATAATCCATACGGATTACAATGGTATTCCTACAGATTACTGGATAAGTCCATACGGATTACCATGGTATTCCTACAGATTACCGTGTAAGTCCATAAGGATTACCATAGTATTCCTACAAAATACTGTGGAAGTCGATACAGATTACCATAGGTTTTTTTTTTTTTTTTTTTTTTTTTTTTTTTTTTTTTTTTTTTTTTTTTTTACTTTCAACAAAAGTGTCAGCCAGGTTCACTTCAAACTTGGGAATATACTTATGGAGGGTCTGTACCAAGGTCTTTTGAAATCATCACGATCCACCAATTATTAAAAACTGTTTGGATACGTTTTGGGTCAAATGTGAAAAAAAAAATGTTTTCTTCTCCAAAAGGGCCTGTCCAATTGCTTTGAAATTCAGTAAAGAATCTTTCGAGGAGCCCTAGAGCTTAATTTGTTCAACAGGTGGCACTGTCATTCTTTTTCTATGTTTCACGAATTTTTGTGCGTTTTTGACTGCTCCCAGACTACAATGAATTCTCTTCAAGTTTAGTAGGAATGTACGAGGACTTGATCTCTACCACGTTTGTTCAATACATGGTGGTGCTCTCCCTTTTTTTTAACAAGTTAACAAAATTAGGACAAATAGATCAGAGTGTATGGCTATGTTAGAATTAGTACTAAACAATAGGGAAAGCAGCAAACCTGACGTATTGGCTTATGCCTCGGTAATTATGGATACTAGGCATATGGTACATATTAAACACTAAAAGGCAAGTACTGTTGGATTTCTTTTGGTGTTTTCATCTTTGACTATAAGTGACCTTGCAGGTCAATTTACATAGTGGCTAATATTTGGACAATGGTGGAACATAGGACCAAGGTTACTATTGAACACTGACAGGACAGTACCTGTGGTGTATCTTTGGATACTATTGAACACTAACAGAACAGTACCTCTGGTGTATCTTTGGATACTATTGAACACTAACAGAACAGTACCTCTGGTGTATCTTTGGATACTATTGAACACTAACAGAACAGTACCTGTGGTGTATCTTTAGATACTATTGAACACTAACAGGACAGTACCTGTGGTGTATCTTTAGATACTATTGAACACTAACAGGACAGTACCTGTGGTGTATCTTTGGATACTATTGAACACTAACAGAACAGTACCTGTGGTGTATCTTTAGATACTATTGAACACTAACAGAACAGTACCTGTGGTGTATCTTTGGATACTATTGAACACTAACAGAACAGTACCTCTGGTGTATCTTTAGATACTGTTGAACACTAACAGGACAGTACCTGTGGTGTATCTTTGGATACTATTGAACACTAACAGGACACTAACAGGACAGTACCTGAGGTGTATCTTTGGATATTATTGAACACTAACAGGACAGTACCTGTGGTGTACCTTTGGATACTATTAAACACTAACAGAACAGTACCTCTGGTGTATCTTTGGATACTATTGAACACTAACAGAACAGTACCTGTGGTGTATCTTTAGATACTATTGAACACTAACAGGACAGTACCTGTGGTGTATCTTTGGATACTATTGAACACTAACAGGACAGTACCTGTGGTGTACCTTTTGACCTTACAAATTTTGACCTTGACTGACATTTAAAGGTCAAACTGACAAATATATCGGTAATAGTGGATTCTTTAACTTTCCGTTTAAAAAAAATGATAAGCTAACTGTGTGAGTGACGATTGGTATTACAAACAGTGAAGATGTTATTCTGAAGTTCACTGGACTACTTCAAAGTGCATGTAAAGTCAGTTGAGCAAAGGACTGTCATACCCCTCTTGTCTTAATTTTATGTACCTTTCTTAATTTTCGACTTCTTGCTGCGGTGACTTGTTTTTACGATTTCTTCAAAATATAAGGTTAAAATCTTTAAAAAAACTTCTCCAAAAATGCATGCCCAATCACTTTTTAATTACATAGGAACACTTCTGGGCACCCTTAGAATTTTTCTCAACAGGCGGCACTGCTTGTTTTCTATTTTTACGAATTTTCTTGTATGTTTGTAATTTTCTGCTTGTTTTCCCAAACTACAAGTTGGATTCTGTTCCAACGTGTTACAAATGTAGCTCCATTCAATCTTTCATTAGGAGGGAGTACTATCATTTGCTGATTTTAACGACTTTTTGTAGTTATTTAATGCCCGCTAAGAGTACACGTTAGCATGAATACTTTCGGGCTACCAGTGTACATGTGTATATACATAGTACACGTTCGCATGGTTACTTTAGGGCTACTAGTGTACACGTGTATATGCATAGTTCACGTTAGCATGGTTACTTTAGGGCTACAAGTGTACATACATAGTTTACGTTAGCATGGTTACTGTTGGGCTACCAGTGTACATGTGTATATACATAGTACACGTTCGCATGGTTACTTTAGGGCTACTAGTGTACACGTGTATATGCATAGTTCACGTTAGCATGGTTACTTTAGGGCTACAAGTGTACATGTGTATATACATAGTTTACGTTAGCATGATTACTTTAGGGCTACCAGTGTACATGTGTATATACGTAGTACACGTTCGCATGGTTACTTTAGGGCTACTAGTGTACACGTGTATATACATAGTTTACGTTAGCATGGTTACTTTAGGGCTACAAGTGTACATGTGTATATACATAGTTTACGTTAGCATGATTACTTTAGGGCTACCAGTGTACATGTGTATATACATAGTACACGTTCGCATGGTTACTTTAGGGCTACTAGTGTACACGTGTATATACATAGTTTACGTTAGCATGGTTACTTTAGGGCTATTAGTGTACACGTATATATAGATAGTTCTCTCCAAAGCTGTAAATTAGATCATCAAAGTCAAAGAGTGCCTCATTGCAGACAGGTTTTAATTCTCTGCAGTGAGTTTTAATTCTGTGCAGAGTTTTTAATTCCCTACAGCGGGTTTATGCACGAAACTCCCACCTGGTAATTGAAAACTCTCTGCAGGGAATTAATGAATATTTGCAGGTTTGGCTTGACATAGTTGTCACCTCCATGGCTGGCAACGCAATGGAGGATCCAGTAACGCTTTCCTGTAAAGCATGGTGAAAATAGTCGACAGGTCAGCCAATGGCAGGAAGGGGTTCACTGGGCAGCAGGTGCATATCTTGAACAGCTCACGAAACAAAAACGTCGTTAGACATTAAGATGAGACAGGTCCTGCTTGGTAGTACGCTTTGCAGGCAAGGCAAGTAGGCACTGGGAAGAACATTTGAAATTATACTGAGCATATTGTGAACATGAAATCTGCAACATTCCAACATATGCATGTTTACGTTTTATCTATGTTTAGAGTTTGATAATAACAGTTATACACATTTTGTGTTATGATAGACAAACAGTTGTAACTATCTTCTGGATTTGTTTTTCATAAGGTAAGTCATTCTGAAGAAATGTTTTACGTCTATTGTGTTACCATTTTTTACATATCCAAAAATCCCAATCTCAAATTTCCAAGACAAAAAGGAAAATTACAAGCACCTATAATTTATATACATGCATCCTCCAGGCTCGAGCAGCTAGAAAATAACATCCAAATGAGACAATTTCATCAAAAAAAAAAATCAAAACCTTCCTGACTTATGACAAAAATTGGCGAAAAGGCAATTAGTGTTTTAAATCGATTTATCTCAAGCTTTGATTCGAAACTTCACAAATACGGCCACAACCAGAATCCAAAAACTACCTGTGCAAAATTCGACAAATTATTTTCTGTGGGGCAAATATTAAACTATTTTTAAAAGGCGAAGACTTTTGGCCAGATATTAACCTTTTTAACCCTAGGATCCTGGGAGGTTACCATGGTTACACATATCCATTTGGAATATGTATATGTAAATTCTGATTTGACAACTGGAATTGCCTTAAAACATATAATATGTATCTTTGCAATCCTCAAACTACAAACAATATTATTATGTACATAACATAATTCGTTATCTTTCAATGTTATGCAATTAGCATATATATTTGGTATTCAAAACGGCTGCAATACAATTTTTGAAGAAAAATTCATATTTTTAAAGAAATTTTTCATTTGGGGCTTCTAGATTTCCAAATAAGAATAAATATTAAGCAGATAAGACCAGATAATAAAGGCAGAGGTCCTTAGCTACATATATATATATATATATATATATATATATATATATATATATATATATATATATATATATATATATATATATTATGTCACCAGTGGCATGTCATACATATGTACATCATAATTATGACTCTGATAAATAACCTTAGGCATGCAAAGCTATATGCGCCATGTTGGATAAATATGAAAAGCACATGACCTTTGACCCCATTTCAAGGTCATTAGCCATCTGCTGGTATCTACCCACTCCCTAGGACATAAAACAAGACGTACTTATCAACTAGCTGAATTATTACAAAACAGTCAGATGAGGGTACAAAACCAACATAGCTTATGCCATGCCACTTAGGTAGTAGTACATACTGGATATAGTCACACCCGATAACTGTGAATTATACGTTTTAATCACTAATAAATTAACTTCTCAACTTTCATTTAGCTCTTTATGCCCTAACGGGCTCATGGGTACATAAATATACAATCAATTGATTTAAATCATACATAATCAATCTGACCATAAAATATAATACAGAGACTAAAAACGGAAGTGGGAATCTATGTACATCTGATGTTGTTGCATGGTGTTCTATGTACATCTGATGTTGTTGCATGGTGTTCTATGTACATCTGATGTTGTTGCATGGTGTTCCATGTACATCCGATGTTGTTGCATGGTGCTCTAAACAAGGCTGGCAATCACGCAGGCTGTGTTTTTATTTAGTGACATGAGGATTTTTAGTTTTGTATTTACATATGGATGGTCTTAATTCCTGTGGAGAATTTTGATTTGGTCAAAGACGGTGCCTCTTATATCATTAAATAGGTCGGAAGTTAATATAAATAAGTCTCATTATGGAGCATTTGGTGGGAACAAAATAGATGTGGCTAATTTTGGTAACGACCCAGTTTAACACGGAGTTTGTGATGACAAAGTCGAAGGCGTGTGAATGCTCGACGACCTTTCATTTTTCACAATTTCCAGATGTTTTTGTGTTCATAATTTTGTTTGAATAAACGATAAAATCTTAACTTATTTCCTATTCCGTGTTTAATGTTGTCGTCCCAAATCTGCGAGAAGAAAATTTGTATGCATTTTGGCTTTCAGTCTTGATTGTAAAGTATACAATAGTTTTCTGGATTAAATATATTGTGTTGTTTCAGCCATACATCACACATGCCATTACACTGGCGAATCAGTCTCACTGTGATCGCCCTTTTGTTTTTGCCTTTCTCATCAAGTTGCTTTGAAGTGAAATACGACTGTTTCAGAATGGTAATCTCCGAAAAAACGAAAATTTTTAACCAGTATTTGATAATACGGATTTTGATTTCAATTTGTAGTGCGGATCTTTTTAATTTAGCTAGACAGGCTTTATTAGATGTGGTCCGGCCAACTCCAAGTACATACTTACAGAACTCAACAAGAGTCTTATTCTCATAACAATGGGTCACAACATTTTGTATATGTGGACAACGGAGCACGGACGCTCTGTTACACATCGTTGCCGATGACCAAACTTCGGTACCGTACAATTATAATATTGGTTTGACATAAGTGTCGAGCAGATTCAGTTGTGTTGCTGGTAAAAGGCTAAGATCTTGATCACCTGTTATTTTGGCGTTGATCATGTTTGCAGATTTTTTGCCTTTACCTGAACAATTCTGGGCAGCCAGTGTAAATGTATCAGGTGCAGAAAATATAATTCCAAAGTAACGAAAGGAAGTTACCACTTTTAATTTTTGTTATTGCAATAAAAGTCTAACTGGTGGTAATAGGTACCACTACGATTAAATGCCATTATAACAGTTTTTTTTCTGTATTAAGGTCCATATTCCAGCAGCTACCATCGGCTGCTAGCCTATTTAGGTAGACTCGTAAGTCATCTGGCGTATGGGCTAACAATATAGCGTCATCTGCGAAAAGGAATGATGACATTAGCGTGTTCCCGATTTATGATTGACAATCGTTATCCCGTTAATTAATATTATCGTTAATTTACACATTAAACAATGGTGAACTAAATGGGCATCCCTGTTTTAAGCCTCCAGGGCTTGGAAAATATACTGTGCACCTACTTGGGGTCTTGACTAAAAGCTTTGAATCAGTATAGATATATTGGAGTAGTCGTAATACCTACACGTTTCACCGCCATCAAATAATTGTATAATTGGAAAATCTCTGTTGATGGTATCGAATGTCTGTCTATAATCGACGAACGCAGTAAACATTTTATTTCTCACATAAAATTGGACATCAATCAAGTTCTTTAACACAAAAACATTATCAGTAGTTAGCCGACCCTCTTTGCATCCACTTTGTCCATCGTGAAAAAAAATGTTTTGTATGAAAAAGAATGCCACCTTTTGTTTGGTATATTTGCAAAAATCTTACTTAAAGCATGTTGTAACGAGATACCTCTGTAGTTCTCCAGTGAGTTCCTTGATCCTTTTTTATATATCGGAGCAAAGTAGTATATAATCATATAAGTTAAAACATGAACTCTCCTGTGACAAATCTGTTGATAGATGCAAATTTCAGAACAGGTAAAACCAAACTTCGATAGAATTCAAACATTTTGTTGAAGTCTGACTAAGCAATCCAACTTTTTCATAATTAGAGGCCCGTGCGACATAATTAAATGTCAACTAAGAATAAACCAAAGAAACATAATACAAATTGCTGACAGTACCTGAACCAAGGAGGGTAGAGTACCCTCGTTGCCTGAACTTACATTTGCCTCATTTTTCCTCTAAATGATCCCACATATCTCTCTCTCTCTCTCTCTCTCTCTCTCTCGCTCTCTCTCTCTCTCTCTCTCTCTCTCTCTCTCTCTATAATAATAATAATAATAATAATAATAATAATAATAATAATAATAATAATAATAATAATAATAATAATAATAATAATAATAATAATAATAATAATTTATTGCGGAAAAACTACCCCTTTACATCGGGGGCACCAGTGGTCCGGGGCAAACCCACGGTGCGTCCATATATACATATATACATAGTGTGCAAGAAGAATTTAAATCTTGTATACATATACAGAACAGTCAGGAATTGGAGGATTCCCTCCTAAAGCGCCATGCCTCCACTAAAAATCTTTTACATATACAATCAAATAAAAACCCAACTTCGTCGCCAAAACTAAAACCTTCGTCTCCAAGAAGGAAGTTCAACTTTCTGTACAGGGATGACGCCATAAAACTTTGCCACACATAACTAAAATCAATATCATTCAGTGACTGTTCCAATTGCTTGAACGACTTCAATCTAAAAGAGTTTAAACCAGGACATAAAAACATGAAGTGAAAAAGATCATCATCGTTACATTCACAGGTATTACATGCTGTATCTGACATGCCCCACCTTTCTCTATCCTCTCCCAAGCCCAAACACCCTGTACGTGCCATGAATTTTAGGCGGGCGCCATTAAAGTTGTCTGTCGTGAACAGATAATCGCCACGCCATGTAGATCTTTTCAGGGTCCTATACCAGTAAAGAGATCTCTTATCGTCTATTTCCTGAAAAAATTCTACCGTGTAACTTTCTATTGCCCTTTTATTAAAACTATCAAGCCACCCATCACTGTGGGATGAAAATGCACGGTCAATTCCGGCGTTATTAAAGATTTGTCTGTATATTTTATTCTGCTACCTATTTCTGCCCTGTGTTAAGCAACGCTTATTTCAACCTGTTCCCCATAATTCAGACTCAGCCAACAACTCTCCTTGGCTTGGGTTCGGTGTTATGTCTATATATATATACTAACACACACACATATATATGTACGTATATATATATATATATATATATATATATATATATATATATATATATATATATATATATATATATATATAAATGTATATGTATATGTATATGTATATGTATATGTATATGTATATGTATATTCCTTTAAAAAAATAAAACGCTTCTACTGGTATAGCATTTAGGGCATAATGTAAAGCGTAAATTGGAGATTGTGTTTGGCTTGTTGTACAATTTCATTTAACCAGGGATTGTGTTTGGTCTGTAGTACCATTTCATTTAACCACTTGTTGGGATAGTGTGGTGGTCCTGGAAGGGGCCTGCTGTGTTTGCCTAAAGGCATGTCTTGATGGATCGCCTATCACATTGCCTTGTCTCGATAGCGCCTCAACTACCTGCTGATAGTGTATATGGAACGCTGCGTCCTCCTGGTTACTTCATACTGTGAAAGGTCGGCTTTTAGTGTGGTATCTGTAAGAATTAAAGCACATAAAATATAGCCCAGACAAGTATCTTCTGATGGAATAAGAGCGTGATGGAGGAACAGAACGATGGAAGGACAGATGGAATGAGGTACAAACCTATAGTAACCCCCTCCCCTTCAAGTCTTGGGGTCGGGACAATCAACAGTAATATACTCTTTTCCCAAGATACTTTTTGCAAGAAGTGCAGGCCATATAAATATAAATATTGATACTATTGATCATCTAATTAACAAGAATATGTTATCTTTTCTTTAATAGGTTTTAAAAGTTACGTAGTTCCCTTTACAATGCATTATCATGATCTTTCCTTGCGGCTAAATATGTTTCCTATACGAGGGGGGGGGGGGGGGGGGGGCTAAGGGGTTTTCCGCACTGGCGGCGTACCGGGCATTTTTATTTGCCGTACTTACGTATTGGAAGCCTTTTTAATCCGTGCTGCGTACCAACTATTATTTGTACATTTTCTTTTTTTCTGTACCTTGCACTAGGGTAAAATTATTACTTTACATGCGTAACGGTCCTCCCCTCCACCATCAGAGATCTACGCATTTGACAGTGAAGTGGCCTGCAATTAGTGTACCTCGACTGGCATTTTCCCAGGTTGGGCTTTAGATCATATTGCCAGCAAAACAGATTCTGTGCCATTGTTTCGTAATGTTAATGGGGAGCATAAGGTTGCTTCACTGGTTATAGATAACATTCACACAAGTAGAATGTCAAGAGACACTGAAACCGTGTGGCGCGTCATTTCCAGCAGTTCTCCAAAATTTTGCTGCACATATATACTTTTTGTGTGTACATGGTTCTATTTGATGGCTGTCCCATTGCTCTGGACCTACAACAAAAAATGCATTACATTTTTTATTCTGCTACCTATTTCTGCCCTGTGTTAAGCAACGCCTATTTCAACCTGTTCCCCATAATTCAGACTCAGCCAACAACTCTCCTTGGCTTGGGTTCGGTGTTATGCACCAACGCATGCCAACGAAAGCGGATCACCCAAGGTCTTTTATCTACGACAATTCTCGTCTACAATTAATCGACGTTACGGCAAGCCAAATCCGCGAATATTCGTAAATTTTTTGGAGAGTCTCTAATTCTGTGCAGAAAGTTGTTCCTGCAAGGACTTTTTTCATGCATAAGCTCCCAGCTGGAAATTTAAATATCTCCATATGGAATTAAACACTCCTTTTACAGAAATAAAACTGCCCTTGACAAAATTAAAACACTCGGCACAGAATTAATGTCTCTCTGCACAGAATTAAACACTTTCTGCGGAGAATCATAAATATTTTCAGGTTTTGTTTGCTATCTGACAAGCCAATAGAGAATGTTTAGTTCCCTGCAGTGAATTAAAAACTCGCTGCACAGAATTGAAATTATCTGCGAAGATTTAAGAGTCGCTGCACAGAACTAAAATCTCACTGGAGAGAGTGTCATGCATTTGAACTCCCTCAAAAAATTAAAATTTCTTGAACAGAGTTAAAAACTCTATGCATAATGTAATTCTGGCTGGTTTTAGTAGAAAATAATCTATATGTAGTTTCCACACGCACACACACATTCATACATATACATATATATCCTTGATATTTACGAATAACATAACGTAGGGGCTCTCAAGACGCACGGAAAAAGCACGCACACGTACTGCGAGAAACGGGCTATCCACGTCATGTTTTCTGCACCAGATACAATGTAAGCTTGTTCAAAAGATAGGATTAACATTACAATATCATTACAGTCAGAACAGCATAAAATGGGGAACCGGGTTGAACGTTATAGCAACTTCTTATGCAGTATCTTTGATACGAAAAAGTCAACAAATGAATGTGTCTCATTTTAAATATATAAAATGCTTTGAAAAAAAAGGAGAAGAAGAAGAAGAAGAAGAAGAAGAAGAAGAAGAAGAAGAAGAAGAAGAAGAAGAAGAAGAAGAAGAAGAAGAAGAAGAAGAAGAAGAAGAAGAAGAAGAAGAAGAAGAAGAAGAAGAAGAAGAAGAAGAAGAAGAAGAAACGTCGGTGGTCCACAAAAGCAGTGAATACTTTTCCGTTTGAGATAACAGGTAATCTGCTAACTTCTGCCATCTGTATTTGATGTGTTAAAATGGATCTTATCAAATGATTTAACAGATGATAAAGTAAGGCGATTTTAACATATTTTCAAATACATTCATCATATGATTAAATCGATTTAAGATATTTTTAAATATTCAATGATGTGTTAAAACACCGATTTAAAACAACAATAAAATGACAACATATATACATATATATGATAAGACACTTGAAAATAGGTCCATACTATAAAATACATATACAACTTAAAAAGAGTTGGTAAAAATGCCGTACAGTCCAAAATTTAAAAGATTAGTTAATTACGCGATTACGTCGTACATATAAAAGTCCTCCCTGTGTGTTCTACATGATTGAGCACCATCTTACATTGTAACTTATTAAAGTTTGTATCACAGTGTTAACAGATGAGTGGAGTCTATTTAAAAAATTATGACATGACGTAGCAATTCTTGCATAGATTTAACTCGATTCTGCGCAAACATAGCACTTGCACTACATCGACAATAGTCTCCAAGAAACCATCTCAGGGAATTGTTAAAACATATTTTCATGTATACATTTCCAACTTTGCATATTCCTGCCAGAACTGGGCTGTGTACAATGACGAACAGAAAATTTTGAAGAGGAGAACCTTTGTCTCATGACTGCAACTATAAAATTTACGACGCAGCATATTAGCCCTTGTAAAAATAGATCCAAATTGACGCTTGATGTTGTAATCATCACCGAAATTATGTGTCAAAACATGACCAAGATACTTAAAACTGTTGACAAATGTCAGCTGTTCACCGGGCATATACACGGTAGGGGTTATATCAGAGTATTAGGAAGGCGGCTTGATATACATACATTCTGGTTTTTTTCCCTTATTATAAGTATTATCATGTTAGACGGCGTATTCTTCGCAGGTGGTAATTAATTATCTTAAACCCTTCACAGAAAGGCTAATCAACACCATATCATTTGCATAACTAAGGTTGTTTACAAAAGTACCAGCAATGTGACAGCCGATCTGACTGTTTACAAGTTTACTGCTAAGGTCGTCCATGTAGCCATTGAACAGCCGAGGGAGATGATCTCGCCCTGGCGTACCCCATTTAGTACAGAGAAATGATAAGAGGTTGCTGACCCCCACTGTACACAAAATTGCTGTTAAGAAAAACGAAATTAAACACATTACAATGAAAGTCGGTATGTGTCTGTTAAGTAGCTTATGTAACAATGTCCAATGACTGACATTGTCAAAGGCTTTCTTGGCATCTATGAAACAGATAAAACCGGGCTACCATGAGATCGATTATAAGAAATTATTTCTTTTAGTACATATATGCATATGTCAGTGCCATGACGCTTATTAAAAGCAAACTGAAAATTGGTAGTATAAAGAAAGTGCTCACATCGTGTCAGTAAAACCTTTGAAAAAAATAGTAGCTAAAGCAATTGGTCTGTAATTATCTTTGTCCTTTACATCTCCAGCCCTATTCTTAATAAGAGGCACGAGTAAAACTTCTGTCGTAGCAGGTGGAATATAACCATTTGTATGTATAGCACTGAAAAGTCTGGCCAAAAGAGAACAGAGTATGTAACTGGCAAACTTAAGGTTTTCAACCGTAATACCGTCTGGGCCAGCTGACTTACCTGCAGACAGATCTCTCAAAACACACTATTTCGTTACTCGGTACGATCATTTCATTGAGAAGACAATATTTGATACCTCAGTGCAAGCGGACTGCTTATGCTCAGTACTTTTACAATCGTTCAATAGGCCGCTGAAATGATGTGCCCACATATTAGCTATCGTGATTTCCCACCTTTTCAATTAAAAGTAAAGTAAAACTTTACAAACTTTGTTTTCATTTCATCGGATGCACCGATAACACAAACCTTTGACTAAGTTAAATTGACACATTCTATCCGTAATACTTACCAAGACATGCAACATGCAAGTTCTCAAGTGTGCTTAATTAGCATAAATCAAAGTTTACAACTTTCATTTTCATTCCTTTGGGTGTGCTTATAGCACAAACTTTTGAAGATATGAGAGACTTTATACTTTTTTTCTCCCGTATTTTCAGTAACTTTTAATATATTAATTATTCCATGTCTGAGGCTAAATTTCAGTAACAGGGTTACGGCAATGCATTTTTTTTGTATTGTTACCTATTACAATCTTAGAGAAATATTTGAAGATATACATAGAAAGAAAGAAGGAAGGGAGGAGGGAAGAAAAGAACGAGGGAATGAAAGAAACAAAAAAGGTAGAAAGAAAGAAAATCTGTCTGTGTGCCTTCAAAGCTTGCATAAATTAAAACCCTACAATATTGAGGACAGTACCTGTAGTAAAACATTGGAAAAGGTAAGAATAATAACATTGAGGACAGTGCAAGCAGCAAAACATTGAAAAAAGTAAGAATAACAACATTGAGGACAGTACCTGCAGCAAAACATTGGAAAAAGTAAGAATAACAACATTGAGGACAGTACCTGCAGCAAAACATTGGAAAAAGTAAGAATAACAACATTGAGGACAGTACCTGCAGCAAAAAACATTGGCGAAAGTAAGAAAAACGTTCTTTTACATATTGAATTAATGCAAATGGCCCAACTTGACACCAGGAGTTACAGTGAAGCCTCATTATAATGACACTCAGATATCCGACGTATTCAATAATGACAAATATTTTCATGGGAAAAAGTTCACTTTCTTTGTTATTTGATTTATTTATCTGACATATTCAGTTATCTGACACTTTCTTAGGGATGGTGTCAGTATAACGAGTTTTCACCGTAATTTTGCATGGAATTGAGGTTGGGTTGACGACTAAAAAAATATTTTGAAGATATTCAACAATCAAACAGGTTATTGTAAATTGAAGTCTTACTTTTTTCAAATTTGTTCATTGAGGTGCATCTTGGAATGGCTCCTCTAGCAATGCTAGCTTTAAAGATTTTCAATGTTTGAATTGCTCTGCGGTCCCTTATCGGCATAAATCAAAATTCTACTTCTTTTTTAGTTTATTGGATGTGCCTGCAGCATGAACTTAGGAACTGAGGTTGCACCTCTATCTGTAATATTTTTTTATGAAATTTGATATGTCAATTCTTCAAGTGCTCCTAATAAGCGCAAATTTAAATTGTAAAAACTCTTGCTTAAGGTTCACCAGGTGCACCTTTACACAAACATAGAAATTAAATTTAGAATTACACCACCACCCATATATTACAGTTTTTAATATATTCAATATTTGATTTGTTCACGTGCCCAGAAATGGCATAGACATGATGAAGAGACTATTGGGAAAATGTTTGTGTTAGCACACAGACGTAATAAAGAATTTTCAGAAAAGAGAATATCTGTGTTTGCACACAGACATAGCGAGCTCACAGAAGGTGCCTTGCTATTTTTTTTCCTCCATCACACAAGCTTGTAATAATTTCACTTAATTTCTGTTTTGTAAAAACATTTATATTATTTCCGTCGTACAATATGTCCAAATCATTATTACCATGTGTATATGATCACCGAGTAAACTTTTATTCCCTATATCACAACATGTTTTGCGTTGTGATATTGTGCACCCCCATCGAGTAAACAATGGAACTTTACAAAGAAAAGGTTAGGTTTGGACTTTCGACTTTGAACTTTTGGAATTCAGAGAGAAGTTCAGTCGCGGATCTCAATGAACAGATTGAATTGTAAATCGATGACTGATGCGACTGATGAAAGGAAGGTGCTGTCGTGGCGTTTTGTCCTAAAACTCAAGATATAAGTGTGCTCCTTTGCTTTCTGGTGTGTCGAGTGCTCTGTTTCGAGAGACAAGGGCCGAGTGGTAAACAGGTGCGTATTTCTGTGCTATTTTTTAAACACCAGTTCGGAAAATTTACATCTGGTAGCAAGTGTCTGCCAACCAAGTCCATTAGGAAGCCTTTCATAGGAATTGTACCTGCGAGCACGGAAAACAATCTTTGCTGCCTCAAACTGTACAGACTCCGGAAGGTTAGGAATACTTTTATGTTCTCGTCGCATGTAAATTGTTTATGGGCGTGATATATGTAGGCACCATCACCACCAAAAGTCAATTTAAGTTGTTTTTATTCTAAATTATTGACTAATTCTTAATTTTATATATTTTATTTTTCGATTTTGTTTTTATTTTTATTTTTTAAAGTAAACTACCTCAAGGTCCGGACATTTACAGTGCTTTGGATACTTATAAGTCTTAAATACATATTATAACGTTGCTTCCATAGTCAAAGGTGCTGGATTATTCCTTTTTTCTTCTTTTTTTTTTAAATTGCCGCCAGACTCTTGAGCCCTCAGAAGCCTGCTGCAGAAGCCTCTCTTTTTTTCCTGAATCATTTATAGCAAGTGTAACCCTTTCATTGCCACTCTCGACAAAAGTCGATGCCGCCAGGATGTATACTGAGCCACTGCCTCGGAAATCTGCGCATTGAAGTTCCTAAGTTTAGTCCATTCATTCATTTCTCTAACTTAAAGCTATTTTTCGAAGATAGAATGATGCAACTGTTCAAGCCAATTTACTGAAATAGGCCTATAATTTCAAACAAAACTTTTTGCATTCTGTCATGTGAAAACTAGATAAGGTTTTTTCCCCCTATGGACCTTTGTTTTGGTCTCTTTTGGGTAAATACGAACTATAAATTTATATGTTTCAGCTACACATACCAAGGAACATTGCCTTTGGTCGGAATTGACTTGGATTTGTTTCGTCAGGACTACGGTTTTTGGATATGGTAATGACACTGTCTAATTTCGTAGACAAACAGCTTGCAGGGATATAAACTGTGCATAAATCATAATTGACATTAACAGGTCACATCTTTTAAAAATAAGGATTACACAGTGAGTCGCCAGGCGGGGTTAAGTTTACTAACTGAGATCAGTACCTGCCTGCGTAGATGTACAAAGTGGGCAAGTTTCAAGCTTTACCGTCAGTTGCTTTTGCAGCAGAGCGTCAGATTGATGTTTCATTGATACGAAAATATACTTTGTGGCCGGTCTGGATATTATCAGTAGACAAAGACACTAATTAGTGGCCGTAGACTGCAAGTCTGCAGGTTGCGTCTGTTGATACTGTCTTGAAAGGTATTGTCATTTGTCTGCTTATGTCAATGCAACTTTTGTTGGTTCTGACGGCACATGCGTGTCTATTTTGTTAATATCTCCCTGTCCGCGGTAATTGTATATACAGATAAATTCCATTCATCGATCAAACTGGCGGTAAGAGGAGTTCACTCCCTTCCCTTAATGTACATGTTATGTGCTTCACATTATAAGAGGAACTACACAATCCATCGTCACCTAATTCGAATACCGAGACGCTCTTGTAATATACTTGCAAGACTTTCTGGGGTTTTTTTTGATAAGGTCTATTGGTCGTAATATTTAGAGGCTTACTGCAGCATGGTATAGTTAAAAGAAGAAATAAACTGTCTTTAGAATATCAAACGCACGCCGGTGATCCACAAAAGCAGTGACCAATTTTCCGTCAAGATAACCATTTTTTTTTTCTAATTTCTTGGTATTTTTTAAATTGTCAAAACCTGTCTACCTTTCTTCTCCCTAGTGCCTCGGCACTAATGTTTTATTGTGCACATTCACATAATAATGATGATGATGATGATAATAATAATAATAATAATAATAATAATAATAATAATAATAATAATAATAATAATAATAATAATAATAATAATAATAATAATAATAATAATAACTGTTATTATTAAATGAAACATTTTTGTCCAACGCGAAAGAAGCTTTGAGAGTCAATTTTTTATTGTTAAACCTCAGCTGGGTTCTTTGAGATCTGTCATAAAATGAAGGGCGTCTACTAGTGTACATCATACATAATTTTGGATGCACATATATAGCCATTGTAGCTTTGTGATTTATTGATTTAAAATTGTATGTTATTGATATAAAATTGAAAATAAAAATGCAAGCGCCTGTAATCAGCATAATTTTAATTGGTGTAACCTTCCACTCATATTAAAAACATGCGCAATGGTCAATAACACACGGAGAAAACTTGAAATGACATGCATCTTGATCTATTGTCAACATTTGACGTTTCAAATGTCCCTCATTTACAAAATGTTCACCATCAAAACTCGTGCACATAAAGGTACAACGCTATTAACAGAGGTAAGCACCATTCCAAACTTGAGGAAGCTTCCTGGCCCTGTGGTGTCCGAGAAAAACTCTGGGCATCTTTTACCTTTAAAAGAAAAAAAGAAAAAAAATAAGGGGTGTTGGCACGTGGACATTGGGCCAAAGAAACAGTCACCTCAATTCACATCAAATCATGGATTGAATCTGTCATTTACAATCTTTCCCACACATTTAGCACGTAAAAGTAAAACGTAAAATTGTAACCCGAGCTTGTGGAACAGGACATGTTTTTATTTTTGTAAATACTTTCCATAATATGTTACGATAATTTTAATGCACAAACTGCGTGGTACAATATACACATTTAAGAACATAACAGTATACACAAATCGTACTAACCTGGAGCAGAGATAAATATTCAAACACACACAAAGACTTCAAAGCCTTGAAGTTACTATTACCACAAACGATTGCCGTTATACATAATGGTTTGCTTGAGCTGCGCGAGAGAACGCACCAGTTCTATTTGCTAATATTTGTCGTAGGGAAGCTTGATATCAAGTTTGACCCATTACTGGCTGCTAGTTGTAGAAATTTGTTAGCAAGTTGTGGAAATTTGTTGACAATCAAGCAAAAACAAAACAAAACACAATCAATAAATAAAAAATAAACAAAAATAAAAAGCCAGAACAGGGAATTCGATTATATATCATTACCGTCACTGCTGAATAGGAAAACGGTCAATACTACTTGTGCAACGGTACAGTTTCCCAAGCCATACACATAGGTATTTAGTCAAAACAATGTAACGATCTGATACGTTATTTAGGGGGTTTCGTGATAAATTTGGACATTTAAGACTTTAACAGTAATTTTCTTATCTAATAAACACACAGATTTATGGTTCATTGTTTAATGATTTGTAATAATGCATGTTGTTGATTTTGCCCTGCAAAATTTTAAGTGTTTACTTTTTATTTTTTTTCTGCATAAGGAAAATAAAATGCCCGAGTTTAGAGAGAAAATATCTGCAAATCAGGTAAAGACAAACATATTACTCCTTAAACATTTTCCTTGATCGCAGTGAAAGGCTTTTTTGGTGTCAGTAACAGCGACTGAATTGATTCAACATTTACTATGTATCAGAAGATAGCTGGTGATCCTGTTGCTATTTACATCAATTTACACCACTTCAAACGGTATAATTACAGAACTGAAAGCATAGAATCTATGCAACCCCCAAAAATGAATTGAAACAGTTCTGTACACTTTTAGGGTATCAGCTTGGGCCTAATCTTAGGTAAGTAATATATCTGTCCGGCTTTTCCTGAATGTTGCTGTTCGAGTTAAAATGAAAAATCAGACAGGCTCGGACACACCTAAATTCCGCAGGAACTGGATTGTTTTTTATCAATTCTAAATTCCGTTTAATTCACAAGCACACTTCTCATGCAGGTGCTGTCATGAAAAAGACCAAGTTGCTTTAATGTATTGAATACACATCATAAAGAGAAATTTAATTATGAAAGAATGAGGTTGTTGCGAACTTCGTCTCTAAAAAAAAATTCTTTTATCGTTTTGAATGTGACCAGTGCGCAGCATGTTAAGATTTCAAATAAATTATAATTTCATAAAATAAATAAATAAATATCGAGTGTTGGACAACTAACACAAATCTTTTCCTTTACAGTCTGTTTCCTGTATTCGTCAAACGCAACCATAAAACTTCTTTTGTCCGACTTCATGTGGGGTCCGACTTGACCAATAATCTCCCTACTCCTAGAAGAAAGAAAGGCAGACAGACAGACAGACAGACAGAAAGAAAGAAAGAAAGAAAGAAAGAAAGAAAGAGGCATCCTGCCTCTTCAACATTGGGTATATGTGTGTGGAGTTTATTTATTTTTGTTGTGCTAGTGCTTTGATTACCTGTTTTAGGAGGATGCGGTGGTCCTGAAAAGGAACGTTTTGTTTGTTTGAAGGCTGCACGCCTCCGTGGCGGATGCGACCACCACGCTTCTTCAGGCAAGCTTGGACCCAGTTTGCCATGCTGCTGGTGAGCTTGGCCATATCTGCCTGGGAAAATTTGATTCCACCGGTTATCCGTCACCCGCTGTGCCAGTTTGTTCAGGGCCTATGGTCACAGGTTCGTCGCATACTCGAGGGCCAAGCGCATCCCATGAATATTCAATGGGGAATAGGCCAGGCTGGCCATGGCAACATCTGGATGTTATGCTGCTGGAGATACTGCATGCTGACTTCTGCAACATGTGGCCGTGAATTGTCTTGTTGGAACAGTAACCCATGATGTTGCTGGAGGCATTCGGCCATTGTTGGCAGGATCTTGACCGACATCAGTCTCTTGTTGATTGTACACCGTGATGCTTCAATGCTGCAGGCCTGGCAGTGGCGAAACCTCTCTCAGAAAGGAAGCCGGGAAGGACCAGTCTCCAGCATGCCAATGATTCTGCCTCTGTCGAATTCAGAGAGCTGTGAGTAACCTGTAGGCCGTAGCATTGTGGATTCACATTGATCCTTGTGTTGCCAGTGGTGCTTTATATATAAAGTCCATTGGCATCCCAATATCAAACACACTTTTCACACATCTGTGGCTGTTATCTCATTCCAAGGACATTTTGTTTTTGTGCGGCCGCTAAGGTATACTCTTAGCTTCCTGTCCATGTTACATAACAGTCCATATGACACTCGTATTTTCTACACCAACTAAGATTTCGAGCAGTCTATTTCATGTTAAACCAATGGAGGTGCCAGTATTTTGGCCAGGCATATATATAACAATACGTGTGCCAACAGCAGCAGTAGCACGTCTCGTTCTTGTCCTCCGTGAAAATAAATTGAAAACACCAAGGCAACTTGATTTGTATGTTTATTCTTCTGGAAATTCTCGTCACAACTTTCCCTGCAGATGAAATCTGTAGTATCAGTACAGAACCGTCCAAACCCAGATGTGACGAGGTAGCCCTGAACAAGGAGTCTAGAATTGCCCTGAACAAGATTTGCTATATAGAGGTACCGTGGATCTAACTCTAAAATATCAAGACACCTAATAAGGAAACAAATAAATAGAGACGAGAATGACGTAAAGAAACATTTTACTTTTCATTACCACCACTTAAAGATATGATTTAAGTATTTTCTTTAAAAATATTAATGATTTTTTTTCTGAATTTGTATAGCTCAAAATGGCTGAACAGGCGCTTTGTTAGAGTTAAGATTCTTCAAATTCAACTCATTTTGTCAGGTATAAAGACCGTTAGCTACGAATTATTTTCATATACCTATAATGAACACAGAGTTAAAAATCAAATTTACTAAAAGAAATCTAACGTCGCAACCTACCCTTCAACAGGCTAAATAGCTGCTGTATGCATTGCATGCAATTTTAATGTAACAAATTTGTGAGTACCCATTTTTATTAATTTGAACACATTGTATGTAGTGAAGATGCACATGACTGTAAGCCAAAAAATGTAAAAGTGGGAGAAGCCTGATTCGTTTATCTACCATTGCGGTTGAAACGCAAGAGGCACTTTGAAATTTACTTTGTCTAACTTAATTCACCAAATACCATAGAAATAATTTAAATGTAAGCATTTTATTTACATAATTTTTGTTGCTCTGACTGTTCATCGCTCTACCAACCTGTTTACCTACCTGCCTACCTACCTACCTACCTACCTACCTACCTACCTACCTACCTACCTACCTACCATTTAGATAGTACATATAGACGATTTTGTTTCGCCACATGATTACTTTTTCACCTTGCCATTGCTCTAATGTATAGTTTGGTGTGAATTTTGAAGTTCCATCTGAGTTTACTATGTCATGGACATCACAATAAAATGATTTTTGATATGTATTCCCTTTATCACCATGAGAAAGTAGGATGAGGTCACCCGTATTACTCGATATCAAACTTCTCTATATGATATACATTTGTGGTGGATTTGGTATCGCTAGCCTTCTTAATTCTCAATATATAAAATTTATTGTCCTCTACTTCATCCCTAATGACCTTGAACAATTGGTGAAGGCTACCCAAAATTGTACAAATTTTGAATATCGGCCAAATGCATATCTGGTGTACATTTGTAAGTTCCATCTCAATTTATCATCAAAATGATAAATTTGATGTACTATCAATACCTATGATGCTAGTTCCACTAAATACCACCAGTGGCGCTACCATGGCTCCACAATTTACAAACTTGTGTGGTATTCCTGTAGCAGAATGTCGATACATGTGCGCAAGTTCATACCTAATGGCCATAACCGAACAAAACAAAACCCAAAACAAAAAACAAAAACAAAAAAAACCAAACAAACAAAAAAAGCAAACAAACAAAAAACAAAAGGAAAAAAAAACAAAACAAAAACAAAAACAAAAACAAAACACCAAACCAAACCAAACCAAACCAAATTAGCCAAAACATTTCGTGATGTGTCTTACCTCCGTGAACTTGAGAATGTGAGTATGTGTTGCATCATTAGCCTTATTCTGTCTCAAAATAATGAATTTCATATGTTTTCAACACCTTTTTGTCTATATCTTCCGAAGTACTATAGGTGAAACCACCAAATTTCGATGCGTTTTCTTCGTTTTGCCTTATCGACATTCCCTCCAAGTTTCGATATGATTCATGAATAAACTTTTCAAAAAAAGAGCATTCTCAAAAATTTCCTATTTTGGTCCATATATAACATAGTAATACAGGTGGCGCCGCCAATATCGAATTCGGCCTAGATTTTTATACACTTGATAAATCCTGAAAGTTATATGGGGGGTAACATGAAAACTTTTAACTGTACATAACTGGGGAAAGTTACGGCGCGTTACCTTTAATGCTTTAAAGTCCCTGTTATATTTTCAGCCAAACTCGTTAAACCATTCCATCTGCCTGCTCGCCTCGGAGACTCCAAGATCCCCGAAGCAGACACACACTTATATCTGTATTACTCTTAGTAAAAATTTATCCTGCCATGCACACATTACTCGCAATACCACCCAAGACTAGCCAGCGTATTGCTGTCCTGCATAGATTCAAATTGTAATTTCCCTCGTAAAGCTTTGATCAGACTATATTTAACTAAAATTGGACCAATTCTTGACTATGGTTGAAACCTGTTTGATGACTACGGTCAAGATATTTCTGGCCTAATTGAATCAACACAGTGTAAGACTGCCAGAATATGCACTGGTGCTTTGAGGCACACATCACATGTAAATCTCTTACGTGAACTTGGTTGGTCAACTCTCGCCAGCAAAGGGCAGTACTCTATGCTACTTCTTTTTTGCAAAATACATATCAATTTAGGACCTTCCTGTATCGCTGAACTAGTTTATCCAGTTCTCAATGCTCGAAACCTTCGCCATACTAGCTCCATACGCCCCTTTAATTGCAGAACTAATCGCCTAAAAGATCGTCCCTTCACGTTCCTTGTACCATGAAGCTATGGCACAATCTTCCTTCCGATATTACAGATTCAATTTCCCTCCACATTTTCAAATCTAAACAGAAAGCAACATTGCTAGCTATACACAATGACCCTGATCTATACCCACAGATTTGCCAACATTTGTCTTACCCAGTTACGTCTGGGATTCTCGAAGCTTAACTTTAATCTTTTTAAAGTCCACATCATCCCACAACCTACACGCTCTTGTAGTTACCCTACTTCAGAATTCCAACATTTCCTGTTCTTCTGTTCAAAGTATTCAACTTTCAAACGGCCAATGAGACGTATTTTGTGGACACATAACCCTGCTTAGGCCCTCCCGTACTAATGCACAGAATGCATATTTCAGTCTAACAAAAGTTAAGAAGAGGAACCGATGCTCCCAGACCAGGGATATGAACATTTTATGCATTGCTTGCATCTGTTTCTGTACCATCAGTAGCGCCTCCTATGAATGCATCTCTGTCTTCTTTGGTTTGGAATCAATCAGCGCTTGGCCAGCGTCTCGCCAAACATACAGCTTGTCGCTGCAAATATAGACGCAAAGCTTTGTGAGGTAGCACAGAGTATCCTGTCCAGAGATGAAATAGGCCCTGTACATGTGGAAAATATATTTCCCCGTCTACATGAAAATAAATGACATGCACATATCGCTTTTTCTCCCACTGTCTCATTTCAGTGACTGACAAGTAGATATATATATTGGCCTTGTACAGTGCAAGCCATGTGGTTGCTCATGAGACATTTGTCTTTTTTGAGCTTTTCTTTTGAAACATAGATTTTCCCTATTTCTTACACCACTGAGTACAGAGTCAACTTATATATCATGTACGCCTATTCGTTTGCGGGGTGGTCATCTTTCAAAACATTTACCTAACTCAGGAGACTTGTCAGTCAACTGCTTAAAGCGGCGGAGTAATATTTAAAATTTCCTTGGACGTCGCACACTTAAAAAAAACAAAAACAAAACTAAAAACAACACTTTGCATCTTTTGCAGCCAGCAACTGTGATACCTCATTATAATTTAACTAAAACTATCGATATCGCGGAAATTGGGCATAAGTACATCAAAATGACTTTCCGAAATTAATTACCGTAGATATACAGGAACCGATGAAAAAAAAAGAACCGTTATATAACTACCAAAAAAGAAAAAGAAAAAACCCTGAGACACAGGCGGAGCGTCTGAAAATGCGAGCTGTCAAGCATGCTGTGGTGCTGGTACCCTGGCTCTGACGACCACCGATGCGCACAGCACCAGCGACCTGCAGCAGAGCCAAAAACCGCGACATGTATGTTCTTCATTATGCATGTACATACACTGGTACCTGCTTATTTGTCCACCACTTCTGCCAAGAAATTGCAGTGTTCACATGTCACAGATGACCTTTAACAGCAGGTAATATGTAAAGAACCTGACTGGTTGAGAATTATGCAAATTATGATCATTTGAAAATTTCAATCCCGTTCTGGCTTTCAAAGTATTCAAGATAAAGGCACAAATGTTGGTTCTGTACGTATATTTGTTGGGGCAGCGCATCTATTGGACACATTACAACAGTTCTGGAATTTAACTTTATGCTAATTATGGACACTTCAAAGTTGAATATCATCAAAATTTCAACTCCCATTTATAGGTTTGTTCCCAAGGTGCATCCGACCTCCCTTTACCCAACACCTCTCAAACCTTGCCGGCCCGTACACTACACAAACGACTAAGTAGCAGGTCAGATCATGCCCAAAACATGTCCAAATCGCATTTGCATATTTGATGCATGAAAATGTCAATCAGCCGTTAACTTTGGTAACATCTCCTCTTAAAAACTTTTTAAATCTTAGAGTATAGGAGATATAATGCCCCATTGCATCCATGTAAGAACAATTTGTCATGTGAAGTGGAAGGGGCAGGAAACAAAAGTAAGTCCACCTTCTCCGACAATAGCAGGTCATCAAATAAAATACCTGTGCTTCCACTCATGAGAATATCCTTGACCCTTGTCAAGAGTACATATCGTTGCTCATTGTAAAGTGGACCCTGCAGTATAAAGTGAATTAAACTTTCGGATCTGGAGCCACAGTACATTCACGGGAGACATAAATCACGGGAAAAAGTATGAGCATTTAGTGCACTGAAGACAGCAATTTAACAGTATATGTACTTTGCGGGCCCGTAAGATGAATGGAGGGGCATTGCGCACACTTAAACTTTAAGGAAGTGAGTTCCAAAGACTGGTGCTGGGTGGAATAAACGAGTTTTCAAAACTTATTCTTCTGCAGTTTACCGTTATGCGCTCATTGACTTGCCGAAAATTCTAATTATCTGTAGTTTTTTAGCTGTTAGCATCAGC
Organism: Hermodice carunculata; assembly: GCA_964020975.1. NCBI lineage: Eukaryota > Metazoa > Annelida > Polychaeta > Eunicida > Amphinomidae > Hermodice > Hermodice carunculata. The sequence continues at coordinate 97,614,543 of OZ026622.1, forward strand.
CCACAAAGATACGCGGGACACAGACCTTTAACGATTTTATAATACTTAACAAGTTCAAGAGTTCAACACTAAGATTGTTTGCAAAACGAAAACAATTTGAGTTGCAGTTTAATGCAATAATCAGACCCCAAGTTAAACTACTGAGCACAATTTCATAAATTTTGAAGTTTTATGGTAGATAGATTTCCTGAAAACTTTGCACAAAGTTCAAAGAAGATCTCTCAGGGGCTCACCATCCCGCACCTTAAGTCACAGGTTTGATTTCATCATGTTACAAAACTGCACATTGGAACGAACCTGAGTATTCCTGATCTCATGAATGAACATAAGGAAATATGATTTAAAAGGGGGAAAAAGTAACAAAAAACGACCGACTTCAAACCGGGCAGTGAATACAAGGTCACATGCAAACATATAATTTAATTGAGAATACACACAGTTCGAGTTCAGTGCTGCAGGACAAGCCTGCTCTCTAAACGAGGCGAGGGAGGAAAGTTTTCAGTTTAGGTGTGGGAAGTGCAGGAGGGTGGAGGTTTTGGAGGCACAGCTGGCAGCCATCAAGATAGAATTAGAGGAGGCTAGGGATAGTTTTAGGGCTGCAGCTGGTGTGAGGGAGGAGATCCAGGACAGGGTGGAGCAGGCTGACGAGGAACAGGATGGGAGGAGAGGTCATGTGGGAGGTGAGGATGAGGGGACGCAGAGAGTGGTAGGGCCTAGCTGGAAGGGGGAACAGGATGGGGGGAGAGGCCGGGGGGAGAGGTCGGGGGGAGGCGAGGATGAGGGGAGGCAGAGAGTGACAGTGCCTAGCGGGAGGGGGATCAGGAGGGACCCAGAGAGGCAGTGGTGATTGGGAGCGGCAGAGTGAGGAAGGTAGATACGGGCTTCTGTAGGGCAGACAGGGAACATAGGGTTAGGGTGTGCCTTCCAGGGGCCAAGATTAGGGATGTTGAGGAGAGGCTGGAGGGGGGTTGTGAGCAGTAGTGGGGAGCGTCCGAGAGTCATTGTGCAGGTCGGCACAAATGATCTCTCGGACAGGGAAGAGCAGGGGGAGAGAACAGGGACAGAGACAGTGTTAGGCAGGCACAGGAAGCTTGTGGTGAGGTTAGCGCATTTAGTCTGCAATGCTTTGGTAATAGGGATATTACCAAGGCTTAGGATGAGTGGGTGGGAAGCAAGCAGGATTTGTGGGATTTATAGGAGGTTAGAGAAGTTAGGTAGACAGGGGGGAATTGCTTTTAGGGATGTTTGGGAGGATTTTATTAGGGAGGAGGGAGATGTTTGCTGGGGATGGGTTGCACCCAAGTCAGAAGGGAGGTGATAGGCTAGGCACGTTTACAGTGAGTGGGTGCAGCAGCAGGAAAACTAGGAACATCAGCAACTACCAGGTAAGTTCGGGAACAGGGTAAGAACCACAGACAAACAGGAAGTAGCAGTAAAACAAGAAGGAGCGAGAAAAATAAAATCAATATGAAAATAGGATATGTCAATTGTAGAGGATTCAAAGGGAAGCAGAAATAGAAGAGGTAGCTGAAAGCGAGAAGATGGATATTATAGCTCTAGTAGAGACACATATTAGAAAAGAAGAGATAGGAATAGTGACAGGCCCCGCAGGATATGATATAACAGGCAAAGGAAGAGAGAGTGGACAAAAAAAGGGAGGAGGAGGAGTAGGTTTTCTGATAGAGAAAGGGGTGAAGTGGCATGCAATCTGGAAGAACAGATGGGAAGATGATAGTGAGATCAAAAATGAAATACAGTGGATAGGAAAAGAGTCAAATGGAAATAAAATAGCGATAGGGGTAGTGTATGTGGGGCACGAGGGGTTACGTAATGAATGGAATGACCAGATATATGATAGGATGAGAATGAAGATTAGTGATATTCAGCATCAGGGCTACCAAATTATGATAGCTGTGGATTTTAATGGATACATAGGAAATGGAGTGAGTGGTATTGAGGGAGGGGATAGTGGAATCAATGGAAATGGAGTGAGGCTACTGAACTTCACAAGGGAATTTGGTCTGAGGATAGTTAATAGGGATGTACAATGCAAAGGAAAGTGGACATGGGCATCTGGAGAAAGACAGACAATAATTGACTATATTCTAGTAGATGGTGAGTTATTTCAAATGACACAAGGATGCGAAATAGATGAGAAAGGTAGATTGGACATAGGCAGTGACCATAACTGGATGATAGTCTCAATTAACATACAGTGTCAAAGAAGAAGCGGGGGGGGGGAGGGGTTAAATGGGTGTGGGGTATAATGGAGGAAACAGACTGGACAGAGTGTCAAGAAAGCCTAAAATTAGAATTGCAGGAATGAAAAAATAGATGGGAGAATGAAGGGGAATTACAGGAAATGAATGGGGATCTAATCAGACGGATTCTTAAGGTAGTACAGGAAAAGATAGGTAGAAACAAAGTTCGGGTTGGAAGTCTAGGGTATAGAATAGACCCATAGATGAAAGGAGCCATAAAAAGAAAAAAGGGCTAAAACTAGAGCATGGAGATTAGCCAGGAAAAACAAATACCCTGAAGGTGTGACAAAAGAAGCTAACAGACAGTATAAGGAATGTAGAAGGAATCTAGCAGAAATGAAAGCAGAAAGGAGAGCCATTAATAATGAAAGAATGACAAAGAAAATAATGGAGAATGGGGGAGAAGGGTCAACCATCTTTTGGAAACAGGTTAATCGGCGAAAACAGAGTAAAGCACAGGAAATCACACACAGAGGGAAAAGGACATATAACAAAATAGAAATACAGCTTTAAGGGAGCATTGGCAAGAAGTTAATAATCTGCACTGGGGTCAGATAACAGTGCCAGGGTGCCAAGCAGAATACACACAGGATCAATGGGATCCAGAGATGTGTGGCATAGTCAGAAGTATAGAAGTTGAAATAGCAATTGAGCAGATGCAATTATGCAAAGCTCCAGGACCAGATGACATACTGTCGGAATTCATAAAAAGAGGGCCAGAAGAAATTGAAGATAGTTTACAGTTGCTGTTCAATAGGGTTATAGAGAAAAGACAGGTACCAAATGAATGGAAAAAAACCAGGATTTCATATATTCCAAAAAAAGGGCCCAGGAGGCCAATTGGATCAGTGTATGGGCATTGCCATTTCATCAAATGTGGGAAAAATATTCAGTAGGATAATGTACAGGAGACTAAGTAGAATAGTCGAAAGGCTTGGACTTCTGGAGGAAATTCAGAATGGATTCAGACCAGGCAGAAGGGTAGGTGATCACATCTTCACATTTACCCAGGTGTTAGAATTGGCAAGGCAGAAGCGGAAGAAAGTCTCCATGGGTTTCCTAGATGTGAGGAAAGCTTATGACAGGGTATGGAGAGATGCCCTGTGGGAAAAACTAAGTGGACTAGAAATCCGAAAGCATTGTATAATGATGTAGACTGTACACTCTCATTAGAAAAGGTAGAAGTAGAGAATGCACACCTGGATATAGGTCTAAAGCAGGGATGTGTGCAATTGTGTCTGAGACACAAGTAGCACATGACCCTGCTTTGACGGGTTTTTAAAAAAAGTTACTCCTGGTGACAATGTCCAGGTCCAAGCAAGATTAGGCCCTTTGTCACATTAGAGTGTTCCGGTTCTATTTGAGTAGGGCCAAACCTCATCGAACGGGTGGAAACCTTTGTTTTTCCCTCTTAGGCAGACCTAGTCCCAGTCTCTGTCACGTAACACCATCTCCGGATGGATACGGAAAACTATTTTCTTGGCCTACCAGATGGCTGAAAAGAATGAAGGGCTGGCATGTCTTCATTCTCTCTTGGCTCATGAGACTATCATGCTATCGTTTGTGGTAGCTCGATGGTCAGCAATACCACATGAGGGCCAAGCCCGAATGTGGTATGGCTGACTAAGGCTGGGTAAAAATATGTACTACAACGTTCAGCAAACAAGTGGTTGCCTCACTGGTAGTACACAAGTTTATGGCCCCGTGGCTTCATGCCTCCTACTTGGGGTTGGACCTTTGGTCAAGGAACAAGGCTGGACAGACAAATAAAGTGAGTGTGGCATACAAGAATAACATTTTTCGCAGGCTTTTTTATCTACCACCCCATTGTAGGCCTAGTACCTGTGGTACATGTTTAAATTGTAGAAAGTGATGTTCCATCTTTTGATATGCTGTGCAGGAAAGGTGTTTAGTGTATAACAGAGGATTAAATGCAGTGACAGTAGTATTTTAAGAGCATAAAATTAAGGATAATGACCTCACATACATCAATGACTTGAATGAGTTGAGAGCAACCTGGGACACTGTTGTGCGTTACTGAACATACAGTAAACCCTCATTACCGAGCATCTCTCTGTAGAGGGCACCTGCTTACAATTGGCACTTATCTTTGGTCCCGTTTGATTTTCCCTATAACCTACATGTTTATGTAACCTCTCTGCTGGGGGGGGGGGGGGGACCTTCCTACTATGGGCAGCGGGCACCTTAAAAGTATACCAAAATATGCTACAGTGGGCACTTTTTACAAGAAAAAAAAAAAAGAAGAAAAAAGACTAGAAAAGAAAATTGTTTCAAAGAAAATCTGTTTGTGTTTTCAAAAGTGGTAAATATTAAATGTTGCAACTTGTGTCCTTTGGTACCTCGCATTCCAGTAAGATAGTGGTTTAATGAAAATGTTGAAGTCCAAATGTCCTTGACTTTTGACTTTTAGAGGTCACATATAAATAACAAAAATAAACTGTTACAATAGCTACAATTTAAGCCCAACACGAACCAAATCAGATGAAAATTGATCAAGGTATGACTAGAGGAAACTTTAAAGGACCAAAGGACCAAAGGACCAAATGACCTTGACCTTTGACTTTCAGAGGTTTAATGTTAATAACAACAATGTGCAGTGTTGCAATACCGACAATAGGAGTCCAATTTGATTCAAATTGAATGGAACTTGGCCGAGTTTTGGCTTGATGAAAATTTCAAAAGTCCAAGTTACCCTGACCTTTAATCTTTAGAGGTTACATGTAAATTACAAAAATGTACTCTGTTACAATATCCCTTCTTCAAGGCCACCATGAACCAAATCAGATGAAAATTAACCAAGTACTGGCTAGAGGAAAATTTGAAAGGCCCAAATAAGCTTGACATTTGACCTTTATAGGTCACATGTAAATGACAAAAGCAGCTACAATTTGAGCCCAACGTGATCAAACTTGAATAGAAATTGACCAAGTGATGGCCAAATGAAAATTCAAAATGGCGAAATGACCTTGACCTTTGACATTCAGAGGTCACATGTAAATTACAAAAATGTGCAGTGTTCGAATACGTACAATTTGAGTTCAACTTGATCAAAATTAGATGAAAATTCACAGTTTTGGCTGGATGAAAATTTCATAGATCCAACTGACCTTGGCTTTCGACCTTTAGAAGTCACATGTAAGTTACAGAAAATGTGCAGTTTTACAAATCTATGAATTGAAGTTGGATTGGTAAGCTGTACCTATAATAATAGTTTTGGAGATATTCAAGACTTACATTTTCAAATTGTCCTAATTTGCATATTTTTCAAATCCGTTGAACCTCTTAACAAAAAATCAACATTTCGTGTATGATTATTATCATGCAATGTTTGGACTTTCTACATATCATACTTTTCAAATGAAATGCCGGCCAAATTTGCCTGTAAAGAAAGAAAGAAAAGAAGAAAGAAAAAAGAAAGAAAGAAAGAAAGAAAGAAAGAAAGAAAGAAAGAAAGAAAGAAAGAAAGAAGGAAGGATGGAAAGAAAAAAACTAGAAAAGAAGATTTGCTTTAAGCCAAATATGTTTGTGTGCGTTCAAAATTGGTAAATATTAAATGATACAACTTTTGTCCTTTGGTACTTTACATTCCATTGAGCTTATGAAAAGATGAAAATTTCAAAGTCCAAATTACCTTGATCTTTGACCTTAAGAGGTCACATGTATATTACAGAAAAGGGGCAGTATAACAATATGTACAATTTGAACCGAACATAACCAAATTGGATAGAAATTGACCAAGTTATGGCTAGAAGAAAATTTCAAAAATGACCTTGACTTTTGACCTTTAGTGGTCTTATGTGAATAACAAAAATGTGCAGTTTTGTAATACATACAATTTGAGAGCATAACAAAAATGGATGAAAAATGATAAAGTGATGGCCAGATGAAAATTTAAAAGGTCCAAATGACCTTTACATTTGACCTTTTGAGGTTACATGTAAATTATAAAAATATGCAGTTTTGCAACACCTACAATTTGAGTCCAAAATGGTTAAATTTGAATTGAATTTACAGATTTATGGCTAGATGAAAATTTCAAAGGTGCAAATGACCTTTGACCTTAAGAGTTCACATTTAAAGTACAAAAACGTGCAGTGTTACAGAATCTATAGTTTAGGCTCAACGTGATCAAAATTGGACAAGAATTGACCGAGTCGTGGCTAGAAGAAAATTTCAAATGGCAAAATGACCTTGACTTTTGATCATTCGAGGTCACATGTAAACTACAAAAATATTGAGTGTTACATACCTAGAAATTGAAGTTGGATTGGTTAGTTGTATTATTATAGTTTTGGAGATATTCAAGAATTTAATTTTTTCAAATGGCCCTGATTTGCAAAATTTTCAAAACCTTTAAACATCTTCACAAAAACTCAAAACTTCATGTATGGAAGTATATTCATGCTAGGTTTGGAATTTATAGGTATAATAGTTTTCAAATGAAGTGTAGGACAAATTTGCCTGGAAAGAAAGAAAGAAAAAAGAAACAAAAAAAGAAACGGAAAAGAAGAGTTGTTTCAAAGCAAATCTGTCTATGAGCCTTCAAAAATTTAACTATTAAATGCCACAACTTTTGTCCTTTAGTATTTCACATTCCATTAGCTTATGGCTGGTTGAAAATTTCAAAGTCCAAATGACTTTGACTTTTGACCTTTACAGATCGCATGTGAATTGCAAAAATTTACAGTGTTACAATACTCACAATTTAAGCCCAAAATGAACCAAATCATATGAAAATTGACCAAGTTATGACAAGTTGAAACTTTTAAAGGGCCAAATGACCTTGACCTTTGCCCTTTAGAGGTTACATGTTCTTACAAAAATGTGCATTGTTGCAATTCCTACAATTTTAAGTCTAACATGATTAGAATTGGAGAGAAACTCAGCAAGTTATGTCTGGGTGAAACTTTCAAAGGTCCAAATGACCTTGACCTTTGACCTTTAGAGGTCACATGTAAAATGTGCAGTGTTACAACAGCTATAATTTGTGCCCAAGATGATCAAAATTCTATAGAACTTGGCCAAGTTATGGCTAGAAAAAAAGCCAACATTGAAAGTGGTAAGTGACCTTCGACCTTGAGATGACCTCTACCTGAAGTAAACCTTGACCTTTAAAATGACATTTTGACCTAAAATTGGCCTTTGACCTCGTCATGACCTTTGAGCTTGACATTTTAGATGATTAATCCTATACATTCGGAACCACATCTACCATAGTATATAAGATATTGAAGATTTTAACCTTTATTTACACCTCATTTGCATAATTTTAAAAAGCATGACCTCTCATTATAGAAAGGCGAGACTTCATATGGAAGTTTAATTGTGCCAAGTTTTGAGTTTCTACGTGTAATACTTTTCAAATGAAATGTCGGACAAATTTGCCTGTAAAGAAAGAAAGAACTAGAAAAGGAGATTTGCTTACCGCAAATCTGTCTGGGTGCCTTCAAAACGAGAACAGTTTGGAATGATACACTTCACCATTCTTCAAACAGAATCTAAATTTTGTGTATTGGCATAATTTGTATCAATTAAAATGCTACAACTTTGTTTCTTAGTTAATTGGATGTGGCTGTGTCAGAAACTTATAAACTGAAGTTTGAATGACACCACTATTTACAGCAGTAACGAAGCTATTCAAGGTTTTAATTTTGTGTATTGTATAATTTGCATAATTTTAGAGCCTACAACTTTGCTTCATGGTTCATTGGATGCACCTATGTCCCAAACCTACAAATTGAAGTTGCAGTGGTACCTCTATGTATAATAGTTTTGAAGTAATTGACGATTTTGATTTTGTTGTCAGCCTTGTTTGCATAAATTAAAATCCTACAACTTTGGTTCACAGATCATTGGATGCACCTGTGTCACAAACATACAGAGTGAATTTGAAATGGCACCTCTATGGTAGTTCTGAAGCTGTTCAAGATTTAAATTTTGTGTCCTCTCCTAGTTTGCATAAATTAAAATTCTGAAACTTCGGTTCATGGTTCATTAGATGCGGCTATGTTCCAAACCTACAGATTGAAATTGGATAGCACCTCTGTGTATAGCAGTTGTTTAAGATTCAAATTTTGTGTATTCACCTAATTTGAACAAAAATCAAAATTTTACAATTTTGTTTCATTGGATGCGTCTATGTTACTAACCTTTAAATTGAAGTTAGGATGGCACCTCCTTCTATAATAGTTTTGAAGTTATTCAAAAGATTTAAATTTTGTGTATTTGCCTTATTTGCATAAATTAAGTATTTACTTCTTTGGTTCACGGTTCAATGGATTCAGGTGTGTCACAAACATTTAAATTGAAGTTCGAATGACACCTCTATTTATAATATTTTCAAGTGGCTACTCTGTCTATAATAGTTTTGGAGATATTCATTTTTCAATGCCCCTAATTAGCATAATTTGAAATTCCGCGACTTTCACTTACTGTCCATTGTATTGGCAGGTGTCACAAATCTTAAGATGCACATTGAAATTTTGTGTCTGTCTGGAATAGTTTGGAAGATATGGAGCTTTTAATGTTTTAATTGCCCCCATTTACATAATTTTCAAAATCATGACTATTCCAAACCAGGCACACAATTTCATTCCTGGGTCAGTCGCCATAGCAAATTTGGTGGTTTTGGGAATGATAGTGTCCGCGAAAAACTCCAGACAAATTTTGTCGTAAAAAAGAAAGAAAGAACTAGGAAAGAAGATTTGCTTCACAGCAAATCTGCCTGGGTGCTTTCAAAAGGAGAACAGTTTGAAATGCCACACTTTGCCATTGTTCAACATAAACTAAATTTTGTGTACTAGCCTAATTTGGAAAAATTAGAATGCTACAACTTTGGTTCTTGGTTTGTTCCACGTGGCCATGTCATGAACTTATGAAGTTAAGTTTGAATGACACAACAGATCTGTAATAGTTTTGAAGCAGTTCAAGATTTTAATTTTGTCTATTTGCCTAATTTGCATAAATGAAAAGCCTACAACTTGGGTTTATGATTCATTGCATGTGGCTATGTCACATACCTCTTCATTGAAGTTGAAATGGCACTTCTATGTACAATAGTTTTGACGTTATTCAAGATTTAAATTTCTTGTATTCGTCTTATTTGCATTATTTAAAATTGTACAATTTTGGATCATGGTTCATAGGATGCAGCTATGAAACAAACTCATAAATTGAAGTCGAAATAACACCTCTATCTATAATAGTTTTGAAGCTATTCCAGATTTAAAATTTGCATATTCACCTAATTTGCATAAATTAAAATCCTATCCTGCAATAACTTGGAACATATGGAGCTTTTAAATTTAGAAACACCCTAATTTGCTTAATTCTAAACATGTCAATTACTCCAAATCAGAGAGTCAGCTTTCCTACTAGCTCTGTTACCATGCCAAGTTTAAACATTGTAGCTTGCACAGTGTCTGAGAAAAGCTCCGGACAAATTATGTAGCAGAAAGATTAAAGAAAGAAAGAATTTTGAGATAAGTTTAAACATTGTAGCTTGCACAGTGTCTGAGAAAAGCTCCAGACAAATTATGTAGCAGAAAGATTAAGAAAGGATGAATTTAGAGAAAACAGTATGTCTGGGTAAATGGGTACCCAGACAGAATGACTAAACAGACCTTGTATTTTTTCACTGTATTTTGAGCTATTTACACTGGTCCATAGTGTACAACATATTCTAATTTCGCCTGGTATAACAATTTTCAGTACCTTGCCATTGTAATGCTAGAAAATATATAGCTTGATACAACAACTCGCAGTATCCTGCAACAACAGTGCTTAATATAGGTTGTGCTAGAATATATAGCCTGATACAGCAGTGATCGATAGATATGGCCTGATAAAATGGTGGTCAGCATTTTACAACTCTCAATAGTGCTCAGCAGTTCTCAATAAAACTTGGTGTATAAGTTCTCAATAGCCCTCAGCAGGTTTTCAATGTGCTCAATCGTACTCAACAAATCTCATTTGTGCTCTGTAAGTATCAAAAGTTTTACAACGGTGGAGTATGTAAAACAGAAATGTCAGTGTCCCTTTGTCAGTTTTCTCGCACAGCCAGTCAGTGAGTGAAGCAGATCAAGCCTCTGGGATCAACTGACCTTCATGAATAATAAATGAGGTGATCTTTATCCAACCATCAAAGAACATTCAGTCATTACAGAATGCAGCAATGTGTGAACTTTTCTCACAACACTGAGTCTCTGCTTGCATATCACCCACTGTGAGCTGGTTGTACAAAACAAGCCAAGTGCAATCAGTAGTCTGGCTTTCAAATTAGGTTCTCACTGGTCGTGAATGCTTTCGTAGAGCACTGTCTGTAGCTATTGTCTAGTGTTGCAGAAAGCTTTCAACAAAGGCTCACCTTTTACATAATAGATGAACCACCAAAAGACAAGTTTGAGCACCTGCAAGAACTGGTACCAGGAAAGTACACAAAGCAGGGTGGGGTAATAAATGCACAAGGAGCTGTGCAAGAGGGCCCCATACATCCTTGAATGTCTAGTATTGGCTATGTAAGACAGGCTTCATCTCAGTGGTTACAAAAAAAACAGACATATAAGGGTCCACTGTAATGACACAAATTCGCACATTTTTTTCAAAATTCACAGAGTTGTGAAAAACAGTCATTGAGGACTGGAAGACCATACTTTGATGGGTCTGGCCAAGTAGTCTATTTTTAACAGAGGCTACACACAGGCTTGTTCTGCCTAAGAGTCCAGAGGCTGGCTGGTTCCCTTGGGACTGATAAGTTCAGCAGACTGACAATGCCTCAGGCAAAAACAGACCCAGAATACCAGTCTCAGTCATGGCAGTCATGGTGCACTGACAGCTCTGTGCAGCACTAGTGGGAATTAAAGCCTGCCTGGTACATATGGCAGCATGGAAAAGATCTGTTCTTGAATGAAAAGAAAGAGATTCTCTGTATTTTATTAAGAGCCTCATTACACAGTTGTTGGAAGCCCCTCCCCGCCCCCCCCCCCCAATTTGCTACAAGACCCAAACATTACACACCATACACCAAGCATGCATGGATAGAAGGCTGCCTATGAGACAGGTTAAGCTAATTAATTATGGATGCAAAACGGTTGCTTAGCACCATAGAGGTCAAGCACAGGTTAACAAGCAGCTGAAGGCCTGCAAGTGTGGATTGTGGAGAAAGTCAGTGAATTTAGCATACACTAAAATTCCCCAACTTTTGTTTGCATGCTTTTGGATTTGCCAGTTGTCTCAAGCCTTTATGTGTGAGTTGGAACTTTCTGTCTATATATAATATCTTTAAAGATAAAGAGACAAAATTGGGTGCCGTGGGATGTGAGGAAAACCAATATGTCTGGGCTGCCACCCAGACATAAGGAAAGAAAGAGAAAGAAAGAAAGTAAGAAAGAAAGAAAAAAAGAAACAAAGAAAGGAAAAATAGATACAGAAAGAAAGAGAGAAAGAAAGAAAGAAAGAAAAAAAGAAAGAAAGAAAGAAAATAAGAATTCTTGGAAAAACAAAATGTCTGGGTTGACACCCGGACATAATACAGAACCAAAGGAAAACGATACGTCTTGGTTGGCACCCAGACACAAAGAAAGATAGCAAAAAAGAAAGAAAGAAAGAAAGTGAGAAATTAAGAAGGAAAGAAAGAAAGAAAGAAAGAAAGAAAGAAAGTAAGAAAATAAGAATTCTTGGAAGAATAACATGTCTGGGTTGACACCAGGCATAAAACAGAACCAGACGTAAAGAAAGATAAAAAAAGAAAGAAAGAAAAAGAAAGAAACAAAGAAACAAAGAAAGTGAGAAATAAATAAAGAAAGAAAGAAACAAACAAAGATAGAAAAGTAAAATAGACAAAGAAAGAGAGAGGGAAAGAAAAAAGAAAGAGAGAAAGAATGAAAGACAAAGAGGAAGAAAGAAAGAAAAAGAGATGTAGTCTTCAAATATATACAGGGCTTACACAGAAACAATAATCGCAGTCTCGAGCCATGAATTGGCACGCAGACATAAAGAAGGAAAGAAAGAAAGAAAGAAAGAAACAAACAAATGAATGAAAAATAAATAAATAAATAAATATAGGAAGAAAGAAAGAAAGGGGAACAAAAAAAAGAAAGAAAGAAAGAAAGAAAATAGGAATTCTTGGAAAAACAAAATGTCTGGGTTGACACCCAGACATAATACAGAACCAAAGGAAACATGATACGTCTTGGTTGGCACCCAGACATAAAGAAAGATAGAAAAAAAGAAAGAAAGAAAGAAAGAAAGTGAGAAATTAAGAAAGAAAGAAACAAACAAAGATAGAAAGGAAAAATAGATAAAGAAAGAAAGAAACAAAGAAACAAAGAAAGAAATTGAGAAATTAATAAAGAAAGAAATAAAGAAAGAAAGAAAGAAAGAAAGGAAGGAAGGAAGGAAGAAAGAAACAAAAACAGATGTAGTTTTCAAATATGTACAGGGCTTACACAGAAACAATAATCGCAAGCTCGAGCCATGAATTGGCACGCAGACATAAAGAAGGAAAGAAAGAAAGAAAGAAAGAAAGAAACAAACAAACAAACAAAGGAAAAATAAATAAAGGAAGGAAGGAAGAAAGAAAGAAAGAAAGAAAGAAAGAAAGAAAGAAAGAAAGAAAGAAAGAAAGAAAGAAAGAAAGAAAGAAAGAAAGAAAATAAGAATTCTTGGAAAAACAAAATGTCTGGTTTGACACCCGGACAAAATACAGAACCAAAGGAAAAATGATACGTCTTGGTTGGCACCCAGACATAAGAAAGATAGAAAAAAAAGAAATAAACAGAGAAAGAAAGAAAGTGAGAAATTAAGACATAAAGAAACAAAGATAGAAAGGAAAAATATATAAAGAAAGGAAAAGGAATGAAAGAAAGAAAGAAAGAAAGAAAGAAAGAAAGAAAGAAAGAAAAAGAAAAATGGATGTAGTTTTCAAATATATACAGGGCTTACACAAAAGCAATAATCTCAAGCGGGAGCCATGAATTGGCACGCAGACATAAAGAAGGAAACAAAAAAGAAAGAAAAAAAGAAAGCAAGAAAGAAGGAAAGAAAGAAAGAAAGAAAAAGAAACAAAGAAACAAGGGAAAATGGATAAATAAAGAATGAATGAAAGAAAGAAAAAAGACAAAAAGAAAGGAAGAAAAAGAAACAAAGAAACAAGGAAAAATAGATAAATAAAGAATGAAAGAAAGAAAGAAAGAAAGAAAGAAAAAAGAAAGAAAGAAAGAAAAAAGACAAAAAGAAAGAAAGGAAGAAAGAAAAAAAGAAAGAAACAAACAAACAAAGATAGAAAGGAAAAATAGATAAAGAAAGGAAAAAGAAAGAAAGAAAGAAAGAAAGAAAGAAAGAACAATGGATGTAGTTTTCAAATATATACAGGGCTTACACAAAAGCAATAATCTCAAGCTTGAGCCTTGAATTGGCACGCAGACATAAAGAAGGAAAGAAAGAGAGAGAGAAAGAAAGAAAGTGAGAAATTAGGAAGAAACAAACAAAGATAGAAAGGAAAAATAAAGAAAGAAAGAAAGGGAAAAAGAAAGAAAGAAAGAAAGAAAGAAAGAAAGAAAGAAAGAAAGAAAGAAAGAAAAAAAGAAAGAAAGAAAGAAAGAAAGAAAAATAGATGTAGTTTTCAAATATATACAGGCCTTACACAAAAGCAATAATCTCAAGCTCGAGCCATGAATTGGCATGAAGACATAAAGAAGGAAAAAGAGAGAGAAAGAAAGAAAGAAAGAAAGAAAGAAAGAAAGAAAGAAAAAGAAACAAAGAAACAAGGAAAAATAGATAAATAAAGAATGAATGAAAGAAAGAAAGAAAAAAGACAAAAAGAAAGGAGAAAGAAAGAAAGAAAGAAAGAAAGAAAGAAAGAAAAAAAGAAAGAAAGAAAAAAAGAAAGAAAAAAAGAAAATAAGAATTCTTGGAAAAATAAAATGTCTGGGTTGACACCCGGCATAATACAGAACCAGACGTAAAGAAAGGTAGAAAAAAGGAGAAAGAAAGAGAGAAACAAACAAAGAAAGAAAGAAACAAAGAAAGAAACAAAGAAAAACAAAACAAAAAAGCAAGAGAGAAATTAAGAAAGAAAGAAACAAAGATAGAAAGGAAGATAGATCAAGAAAGAGGGAAAGAAAGAAAGAAAGAAAGAAAGAAAAACAGATGAAGTTTTCAAATATATACAGGGCTTACACACAAACAATAATCTCTAGCTCGAGCCATGAATTGGCACGCAGACATAAAGAAGGAAGGAAAGAAAGAAAGAAAGAAAGAAAGAAAGAAAGAAAGAAAGATAGAAAGAATATTTGGACAACCAAAATGACATTAAAAAGAACCAAAAGAAAAAATTTGTTTGGGACATAAAGAAAGAAAGAAAGAAAGAAAGTAAGAAAGAAAGAAACAAACACACAAAGAAAGAAGGCAAAATAGATAAATAAAGAATAAATGAAGAAAGATAGAAGAAAGAAAGAAAGAAAGAAAGAAAGAAAGAAAGAAAGAAAGAAAGAAAGAAAGAAAGAAAGAAAGAAAGAAAGAAAGAAAGAAAAGCAAGATAGAAAAAATCCTTGGAAAAACAAAATGTCTGGGTTGGCACCCAGACATAAAGAACCATAGGAAAAACAATATGTTGGGGACAAAAAGAAAGAAAGAGAGAACGAAAGGAAGAAAGAAAGAAAGTCAGAAAAAAGAAAGAAAGAAAGAAAGAAAGAAAGAAAGAAAGAAAGAAAAAAGAAAGAAAGAAAGAAAAAAAAGGAATTCTTGGAAAAACAAAATGTCTGGGTTGGCACCCAGACAGACAGACAGCCAAACAGACAACCAGACAGACCGACAGACAGACAGACAGACAGAGACAGAAAGTAAGAACTAAAGACAGAAAGAAAAAAAGAAAGAAAGAAGGAAAGAAAGAAAGTGAGAAATTAAGAAAGAAACAAAGATAGAAAGGAAAAATAAATAAAGAAAGAAAGAGGGACAGAAAAAAAGAAAGAAAAAAAGAAAGAAAGACAGACAGAAAGAAAGAAAGACAAAAGAAAGAAAGAAAGAAAATGAGAATTCTTGGAAAAATAAAATGTCTGGGTTGACACCGGCATAATACAGAACCAGATGTAAAGAAAGAAAGAAAAAAAAAGAAAAATAAGAAAGAAAGAAAGAAACAAAGAAACAAAGAAAGAAAGAAAGAAAGTGAGAAATTAAGAAAGAAACAAAGAAACAAAGATAGAAAGGAAAAATAGATAAAAAGAGAAAGAGGGAAAGAAAAAACGAAATAAAGAAAAACAGATGAAGTTTTGAAATATATACAGGGCTTACACAGAAACAATAATGTCAAGCTCGAGCCATGAATTGGCATGCAGACATAAAGAAAGAAAGAAAGAAAGAAAGAAAGAAAGAAAGAAAGAAAGAAAGAAACAAACAAAGGAAAAATAAAGAAATAAAGAAAGGAAGAAAGAAAGAAAGAAAGAAAAGAAAGACAGAAAGAAAGAAAGAAAGAAAGAAAGAAAGAAAGAAAGAAAGAAAGAAAGAAAGAAAGAAAGAAAGAAAGAAGCGAAGAAACAAAGAAAGAATTCTTAGACAAACAAAATGTCTGGGTTGACACCCGGACATAATACAGAACCAAAGGAAAAACAATATGTCTGGGTTGGCACCCAGACAGCCAGCCAGCCAGACAGACAGACAGACCCAGAAAGTAAGAAAGAAAGAAAGAAAGAAGGAAAGAAAGAAATAAAGAATTAATGGAGAAAGAAAGAAAGAAAGAAAGAAAGAAAGAAAGAAAGAAAGAAAGAAAGAAAGAAAGAAAGAAAGAAAGAAAGAAAGAAAGAAAAGAGAGATGGAAAGAATTTTTGGAAGAACAAAATGTCCGGGTTGGCACCAAGACATAGTAAAGAACTAAAGGAAAAACAATATGTTTGGGGCATAAAGAAAGAAAGGAAGAAAGAAAGAAAGAAAGAAAGAAAGAAAGAAAGAAAGAAAGGAGGGAGAAAGAAAGAAAGAAAGAAGGAAAGAAAGAAGGAAAGAAAGAAAGAAAGAAATAAAGAAAGAAAGAAAGAAGGGAGGTAGGGAGGGAGGAAGAAGAAAGAAAGAAAGAAAGAAAGAAAGAAAGAAAGAAAGAAAGAAAGAAAGAAAAACAGAATGTTTGTGTTATCACACAGACATAAAAATCAGTACATCTATTCGGATTGTTGTTTTCTCACAACTGTCACCTTGCATCTATTTGGATTATTGTCTTCTCACAACTGCCCCCTTTGCGCTGGTGCTCATCCCGGTAGCAGGTGTTTCACATGCACAGCTGTGTGATCTCCTTACCATATTAAACAGTGCAGTATAGAATCGCCTCCCCTTGGATCTCCTTGCAGGGCAGGATACTACTGCAGCTCGGAACATAATCTCAGTGAGCCATTGACGCTAAATAGCGTCACCGATTCACTGAGATACCTCGTTGTCCACTATTACTATAATGGACGGGGCTCCATTGAACACCATCTTGTGAAGTTACTGACTACTGCCTTTTGACTTTCATTATTCTCTTTTAAGTTTTGTGTTATGATTATGAAGCCTGTCTGATATGTTCGGAGTTGTGTATTTTGTATAGTCTGTAATGTCTGTACCATTTCCCCAGTGATGGTTTTTTGTTTTTGATTTTAAAAAAAATAAATGAATAGGCCAGAGTGGGAGGAGGGTGGGTCAGTATGGATATTCAAGGCGGTATAACAGTTTCCTGATTTCACATTGTTTCCTTGACACTTTTGTCGACTAACACCAGGATTAAGTACCAAAGGGGAGATACTTAACAGGTGACTTGGTTGAGTGCCACCTGAGGGATTTGCTCAAGGTTACAGTGAAGTACCTTGACGTTAATCATTTTTACCTATGAGACGAGAACGGTTCTTCATACGTAGTCTATGGACAGCATCAGGTCAGTTCAGCTTGTATTCCTGCCAGTCAAGCTAACAGCAAAAAGATCTCCAGTGCTCATGAGACCCAGAAAAGTTCTCCCACTTAGCATTAGCTTGCTGAAATACTCAAAGAACTTGAGAGTAAATCACAGAGACAAATTGTTGCCGAGTGTGGCATATCGGAAGGCACTGTGGGCAACATTGTCAAAAAAGCATACATCATACTTATTGACAACAAAGGTCCAAACAATAATTTTAGTTTCTTCTACTATTTTTTCTTTTTTTAAGCTCTGGTGTAGATAGGCTATGGGTCCAGAACCTGGAGGCCGGAAGAAAATGATTGATTGCAATGGCCCCCCCCCCCCAAAAAAAAAAACCGAATTAATTTAATTCAATTCAATTGATTTATTGCAAATAGCGCCCTCTGTGGGCAATAGCAACATACATTCATACAGCTGGTAGTTACATCGAGGTATTACTATCCAGCTGCGTAGAATAAAATAATAATTAAAAAAAAAAAAAAAAAAAAAAAAAAAAAGACAGCACCACACATATAAATAAACGTGTTTTAAAAAATAAGTGAAACAGCACCACAAGAAAGAAAATGTAATCGGGACTAATTGAATACTTCGGTCTAACAACATAATATAAATAAATATAAGCCTATTGCTTTTAACTAATGGCTAATATCTAATGGGCCAAGTCTTTGCACCATTATTTCTATTTTTTACCATCCAACTTTTCCTGTCTCAGTTGACTTGCTTCATAGCAAAATTTACCTAGAGTATTCATATCACTTTTCCCAAGTATATATGCAAACATTGCTTCTGTCCCTGCTTGAGCATTTCCATGTTTGTACTTATCAATATATGGTCCCAAAAGCTTCTCTCGCAATTCTCTATAGTACCCACATTTTAGAATAAAGTGTATTTCGTCTTCAATTTCTCCATTATTACACACAATACATTTTCTTTCTGACCTATCAATTTTTTTATATCGTCCTCTCTCAATCATCAGTTTATGTGCTGACAGTCTTAATTGTGTTAATGCTCTCCTCCAATTAAAGATTTTTATTGTATTCAAGTACTCTTCATAACCAAAATTTTTGTGTGTTGTCCTAAACACATCTAGTTTACTATTGTTTTCTATTTTCTGGTCCCAAACTTGGTAAAATTCATCTTCCATTTTAGTTATGACATCGCCAACTGTGAGACTATCATCATCTTTTTCAATCTTATGGGCTAGGTTGTAGTGTTTTAACAATTCTTTGAAGTGATATGCCCATGAATGTACTCCTTGTTCTGCCAATGACAAACTTTCTCGGTAGGCTATATTCAGTAAAGAATCAGGAGGGGAATCCTTGAGTCTTATCCAGTATTTCATAACACTTTTTATAATATCAAAATATAGGGGTTTTCTTCCTAGTTCGCCATACACAGCACAGTTACTCGTTTTTCGATGGACTCCCAAGACATATTTACAAAAACTGGTATGCAATTTCTCTACAGAGAGGGATTCATATTTTGCTTCAACGCATCTGGTTTGGCTCATTTTATCCATTTTAACCTTAAAATTGTCTAGACCCCATACTTCTGCGCCATAGGTACTTATAGGTTTGATCAATTGATCGTACATTTTTGTCATTATATGTGGTTTTGTATTAATTCCACTGCAACATTTCTTAAGTTTAAACATGGCTTTCATACTTTTATCTCGCAGTTCATTAATCGCATGAGAAAAACACCCAGAACTAGCCATTTTGATGCCCAAGTATGTATATGTATTGACATTCTCCAGTAAATTACCATCAAATATAAACCTTTCTTCCATTCTCCGTCCTGTAGGATTAAATATAATTACTTTTGTTTTCCTGGTGTTTACTTCTAATTTCCATGTTTTACAATATGTATGAAGTTTATCTAGAGATTTCTGTAGACCATCTTTGCTTTCAGATAAAAGTACAAGGTCATCAGCGTATTGTAGACAATTAATGGGTCTGTCACCAAGATATACAGGGTCATCATTATAATCAAATAAGTTGGGGATGTCGTTAATAAAGAGATTAAACAGAGTCGGGCTCATCACATCACCTTGTTTCACACCCACATGTGTAGGGAATGTTGATGTTATATAATTTCCCAGTTTCACACATGATCTTGTGGAAGAGTACATATGTTTTATAATTCTATAAAATTTTGTGCCTACCTCAGTTCGTAACAATTTGTAATATAGTGCTTCTCTCCATAACATATCGAAGGCTTTTCTAAAGTCAATAAATGCTGTATATAGTTTTTTACCTTTACGAGATCTTGTCTTTGTATACTTGTCTATGAGACTTTGTAAAACAAATATATGATCCGATGTTCTTGAACCTTTACAAGACCCAATCTGTACATCATGCATTATATTTCTCTTTTTTAAGAAATCAATAAATCTGTTGTTTAGGATAGCACTAAACACTTTACCAAGACAGCTGCTGATCGTGAGCCCTCTATAATTATTGCAATCATTCTTGCTCCCAGATTTGAAGAGAGACACAATATACCCTTGCGACCAGCTCAAGGGGTATGTACCAGTACTTAAAACTTTGTTATATATCATCTGTAGTGGAACCTTCATTGTTGATATGCTGGACTTAATCATTTCATTAGTAATGACATCTAGCCCTGGCGCCTTATTATTTTTGAGCTGTTTGACTACTTTGAGAATTTCGTCACATTTTATCACATTATCCAATTCATTAAATACCTGTTGCTGTTCTAGATTTACCACCAAGTCGTTTAAATCATGGTCCTGCATATTGTTCCCTTTAAGTAGATCTCTATAGTGAATTACCCAATCTTCTGCATCATTTAAGTCACATTCACTGGGCAGGTTGTCCAATGTTTTTATTTCATCCAAAATTTTCCAATATTCTCTGGAATTTTTTTGGTGGGTTTCTAGTTTCTCCATGAGCGTTTGCTTATAACCTTTCTTTGTGCTTTTACATAATTTAACATAGGATTTAAGTTTACTGAAATATAACTTACGTAATCCTTGGTTCCTGGAATTAACTTTTATTTTTCTTGCTAGATTATTCAAGTAGGTCTTCATCTTTCTACACTCTTTACTATACCATTTTTTAGACATCCGTTTATTTTTGAAAGTTTTCTTAGATCCCAGACATTTCTGAGCTGCATCATAATATATACTATTCAGGTAGTCCACACATTGATCGACAGTGTACTTATCACTCTTACATTTTGTTTCACATTCTTTTACTCTTGCTAGGATTTCTGTGCTATTCATTACACTTTCAAAGTTAGTTCTGCTATTCTCATTCCATTTAAATTTAGATGGGAATAGTTCCAATTGCATGTTCTTTTGTATCGTTTTGTGGTTTACCTGAAGTTCTAGGGATGTTAGACAATGGTCCGACATATCACCTTCAAAATTGTGCACAGTGAAGTATCTGATTTGGTGAAGAATCTGTTTCTGGGCTAGGGCATAGTCTACAACACTTTGGCCCCATGGTTTATAACACGTAAATCTACCCTTTAAGTCTCCAAGTGTGCGACCGTTTAATATTCTGAGACCAGTAGCAATACACAATTGTAATAATTTCTTTCCAAATTCACATATCTTGAGATCTTGATTTGATCTCGATACTACATTATCATCAGCAGTGTAGCTTGTATCCACAGGCACATGCATGTGGCTGTCCCCATTAATATAGTCATTTTTAGTACCAGTTCTTGAATTAAAATCTCCTAATAATAAGACTTGGCCCATAGAACTATACCTAGCTACTTCATGCTCTAAAATATCATACATGTCAACTGTGTGTGACTGGTAATATGTAGAGTTCTTTGGTGGAATGTACACACAACCAACATAAATATCGTAGTCTAGATTAAAGTAATTTTTACATAACTTAATCCACACAAGTTCAGAATTTGGTCCTTGGTGAAACTTAACACCTTTATCCAGTCCTTTTCTCACAAGCACTGCTATGCCTCCAGAGTGTCTATGGGCACCAACAGTACGGGGTCGGTTTATTTGGAATGTCTTGTATCCTGTTATGGTAATATCCATTTCTGGACCAGCATGTGTCTCTGTAAGACACACTATATCATGTTTTTTTATTTTTTCTTCAAATTCAGCATTACCTAATTTTGAGTTAATTCGTGATTTTACCCCATTTACGTTCCATGCTGCGATTGATAATGAATATGGATTCATAGCTAATAGGGGTGTGTAGGTTCTGTCAAGCAATATGGTATGGTATACCGGCGTGAATATCCTACCTCAATATTCTTGGTATCTGACAAGCACTTTCTATAATCATCTGACACAATAATCTATTAATTCATACAATTCAGTCATATGATTCAATACACTCTTCTGTGAGTCATTGAGTCAATTTATGAGTCTGAGTCAGTTAATGTTAATGTTCATATTGTTATACATGCCATTCGAACTTGCCGTTTCAGTTTTTCTTAATGTAGTTTTGCGGGCAGATTTGCCGCCAAATCAATCTTCCTTTCTAATTTTCCCCGTTTGCCTCAATTATCTGCTGATTGTGTTGTGCCCCATTGCCGCAACCATACCCGCTGTCCCTGCCCATCCTCTCCAGCTCTGCACGCTGCACGCTGCCCGTCCTTCCACCCTTCCGCAGCCCTCCCCTGCCTTGGCCGCGCTGGCCATTCAACTTCAAGTCACACAATCAAGCAACGTATGTGGTAACATTTGGTCTATTGCAAGAGTCAGTAGTCGTAATTATAATCGAAATGTTAAATCATTTGTGTTGTCCACCAAATGTAACCATCCAAAAGACCATCGATATTTGTACGAAAAATTTAGATTTTCTCATTACATATGCACAGTTGCCATGGTAATTGACGCGTAAAGCCGGCGCAAAATTTGATTGGTTCTGGCGCGATTCCAAACAGAGGAGTCTCGTGGCCCCGTCGGTTCACATTCACGGACAAGTTCTCCATTCACAGGGTTCATAAACGTTCTTTTACAGTCATGCCAGTCAGATATTGACTTTAACTTTAAAATATGTTGCAGACGCCTCGATGGCAACTCAATCGACACACGACTTTGAAGGAAAACATGGGAACAAGGGATCCACTGACGAGAAAAATGGCTCGTTGCCTCAGAAAGAAAATGGCCAAAGTGTAGACTTGGAGCCGTATATGGTCGGTGTTGGGATGGACGCCGTCCCGGGACGTGATCAGTGGTCAGGAAAACTTGACTTTGTCTTGGCCTGCATTGGGTTTGCTGTTGGTCTGGGCAATGTATGGAGATTCCCGTATCTGTGCTACAAGAATGGAGGGGGTAGGTTTATGTTATTTCATTATAATATATCATAACTGCAAGCTAAAGTGTCGCTTTGGGTCTGGTATTCTAATGGAACGGGAATGATATTCCGCGAGTGTGCAATCGATTGGGCAAAAGGTCGTCTGCTCGAACGAGCACCTCCATAGTTTACTACCACGAGTCTAAAGCGCTGGTGCAGTTGATCGCTTTGTACTTATTACATTATTCTGTAATATTGTGGTCAAAAGAAAACATTTAGGCGTGAAATATGTTTAAGAGGATGGTCATAGTGTCATGCTTGGCTTGAGTGTGAGACAAAGTGTGAACATGGAACCCACAAAACAAAGGATGTGTGGTACCCCACTATCCACAGTGCAGCTACAGTCTGACATCAGTGCCAGTCTCAGTTTCTCGACTCGGTCTCTGCGTGCTGATTCAAACGGGATCGACAGAAAGAGTTCGCTGTCCGTTGCATGAATGAAGCATGTCGAGAAACCGGCGGGCCCTGGCGGCTGTCATGAATGAATGAACTTAATTGACATGAGCTTAAGTCAAGACTAGAGTGGCGTACTCAGTAACTCACAGTTAGTCTACTTGCACCATAATAAAACAAGCAATACATACACCTAATACGCGAAAACAAGAACTTACACGTACATGAGTCATGACTCATTAAAAGAAACCTGTGTACACTGCACAGTACAGAGAACACACAGGTGCTGCCGTGGCAAGTCTGAAACTGTGTGCTAACCTGCATGATAGTGTCCTGTTACACACAGCAGTGTATGTTCCTGCACATGGCAGTCAAGCCATTCATGGCTGAATTTCTCTGATTCAGGAAGCCATGTTTTTGCGCAACTTGCATGACCCGCCATTATTTTTCACCAGACATGATTTATAGAATATACTATAATACTATACCCCCCTCCGCCCCCCCCGACAAAACCAGGCATCACTCAGTGAAGCATTCCCCTTAGCCTTTGACAAGGGTCTCAACATTCAAGTGGAGCAACCTCATATCCGCACCGGATTCACTGCCATCTGACAAATCCTTGGTCCGTGCCCGGGAAGGTGTGGCGTGAAGCACTTACTCAACATCAGGGTGAGCGTGTGCCTCGGACATTTTTATACAATACCCTGTCTTAATCCTACACCAGATGTAAAAAGGTACCCTTTCTTAATCCTGAAATGTGTTGAAAGGAGTGCTGCATTGGTGCATTCTTACTTCCCACAAACTCCCCTCCCCCCAAAAAAGAACTTACTGATTTTATCCTTTATCTATGTTTTTTTGAAAAAAATGAATAAGACATTCAGTTCACTCAAATAATTGTTGCTCCTATCCTAATCCAGCCATTGTATTTGTGTCTTTTTGCCCATTACCACTTCCTAGTAGTCAATACCCTATTCCGCAGTCCGAACTCTTTACTCTCCATAAGCTAACCTGTCCCTGTCTAACCTATATACATATGGAATTACTATTGTCCATATTGCACACATTCCTCTGTAAAATTTTGACATAGGCTGTATCAGCCCAAATAAATTAAAGGGTCTTCAGCTGGTAAACACTCAACATGTTTCGGAGCCTGTTACCTATGTTCATTTTTGGGGGGGGGGGTGCTAATCCTGGATATCCTGGGAGTAATGAAAACGGGGGAGGGGGGTCTGTGGGACATATTTTGTGGCGGGAAATAAATATGCATATGGCATATTGCCATTATGGCATTAATCTGGAAGTTAATCCTGAACTATTTATACATATTCACATCTGCTCACTCTGCTCAAAACCTGACACTCATACCTGCTTTTAAACCTCGCATCTTTGCCTACACTAGGGTGTTTGGGTGATATATATGTATGCATATTTTTAAAACTTTTGTGTTTAAATTGCATTTAACCCTTAAAGGGTCAGACCGGTCGTTAACGACCGGTAATCACGTGATTTCATGCTGGGCTCACACTAGCTTAGCCCTACTTGTATAAACAACTCCTAAATCATCACCAAACTGTACACTGACAGCTGTTGTGTTTCCCCCTACAAGTACTCCGATCTATTTATGTATACAACTCCCTCTAGCCTCTCTGCTTGTCATTCAGGGGATTCCCCGGTGATTCCCTTGAGGTGCGTGAAGTCACAAAGAAGGCAGCATCCAGCACCATTTGAGCGGCAGGTGTCCATGAATTATATACAAGTGCCGAGGCTATTAACCGTATTTAAAAGTGGGCAGGGAGGGATAATGTAGAAGAGGGGCACAGTAAAGTCAATGTAGGGTGTGAGGATGTAAGTATTTTGTTTATAATGAGACTGGAGCCCACACAGTTCAAGCGTATCAGTGGACCATGCATGGTCCATGTGGTTCTGCAGTGGGTCCCATACATAGCCAGTCATTCAACTCATTGCAGCCGATCACTCACTCAATTATTGAGTCAGTGCCTGCACTTCCCAAGTATCCCCTTATATGTTTCTCTGTCAAACCTGTGTTTATCAATAAACTTTATGAACAAGACCATTTGATAAGGCAAAACTTGAAAGGCTCCAAAAAAGAGCTTTGCGTTTTATTTTCAAAGATTTTACTTCATCGTATGACGAACTTTTAACCAAGGCAACCTACCATCTCTTGAACTACGACACCTACAAGCAACTGCAATAGAAGCTTTCAAAATAGTCAACAACCTAAATCCATCCTATCTGTCAGACTTATGCCTATTCAAAAACACCTCTTGCAATTTAAGAAATACAAAATCACTAGTAGAGCACCATTTTAGAACCACATCATGGGGGACTTCACTGCTTCAAACACTTAAATGCCAAAATATGGAATAATTTGCCTCGAAGTACAACCTCACTAACCGACCTTGGTGCTTTTAAAAGGGCCATTTAATCGTGGTGTGGCTTCTCATGTAAATGTTCTTATTGTCGGTCATAAGTTTTATCTGCATAACAGGTCTTCCTTTAGATTTAAATGCCTTAGACTTTTTTTACAAAAGACCTCTTATTTTCAGTGCTCATGAGCTTTTTTCCTGCCCTTTACATCCCATCTACACTTACTTGTCATCATTGTCTATTGTTTACTTCCATTTGCTCGGTGATATTAGCCTGAGATGCTACTGTTGTATTGTTTTTTGTAAAACCGAGAATAAAGAAATATTGTATGTATGCCTTGGCCCAGCTATGGACCAATCCAAACCTAAACTGTTTCTCTGCATGCACTCAATTTACACGGGGGGGGGGGGGGGGGGGGGGAGGAAAGGAGCATGGTTGCAGATACATGATAAATATTGTTGTCTGTCTCAAAGATTGTGATAGGCAGCCAGTAGGGAGCGCCTACATTGCCTTTTGCATTGGAATTAATGACTATAATTGCATGTGCACTGTATGCATGCATGATGTAATCCACATTTGCAAACTACACATCAGTATAAGGCCTTGTACATATGATTGCGGATCCAATCACGCTTTGTTGCCAAAGCAGCATATTAAAACGGGAGCAAAACACAAATTTTCCATAAAGATACTGCACTGTTGTTTTATTTCAGTCATTTTCTTGCATAATATATAACCTGGAACATAATGTATGAACAGTGATGGTAACTATTATTGTTTTGCAAAGTAGCTGTTCTGCAGACTTACGTAAAAATGTATTTTTTTTTTTGTTTTTAGCCAAGTACAAGCAATTCTGCAGACTTACGTAAAAATGCAGTTTTTTTGGTTTTTAGCCAAGTACAAGCAATATTTAAACAGTTGCCATGGAAACAGGTCATGTGATCTATGTTTTATTTTCAAAGTTTACTGAAAGTTTAATTCTTCAGTTATCCAAATACCATACATATGTGGAGAAAAGGGTGGTTCACATAAAATGAGGAGATACTTTGTTCTCTTATTCAGCAGATTTTTAATGATTTTTTGCGATTTATTAGGGATTAAAGTGGTTGCCATGGCAACCAGTCACGTGACTACCAGAAATTGATCGCACATAATGAAACTTGGCGTTCCAGCCATCACAATGATATATACTTTTGGTATGCTTCGAAGAAAACTGGTCCCACTGCACTGTGTTCAATGAAAATTGTTACTTTCACTTTCACTGGTACAAAAAATAACCAGACCCTTTGAGGGTTAAATGAAAGCCAGGATTCCCAGAAGCTCAAATCAATTTTCATTTTTCAGATTAACCAAAGTGGTCTAGAGTTATGGGTATTCCAAGTTTGAAAATTTGGTAAATTTGTGTGACAAAGGCCTCCAAAATCTAATGTCTATATACTAGGCTTCAATGAGGGGTCACTTGGTGCAAATGTCCCCTGTTTGGACATTTTTGTAGACGTGCCTTGCACGTCGACCTGCAGTGACTGCTGCTGACCTAGATAGCAGCATGTCTAAGGGTGAAACAAACTCTAAAAATTAATTGCAATACTGAAATCCGAATGTGCTTTTCAACCAGCAGAACCACTATCAATAAGACGGAGTCCCCAATGCTTTCAAGTCTGGTCCTGCATCTTTTATGCATTTATTTTACTGCATTGAATTGTAGCATAAGCTTTACTTGCTTCCTTGTCTGAATATGTTAGAAGTAGAACAATCTTTCAGTTCATTCCAGTGGCCAAGTACATGTCTAATTTTACACAAATACACTTCGTTATGTTGGATTCTGACTGAGCGGCTACATGCCCACGTTTTCATTTCAAAAACAAGACAATATTATATAAACCTGAAATCCCTGTCACAGAAAGGTTGGGCATACATATATATCATGGGACTATTCAATGGATCGCACCAAATCATATCAAACACTAATGAATTGAAAGATTGTATAAATCAATATCACTGGCATTCAGAAACAGGGCTTGGAAAATATTTCCAAGTTACTTTTAATTATGACTTGTTCTTTCATTCCACAGTCATACCCCATGCCTCCAGTAAAGGCAATTCATGAAATACACCTTTCTTCCATTATAAATATCATCTTGGTTAAACCAACAACAGAAAAGACGGAGAGACCATTTCTACAAGTTTAAAATAGGCTTGAGTAGTCTCTTTATAATGGATTTCAGCCACAACCAAGTTGAGAACAGTAATTTCAGAGCAAGGGGGTGGCTCGAGCTGGAGATTATTGTTTCTGTGCAAGCCTTGTATGTATTTGAAAACTACATCTGTTTTTCTTTCTTTTCTTTCTTTCTTTCTTTTTTTAAATATTTCTTTTATTTTTATTTTTCTTTCTTTTTTTTCTCTTTTTTTTTTTTTTTTACCTTTTATGAACTTTTCGGTAAATACCAGGTTATCAGGTTTATACAACAAAAAGCTTAATATCAAGGGTTCTATGTTTTGACAAAAGTGATAACAGAAGAATTTGCGTCATACCTGTTTGTTTCCCTAGTGTGATGATTCGTCTGATGAGCTGTATTGGAGTGTGAGACTCTTTATTAATATTGTGGTCACCTTTGCAGTGCGGTTTGCTGGTAAAAAAAACAACAACAACGTAATAATAGTAACAATTATAATGTTCAATCAAATTGTATTTGATTGATAAGCTGTATAAGCTGTGGCGATTAAATACAGATTTTCTTCATTTATAAGGTTTAATTGAAATTTTTTATCATTGAATTTGGTAATTCTTCCAGTTTTTAGGTGACATCGAATGTCTAAGAATCTTCAGTCAATTGATTAGGATTCTTAAAATGTGCTGCGCATTTCAGGAGTGTCTTTGAATAGTAAGACATACATGGTCCTGATTCCAGTAACGCGCCCCCATGTATGTGGGGTTTTCGAAAGTGTCCCCTCTGGTTTGCAGAGTGTTGATGGAAAGTAATAGACCTACATGTGAATGATATATGCCAACATTCATCAAGTTTTAATGACGGCAGAAAATGGTCAAGATTCTCATAACGTGCCACAACACACTCCAGGAATGTCTCAACTGTAAAATAGACATGGTCATGATTCCTGTTGCGCACAGCATTGTGAAGTACAAATTTTTGCATTGTAAATGTACAGTTATATAGAGTTATGCACATGCATTAAAGGGTTGACAAAAATATGCTGTTGGATAATAGGCCTACATATTAGCATTTAAGTGTTCATGAATACACTTACATGTAAAAATACTTCCTCAAGGCCAGAGTGCTTTTTCTTCAAACTGCACAGATAAAGCAATGTTCATCAAATTTCAGATGTTTTCTTTGCTTAATTTATAAATAAAAGCAGTTACTATAACTCTCACAATGATTTTGCAGGAAAAAGTTGACAAGAGGTGGCAGGTTACTAGAAACAGGACTTTTTTTATTGCCTTGGAATCATCTTGAGATGCTCTGGTGCAAAATTAGACTTCATAATAAATTTCTCTTTGATGTAGCCTATAGGCCACCAAATTCAGCTGTATTATTCTGGGATAAACTCCAGGATAGCATTGATTTAGCAAAGGCAAAAAACGTCAATATTATTTTGGGAGAGATTACCTCTGATCCTTTGACTCTGGCAGGAGGTAAACTTACCCAATTCTTAACATCAAATCTTTTAACGAGGCATGCAAATGAACCAACTCATGATCACCGATCATTCAGCTTCATATCTTGATCAAATTGTTAGTAATATTTGTAACTTTATTTACTTTAGCGGCCATGGAAGTCTGCATTAGTGAAAGCTTTTACTGTTCCATGGTTGTTTAACCAGACTAGCTACAGAGGTAAAAGTCTTAGTGTCAGTGAAGCGCTGGTAACTCTGGACAACAAAATGTACTTGATAATTTGTTGTTAATTTTGTGCATTTTAGGAGCATTCTTGGTGCCATACTTCATCTTCCTGGTGTGTGGTGGAGTACCAATCTTCTTTCTGGAGATAGCTCTTGGGCAGTTCATGAGCCAAGGAGGCCTGGGAGTGTGGAAAATATGTCCAATATTCCAAGGTAAAAATACTTTTTTCTTTTCTTTTTTAGCTGTGCTGACCATACGTCGCAGAGCTTATGTGATTTTTCATGTCTGTCTCTCTGACCGTAAACTCTTGCTTGTGGATGTGATCAGTCCACAGTTTTCAATACATGTATATCAGTCAGGGTTCGCACAGAGCTTGAAAAAGCTTAAAAAGTATGGAATTTGAATGCCCTCTGTTCCAGGCCTTGAAAAGTGTGGAATTTCATAAAGAAGTCTTGAAAAGTATGGAAAATCGATTTTCCAGTTAAAAAAACCTGAAACAGAATGAAAAAATCTATTTGTGTGACTTTATTTTAATGTTCTTTGCAATACCTACGATCGTAGTTTGTTTTCATTGCTAAATATAGCATCTATGGGGCTTTCTGCATTGCACAGCATCATGGGAGGCAGCTTTTTCAACTCTCAATGCAACAGGATTCAAGATTTGAAAAACAAGCATGTGTCATTTTGATTACGAGTGATGGTCCATCATGATCAGGGCTCGACAATTCGCTTGTCCAAAAGCCTGGGGCTTATCAGAATTGGGCTTGGGCTGGTGAAAATAAAAAAAAGTGCTATCCCTGTGGGCTAGTTGGAATTTTTGTACTAAAATCCGTCAAAAAATAATCATATTTTGCATAGCAAATTCATCTGCAAATTAACATCAAATGCTAGTCATCAGTGGGTTCAAACAGTGTTGGAAAAAATAGGTGCCGTGAGATGACTTCCCGGGCAAAAGCAGCACACAACTGCCAGTCACATGCAAGTGACAGCGTTGACACTGGAGTGGATCTGCGGTGAACTGACGCAGTCTCACAGACTGATTTGGGACACATTCTGCACTTCCCGCTATCCCATACCTTTGCATATTTGCCTGTGACTCCAAATCATTGTTGCAATAAACACCGGAATCTTTATTTTCATATGCTGCAATATAAACAAAGCTTCCCGTTTGTGTGTTCCCTCCGTGAATTCACACATGTTCACTGGGCAGAAGCCATGATGAAAACTACGTAACACAAGGCATGATTGGCTCATTTTTGCATGTGACTCAATTGACCAATCAGGTGATGTGTTGTGTGTCACACCACATGGCCAAAGCAGCTGTCTGTGTACAGTTGCAGGAAAGATGTTGACAGTGCGCACACTCAATTTCTGATTTGAAATATGAAAATTTTCGTTTGAATTTGATATAAGAACACTGTTTATTGCGAGGAACTTGCCAATACTGTAAACTCAAATTTACTACGATGTACTGATAGCATTCATGGTAGGTGCGCAAATGATATGCATCCCATCAGCGCATCACAGCATCAGAGGCAGAGAGAAAGGATCATGAACTTGAAGCCAATGCAACTATTTAATCGTCATTTAAGTTTACCTGTGATAAGTACTCCTATAGTCCCAGAAATTACCATGTATTTTTGTATTTTTCATCGTTAGTCACCCCATGCAAATAGCTTACTTTCAATTTGTATTTTTGATATTTTGCCAGTTTCATTGTCAAACAGTTGCAACTAGAATCGTAAAATTTGACATAATTTATGCGATTTTGCAAGCGACAATAAGCGGCAAATACATTTTAGGGTAAATGGTTTGTCTAGGCCTTAGCATTGTTAGAAAAAAACAATGTTTATAGAAGTTTTATAAGAAAAATTGGATTTTGCCTACGGGCAAGTGGGTTTTGAAATCTACTTGCCCTACGGACAAGTGGATTTTTAAAAAAAAAAATTGGCGAGCCCTGAGTTATGACTGAACAACCGTAAATGTTTGCCGCAGGCATAAATTGTGCACCAAGCCGCAACAACAATGGGAGGCTGTATACATATAATGAACTTTGGCTTGAAAACCCCAAATACAAGGACTGGGTTTTTTCCTGTAAAACAGGACAGATACAGCGCAAGATGCAAGGTGTGTGCAAGTACTGTGCAATTGAAAAGTATGGGGGAAGCAGCGCTTGCTAGTATCAAACAAAAAGTTGTTGTTTTTTGTTCAATACATAAATTGTATGTATACATTTGGCTGTGCTATGATGTATGAACCCTGTCAGTCAACTTTCAGGACTTTACGAGTGTAGGAAAATCTGAGTCAAACTTGATATTGGTGGGTGCTACATGTATATTATTACTTAATATATATGGGCCAAAATGTGAAAATGTTCAGGATCCTATTTTTGAAGAGTTTTTATTGAATCATCACGAAACTTGGCAAGAAAGTCAATCAGGCTAAAAGACGAAAACACATTGCAAATTGGTGTTGCCACTGCAGTAAATTGCGAAAAATATGGACCAGAATGACACATTAAAATCAATATGTTGAGACAGAATAAGACTTATGATATTAAATACAAGTACATTCCATATGTAGAAGCTTTATATTGCATAATGTAGTTGACTTTGACCTACTTTCTCAAGGTCAGAGAGGGAATTGCAGGGAATCCTGTGGAACTACATACTTCTCTTGTCAAACATACAGATGTGTTAGGCTAAATAGCTTTGGCAATGTAGAGCACCACACTTATCCATGGTTGACTAAAGTTAATTACCCAAAATGTTTTGTGTCTAGATTCAAAACTACTATGAAAATGACATTTTTGCTAAATGGTAATCACAAAACTTGGAATTTTCACAGTAAGCCTGCAAAAGTATAAATTTTATTTTGAAGAAATGCACTTTGTACCTTTGTCTGAAAAATCTATGTATAATTCGATTTAGAAGGATGAAATGGAAAGTGGAAATGGAACTTAAAATTGATGTATATGCAACACAAAATAATGTGTCCTTTACCAATAATAATCAATCACTGGGTAGATTATGACTACATGTGTGTGAAGTAAGCTTTCAATATCATTTTAATCTCCCCTACAATATTACTGACCCAATATTATAAGCGACTGTAACAGTACTGTTGCACATAATTTAGGCATATTGTTTGGGCTCAGTAGAGAAGAATATCCCTACATTGTACCCAATACATGCACATGTATGTGGAAAAAATGCAGCTGACTTAATTATGAGGTTTTATTTCATGGGGAGTTGCAAACTGTGCGACAACTTACAGTGACTACTGTTTGCTGATGACACTTCTCTGTACCTGAATATTGATAATCCAGCTACAGCAGCTGAAGTTATAAATTCGGATCTCTTTAATATTGATCAATGGTCTAGTGACTGGTTGATAACATTTAATGCATTGAAAACTGATTCGATGCTTATTTCTTGAAAATCTAATCCAACTGATCTCATTTTCATGCTCCAACTGACCTTTTTGACACATATTTTTTTCCTTCCACCACCAGGCTCTGAAGCTAACTTCTCCTTAAGACTCAGAATTCTCCTTCATGACAGATATTTTTATGCAAAATAAGCTGAAAATCCCTCCGCCAATAAAATTCCAGGAACTTTGGGCATAGATTCCTTTCAACTCAACATATGTCTCCATCTAGATGCAAGCCAATTAAATTCACTTTTGTTTAAAATTGTTGTAAAGGATTCTGCAGAATGTTCTGGTTGCTCATATATAGGGAAGATATATGGCATTATTTCTTTGTCTGGCCCTCATATGCTGCCCCACCATCATATTTGTTTGACTTTTTTTTTCCGTTTTGCACCATTCACCTTACAAACAGCATTATATATGAAGCTTCACTTTTAAAAGCAAAATATCAAAATTGTTCTCACAGTGCAATAATGTTTTTCTAGGACAGATCATTTTAACACTATAGGTATTGGCTGATTCTGCCAATTCTAATTAGCATCTTTATTTTTATGTACTTTTATATGGATCTATGGTCGGTTTAATTCATCACTTTGGTGGTAAACCTCTTGTCCCAATGTCTGTCTTGTCTAGGTGTCAGTGGTCTTTTGCGTATATCTCTGTGTCTGGTATTGTCCTGTTCATTTGTACTTCCCAGCAAGAGGGATTTACATTTATAGACTGTCCTCTTTCCCAATTGTTATGAATTACTATTATTATATGTTCTGTGATGTCCAATAAAATATGTTTAAACCAACCACAAGAATAATAGGAATTAGAAAGAGCTGTGCCACTTTACAGCAACGTAGGATAGGTGTGTTACATCAATTTACTGACTATTAGATCTATTGCTTCTATGTTTCAAATTTTCTGATTTTTACCCACCGGTAGTACCGAGCTATCGCAATTCACCCACACTCATACAGAACTATTATTCCTACTAGCAACTGTCAGTCGTTGCATGCAAGAGCAGCTGAGCACAAGATTGTCACATTCCTCTTGTTACCACTGGACAAGACTTCATAATTGAATGCATATCATGATTATGTAGAAAATATATTTGTTACAAGGTCTGTAATGGTGCTAAACAAATAATCAATTCACATTGTTTGGTGTGACTGTTGCCTGGCAGGTGTGTTTTTCGACCGGCACTGCAGCGCTGCCGAATGGATGTGAACGGAACTCTGCGAAAATTAAAAGACCCTTTCTTCACGCTTCTCCAGGACCGCTTCGTGGCCTAGCTTGTTCTAACTCGACCCTTTGACCACCCCCTCATTTATTTTCATAATATTCATCAGCAATTTTGTTTTGTAACGAAATAACTAATAGGCCTGCGGCATTTGAGGCTAAAATATGAATTTGGTCTACCCGCCTGCCTTATAGCTACAACATAGCCTACCTGATGTAAAATTTTGTCTACTTTTAGAAAATGCCTGTTGTGGAGCTCTCAGGTGGTCCAGTTTTATGCTATGAGCAAAAATAGATACCTATGTCTGACAAGCAAAACCATCACCTTAGTGAAATCGAATAGATTTATTCAATATAGGTTTATTATTTTAAATTACAGAACCGTACCTTATAGGTTCCTTGAGACACCAAAACTATCTTACAAATAAAGCTGTGTCTGTAGATTAATGTCATATGCATATGTTTGCATTATACGAGTCTTTTTGGGACATGCAAAAAGACCAAAATCGCCATTTCCGATTTCAATATTGTTAAATGTTCAGTTACTACAAATCACTTCGTTTTTCAAAATATTTTGTCTTTACTTACACAGAGTGGGCAACTAAGTATATAAAACAAGTATATATATATATATATGTATATATGTTTTTGTATATATGTATATATATATTAGTGTCATCCCAGACATATTGTTTTTTCAAAATTTCTCTTTTCTTTCATTCTTTCTATTTATTTCCACCACATAATTTGTCTGGAGCTTTTGGCAGACACTGTCCAAGCTACAATGTTTAAACTTGGCATGGTAACAGAGCTAGTAAGGAAGTTGACTCATATTATTTGGAATAATCGAAATGTTTCAAATTATGCAAACACAAAATTTTAATGGGCACATCTAGGTTTGTGACACATGCCAATATAATGGAC
The DNA here is from genome assembly GCA_964020975.1 of Hermodice carunculata. Taxonomy (NCBI): domain Eukaryota; kingdom Metazoa; phylum Annelida; class Polychaeta; order Eunicida; family Amphinomidae; genus Hermodice; species Hermodice carunculata. The sequence goes on from OZ026622.1 coordinate 97,649,262, forward strand.
AGTAAATGAAAGTTGTAGAATTTCAATTTATGTTAATGAGGGGCATTTAAAAATTTAAAAGTTGAATATCTCCAAAACTATTATAGATAGAGATGAAATTGTAAGGTAAATATAAGGGTTTGGGGCAAAGTCAAATCCAATGAACCATGAACCAAAGTTATAGGATTTTTAATTTATGCAAAATAGGTGGATATGCAGAATTTTAAATGTTGAATAGCTTCAAAGCTATTATAGATAGAGATGCTATATTAACTTCAATTTTGGGGTTTGTGACATAGCTGCATACAATGACCCATCATCCAAAATTGTACAATTGTCATTGATGCAAATAAGATGAATACAAGAAATTTAAATCTTGAATAACTTCAAAACTATTATGCATAGAGGTGCCATTCGGACCTCAGTTTTTTGGTATGTGGCAAAGCCGCATCCCATGAACCATGAACCAAAGTTGTAGGATTTTAATTTATGCAAAATTGGCAAATACACAAAATGAAAGTCTTTGAATAGATATCAAAACTTTTACAGATAGTGGTGTCATTGAAACTTTATCTTGTAAGTTTTGTGACATGGCCACATCCAATGAACCAAGAACCAAAGAGTTATAGCATTCTAATTTACGTAAATTAGCATAATACACAAAATTTAGACTATGCTTAACAATGGCAAAGTGTAGCATTTCAACCTGTTCTCATTTTGAAGGTATCCAGACAGATTTGCTGTGAAGCAAATCTTTTCTAGTCATTTTTTGTTTCCGACTTCTCTAAAATCACTGACTGAACTCTATTGAAAGGTGGTGGGTATTACTTTGACTTGGTGTCCATTAAAGCGGCTAGGCGATGCTTCCTCCCGGCCCCGGATTTTTTTCACAAAAAATCGTGATTATAAAAGAGAGATCACATTGCCATTGGTACAGTGATAGGCTGCTGTGAATACATGTATACGTAATGTTCCCAAACACAGTTTACTGGATCCACTGTAGACTTGCCACTGCTGCAGATGTACCTTGGATAGATCTGGAGCAAGTTTTGTTCTATAGGACACGCGTCAGTGGCTTTTTTATGTCTGGGTGCAAACCCAGACATTTTGTTTTTCAAAGAATTATTTTTTTCTTTCCTTCCTGTCAAATACAGTTGAGTCGTATTTGATTTTTGTTGTTGTTGTCCTCGTTGTGTGACGCAGGTTTCACCCCTGTCTGCTGCTTTTCCCCTTTTTTGTCTCGTTGTGGGTTTACTCTGTACTTGTCCGACCTCGTTGACTGTGACCCAGCTGTTTCCCGCGCGTTCCGGCGCATATATAAAGGCGAAGAATCTTGTTGCGGCCCCCTGCTTGTCACCCGGCGTCGCTGTTCACTGGGAGTGGAAGAGTTCTGGTTACGTTACCCGCTTGCGGGCGCCTTGGGACTATGTTCCCCATATATTGTACATAATTAACGGACACAGGGAGCTAATACTGCACTTGTTACAAGCACGTAGGGTGCGTGCATTTGGCCAATGCACAGTTCACTTCTGTAACTAACATGGGGTGGTTGTAACGCAGACACTGCAATAGTGTTCCTTTAATGCGATATGCGATGAGCGATGTACGCTGAGCGGTAAATGGATAGACCTGGTGAGGTGTAAGCGACCAGCGTCATGTGAAGTGTACAAAAATCAACGTTATTAAAGGCAGCAGTTCTGTGTGTGCACTCGTAGTTGTTCCGAGTCATCAATTAGTCCCGTGTAGTTCACACTTCCTTCCTTCCATTCTTACTTCTTTCCGTCCCCTTTTCTTCCTTTCTTACTTTCTTTCTTTTCTTTCTTTCTTTCTTTCTTTCTTTCTTTCTTTCTTTCTTTCTTTCTTTCTTTCTTTCTTTCTTTCTTTCTTTCTTTCCTTCTTTCCTTCTTTCTTCTTTACGACCAAATTTGTCTGGAGTTTTTCTCGGACACTGTTATTCCGACAATCACAAAACTTGCCATGGTGACTCACCTACCGGTGAAATTAAGCACCTGACTTGGAATAGTCATGGTGTTTAAAATTATGCAAATCAGGTACAATTAAAATTTTAAAAGCTCCATATCTTCCAAACTATTGCAGACAGACACAGAGTTCTACTTATCACATGTAGGTTTGAGACATCTGACAATGGGCAGTGACAAAAGTTCTAGAAGTGCAACTAAATGTGGCAATTTTGAGACTTTTTTGCCATGTTAATTGTCTGAATATTTTCTTGAGGAGGGAAAAAGGGAGGCACGTTGTGTTGAATATAAAATGGTTTCTTACATAGACACAAAATAATTCAGACAAAATTGCGCTGATTAGGTGCGCATGCGATAAGGACGTTGTTTGGGAGCTCTGACAATTTTACCATCTTTTTGCTGGATATGATAGGTAATATATATGCTCGATAAGTATGCGCTCAGTGTCATGGATACCTTAAATTAGAGTTAAATGAAAAATATATTTGAAAAAGGCACAAAATTTGGACCAAGTTCTTTAATTCTATTGTTAAAAAGACATTGTAATGTTGCTTTAGGACAGGAGTTACTGCAGGGAAATATGGAAAGTTTATAAAAACATCTACTGGTAGTATTATCACATGTATCATTGCTCAGCAGTTTGCAACACGGTTGATAATGCGTGTCCAATATCAACAAAAATCTGCTTTTGAATAATCATGATATTTGGTGGAACGTTGCTAGGTGACCATAAAACACTCGTACTTGACTCAATTTACATCAAATTTAGTGGAGAAAGAGTCTCTTTACATTTTAACAGCGCATTTGATAAAAAGTATTCCTAAAGTTTGATGCTAGAAACAAGCTTCTGATGTTTGATTGCAAATTTATGTGATTTTTAGTAACATTCCTTTGCCATGGCAACCAACTTTGACACTTACAATCTCGAACTGGTTTCTTAGGAAATGCCGGTATAGTAGGTATGCTGATGTAAAGTTGTGAAGCGGTACCTTGCATTTTCATTACGTAATAGTTAAAAATGTGTTTTTCCCTGGACTACTAAAAAAATGTCATTACCATGGCAACAATAAAAACATATGTTGCCCATTAAATCGATGGTACATTTTACGTAACCTTTAATTACAGGTTCTTATCTTTCAATTAATACCAAATTTAGCTGAGAATTTTTTTGTTTAAGGACAGATTTTCTGGCAATATTATCACTTGTATATATCATTTCTCAGCAATGCGCAGCACTGGCCTTATGACTAATTTTTGCAATATCCACAAAGATCTGCTCATTTTGAGTAATGTAAACATTTGCAAGTACGTTGCTAGGCTACCCAAAGCAGTCTTCCTTCACTCAATTGACCTCATTTTTAGTGCAGAAAGAATCTTTTTACATTTTAACATCAAATGTTATCAAAATTATTCCCGATATTTTAAACTATGAATTAGCTTCTAGTGTTTACATGCAAATTTAAGTGACTTTTACAAACATTCTGTTGCCATGGCAACCAACTGTTGACACTTACTATCTCAAACTGGTTTCTTATGAAACACCTGTATAGAAGGTATGTTGATGTAAAGTTGTGAGGTGGTATCTTGTATGCGTATAAAGTTATGGTTAATAAGGTGATTCTCCCTTCATTTCATGAAAACTTAATTTCGTTGCCATGGTAACCAATATAAATACAAATTGACCATGAAATTGATTGTACACCTTACCTAACTTTAAACTTCAGGTTCTTATCTTTTGATTGATACCAAATCCAGCCAGGTATTTTTCCGGTTGAACGAAAACTGAAAATAAGCCTTTTTTTGAAAATTTAGCTGCTCTACTATATAGGTTTCTTAATTTGCATATACCGTAAAACTGGACCACATGAGAGCTCCACAACAGGTATATTTGAAATCTACAAAAGATTTGCAAAAGAATGAGGTATGTTACAGCTATAAGGCAGACGGGTAGACCAAACTCCTTAAATAAGGCCCTTTTCTGTGATTTGCCGCAGGCCTATAAGAAAGGGTCTGAAGAAAGACCAAGCATAATTGTGTTGTGCAGGTTCAGTTCTCGTCAGTTAAGTCACTTTTACAACCAGCAGCCTGTAAATGGGCCATATATCAGCCAGTGTATGCACAGGCAAACATTCCCCTCCAATGTCCACTGTAGTAACACCTTTCTCCTCACTTGGCCATCACTTGCTGCCTGACCAGATCCTATTTGGGGTAGCCCATAATGATGTCTGGGTATGAACCCAGACATTTTGATTTTCTTTCCTTCCTTCTTTCCTTCCACCCTTCCTTCCTTTATGACCAAATTTGTCAGGAGTTTTTCTCAGAGTTTCCAAAAACCACCAAACTTGCCATGTTGACTGACCTACCACTGAAATTGTGCACCAGGTTTGGAATAGTCATGATGTTTAACCCCTAGCAAGCAGCTAGTATACGGTACACAGTTTCCTGTAAGCGACATGCATGATTGGGTATGCCAGGGCTCTGTTATTTTTGCGATTCATCCCAAGTGATGAACAAAGTTAGTCAGAAATTGCATGATTTATATTTCTGTGAACTTTCTATTTCAATTTATTTGAAAAAATTGGTGCCGCAGGTGGTGTCAAGAGTCTGATCTTAAGTGCGATCACTTTTTTTACCAAGCAACATAGGCCTTGCAACACAAGTGAGTGTACACAGGCATGTTCCAGGGTGTGATTTTCTGCTATTTCTGTCCATTTTTCAGGCTTTCAATCGTGAATTTGATTCCTATCTTGTTCTGTCATAAAAATTTGTTCGATTCATACATTTTTATAAAATTAATACAAGATTTTGTTAAAAACATCAATAAGTGACGCATTGGAGACATCGATCAACAGCACATTATCATGGTGTTTATGGCTACGCAGATCTTTGCTTCCTCACCGTGCTGTCTGCGTATTTTCCTGCCTTCTTTAAGGATTTGTCACTCCTGCCTTTATCTGTGTCTAGATTTATTCCATTTAAGGTTTTTGTGAAAATATAATGTGAAAATTTAGCATCATGATCCAATTATCTGTGCATGAATATGACTCGTGCACCTTCCCAGCATTGCAGCCATGAGAGAGGCAGATGGGTAAGAACGAGTGTGATTGGACAGTGAGAGACATGTGATCAAATCCAACCAATGAGGAGCCTGGAATATCTGAGCACATTTATAATGAGGTAAAATGATGTCTAGATTCCCATTTTGGGCTATTTTTCAAGGGATATCCCAGGAATATTTTATTTCTTAGCCAGTAAGACAGTTTACATAGAAAGATGGAAATCTAAGGATTCCAGCAGTACAAAACATAATGGCAGATGATGCAAAACATCGTGACCACAAAGGTGCAAAGTAACTTAGTTTTGGGGGTAAATTTTACAATTGTATCATTCAAAATGTCATGAAAAACGGCAGTTGTTGGCTTTTTATCCATTTGATAGGAATGTATTAGGGCAATTACAATTTTAAAAGCTCCATATCTTCCAGACTGTTGCAGATAAACACAAAATTTCAATGGGCATATATAGGCTTGTGACACCTGCCAGTATAATGGGCAGTAAAGAAAAGCTGTAGAGTTTCAGAGTATGCTAATTACTAGGGGCACTGGAAAAATTGAAAGTTGAATTTCTCCAAAACTGTAGATACAGATGCCATTCCAAATTCAGTTTAAAGGTTTGTGGCAAAGCTGCATCCAATGAACCATAAACCAAAGTTGTAGGATTTTAATTAATGCAAGTTAGGTGAATATGCAAAATTTAAATCTTGAATAGATTCAAAACTATTATAGCTAGAGGTGCCATTCCAACTTCAATTTATGGGTTTGTGACATAGCCGCATCCAATGAACCATGGTCCAAAATTGTAAAATTTTTATTTATGTAAATAAGATAAATACACAGACTTTAAATCTTGAATTACTTCAAAAGTATTATACATAGAGGTGCCATTTCAACTTCAATTTGTAGGTATGTGACATAGCCCCATTCAATGAGCCATAAACCAAAGATGTTGGCTTTTAATTTATGCAAGTTAGGCAAATAAACAAAATACAAATGTTAAATAGCTTGAAAACTATTATAGATAGGAGTGTCATTCAAACTTCACTTGATAAGTTTGTGACAAGGCCACATCCAATAAACCAAGAGCCAATGTTGTAGCATTTTCATTTATGCAAATTAGCCTTTTACACAAAATTTAGATTATGTTAAACAATGGCAAGGTGTAGCATTTCAAACTGTTCTCATTTTGAAGGCACCCAGACAGATTTGCTGTGAAGCAATTCTTTTTTTCTGGTTGATTGTGTTGTCAGTTGCTTTTATTGGTGAATCCCAGTTCTTTTCGCAAGTGAGCAATGTTTTTATCTGCCTGTCAAACAAATCCCTATGCTTTACGCATGCAAACATGTTCCGATGTACATCACCAGCCAGCCACTATCCTATGTGCTAATGCAGTGGCCTCTAGTGACAGCTAGTGACAACTTAACTCTGCATACATAATAGCCTAGATTTTAATCGCCATGATGTCTGCAGGCATGATGTACAGCATATCCCCTAGTAATTTAAAAATTTTAAAACAAAAAACAATGGTTGTCTGGAACTTAAGTAGCTAGGATTTGTGCAAGAAAATAGTAAGTAATACACATAAACTTGAAGAAATTGTAGGTCTTAAATACTCTTTTGTGAACAAGATCTGGAGTCTTCGGGCAGATGTCACTCATTGATTAGTCTAGGAGATCAACTGATCAAGCAGAGTTCAGTTAGGTAGGAACAGTAGATTTTATTATCAATATGTATATTTCTTTGGCTTTAAATCTTTTGAGTTCATTGAGGTAGAAACTATCTATTCAATTATCGACATATATATAATTAGAAAAAAAATACAATAATTGATTTCCAAATTTAGGGCAGATTCACAACCCTATTCAGTAATATTAAATGCATTACCTTGATAGTGACTGCCTTGAAAACCTTCAGAAGGTTACACTACTTCATGAGGATGCTTGTTACGTATGCAGTTCTAAATTTTGATTAAAAAAGTGTATTGTCAGTGTACCGCCTGTATGTCCTGGTCAGGTCAAAATGTAAATCTATTTTTGGCTCATGCTTCCTTTGCTGTGATGTGTCCATCCACAGAAGACATGGCTGCATAAACTCTTATTGATTTTTCAGTGCTGTAGCAGCATTTGTTTGATGGACTCAGGCATTGTCCATTGTAATATGTATCGTGTCACATATTAGCTTACTGGAGACAGTAGCCTTTAAGAACATTCTTGAGGGCGGTGGCATGGTTTTGTTAATGAACACCTTGCCTGGTATAAAATGAAAATTTATAGCAGGCCCATGTTAATCATATGGAGCATGGGCCACCAAACCAATAAACCTGACTAATTTTATTAGCTCTGCTGACCAGAGGTCACAGTAATTATGTGATCACATATGTCTGTGTCTATCTGTCTGTCATTTGGTTTGTCCATTCATCCGTAGTTAGTTGCTTGTCATACGATAGCTTAGATCTACAATTTACAAGTTAGCCTCTTAAAATTTTTTGCACATGCTCTATGAATGGAAATCTAGCTAGGTTCTAATTTTTACCCTTGGCACAAAAGTGCAGGAGGATATTGTCATCCCCTGCATCGTCTGTCTGTCCATCCATTTTTCTTGTGGACATTACCATATTATCTTAAAAAATATTCACCATAGTTGTACCAAATATTTGTCACGGATGCATGTTATAATGGACTAAGTTGCTGTTGAAAATCAGCTTCCTCTTATATACTTAGAGAATTTTGTCCTTTACTATATAACTTAAATTTACGAAACAGCAGTATCTAACAATCTCTCCTGGTGGGTCCCCTTGATCCTAATCAAGGCTGCCCTCCGTCCTGGTTTTTGGTTGATTTTGTTTTTTACTCCTTTTCCCCCCCTCTTGTTCCCTTTTCTTTTTGTTCAAGTTATTTTTGTTAATAGTAAAGAAAATGACAGCAGATGGTAACATAGTCTTATTTGTACTTCAATTTATAAATACAGACGAGAGGACTTTCCATTTGCATAAGTAGTGGCAGGATGTGGCCAAGTCGGCGAAGCAGTTTAAGAGGCATATATAATTTATCTACTGGATATGTGTGTATTGTGTTCATATGTGAGTCTGGTGTATTGGTTAATAAAAGTGGTTTAGATCTATTTGATGTAACTCTTTGGGAGAACTTTTACTATAATATGTAGACATCTATTAACCCTTTCCCCCTTGAATTGACACTTGAGTCAACAACTTTCCTGGGCATGAGTTGGGCACTAAGTGCCCAACTCATACCAAGGAAAGTTGTTGACATGGGGCATGTGATCTTGATAGGGCTCATCTACAATTCTCAGTCAAAACTGGGTTTCATTACTGCTGAAATGAGTTGAAAACGCTGAAGCAGACGACATTTGACCACCAGCCGGTTTTGGCCAGTTTGAGGGGGAAAGGGTTAAGATTGAGTAACTATATCATACATAAAACATCGGTACAAAAATTGAAATTGTTTCACTTAATGTGAGAGGATTAAGAGACAATGAAAAAAGGAGGGAGATGTTCCATTATTTTCATAAACAGGATGCAGGAGTTATAATGCTCCAAGAAGTACATTGTACAAAAGATATAGTAAAGTTCTGGCGAGCAGAATGGGGATTCACAACCTTGTTTTCACATGGAACATCTGATGCACGGGGGGTCTGTATTTTATTTAAATCGATATTTCCTTTGGAAATCCACAGTACATTTATAGATGCAAATGGCAGATACATTATTACAGATGTAACAGTAGGTGACAAGGGATTGACCCTGTGTAACATATATGCACCTAATGAGGACTGTCCCGAGTTTTTTGAAAATATTATTGGCATTATTGAGAGTCTTCCTAATGACAATAGAATTATAGGAGGTGATTTTAATTAAGTACTGAATTTAGATCTAGACAAACGTGGAGGGAGGAAGCAAACTCACATTAAATCACAGTTAGTGCTTAAAGCCTGGATGGAAGAAACAGATCTTATAGATATCTGGAGGATCAAAAACCCACAAAATTTTCGATTTACTTGGCATGTCAATTACCCAAATCCAATATATTGTAGATTAGACTTTTTCCTTGTTTCTGTTGGAATGTCAAGCTCTATTATCTCATGCGACATAAGCCAATTTTAGATTTGACCATTCGCAAATCACATTGTAATTTACAGCTCAAGATGCTTCCCGTGGACCAGGGTTTTGGAAATCAAACTGTTCTTTATTAAATGATGTGGAATATATTGTCTACAATTGACTTCTTCTCCAAAACAGTCAGCCAGATTTACTTCAAGGATTTTAAGGATTTTAATTCGGGTGCTTTATCGGTAAATGCACCTTTCCTATTGATTACTATGTAAGTCAGTGGGCATTCTAATGCTAATTCATTGAAGAAACTGTCAGTCAGATTCACTTTAGGCTCCGGGACATTTTACCTTGGGTCGGTTTCTACCATGTTTTTTCAAATGGTCATGCTCTAGTGATTTTTGGATTTTTTTATGATTTAAAAAAAAAAAAACTTAAAAAAGTTTTGATAGGGAAGTTATAACATGGGAATTTCTTGCAATGGTTATAACTTATATAATGTTGGCCAGATTTGTGCCAAGCTTGGTCTGGATATACCTTTTATAAGTGTCTACCTATTTTGTGCAAATGATCATGCTCCAGTGATGTTTTGACCTTGACCTCATTCCCAAGGTCACAGGACAACTGACGTGAAATTTACTGTTCACTTGATAACTTGAGATCTGTTTTGAGTTAGGACCTACATGTTGTACATGTTAATTTTTCTCTATGAAAGTCATGCTTAGCCAGTACATGAGTGACCTTGACCTCATTTGTGGGGTCACAGTGCAACATTCATACATGAATTTTACTCTTCACTATAATTTGAGAACTCCTTGGACAAGGACCTTGATGATGCACAACACTATCATCATTTTTTTAATTAGTACTTAGGGTACTAAATTTCATGACCGCCGTCCTCCCTCCCTTCCCAAAATTAGTACATGTACATTAAAAATGATTTTTCAAAAAAATCGTACTAAAAATGCACAAAATAGGCTAAAAATTGACTACCAGTTTTCATATTCTGTTAAAGCTTACAGGCCCATTTGGGTCAAGTAATTGCTAGTTCATATGCCAAAGTGCTAATCCGACAGGCTAAAGTAGTTGTGACACTTTAAAGTGTTGTGTGCTGCAGCTTGTTTTATTGCATTTTTCTGCAGAGTTGCACCAACAATGCTGTTCACTATTCATTGGTAGTTACCATGGATGTTCGATAAACCTCAATGCACAACATTCCTGTTGGTTGGAATCTTTACATGGTTTCATCTAATGATGGACACCTTGATTATAGAATGTAAATAGATTTGCAGTTTTATCTTCCAAGGAAAAGAGACTATGGTACAAAAAAAAAAAAATTCTTAACACTTCAACACAGGCCCAGTAATTAGGGTATCATTGTTAATAAGCTGGAATTTAAAGTCCATGAGAGCCTTCCTTTAAAATGCTCAGAAAAACACATTAACATTACATGTGTTCGTTGTATACATATGGAGTGATTCAGAAATTCCATTAACTGCGTTTGGTTTTATTTTCAATCTGTCAATATAATAACGACATGGTAGATATTAAGAGTCAATCCTTTACGTGTGTTGGTTCATCATTTTATGGTATGGCCCAGCTAGTCTTCAAAAAGATTGAGAATGAACGGGTATATTTTCTTGACATATACACATGTATAATTTATTCTTGATGGCCATCAGAGCACTGTACATACAGTATTCTGGGCAGCCCCTAGAAACCAGCATGAACCTCCAGATTTAGCACGTGGTCAATATGCTGCATATTGCCTTCATGTGTTGTATGTTTTCTGTGATGAATCAAGAGTGGGATGCACCAGCAGGTGAACATTCAAGATAAATCTCCCCTGCAATAATGAAGTACTGAATCAGTGGAGCTGACAAATATTGATATAGATGGGTAGGCTCACAAGTTGTGTGGTCACACATATGACATTGTATATATATATAATATTTTCATTTAATAGACAAAATACACATTATATGCTGTAATACAGTTTATCATCGATGTATATGAAGCTTTTGAATGCTTTGGGGTTGTGCCAGTGTTATGTGCAAGTAAAACAAGTTTTAAGTTGTTTGTTTTTTGTCCCTGGCTTTCTTTTCTTAAATTCACTCAGACCTTTCCCCACAGTGCAAAAGTGAATTATACACAGTCAAGTTTACATCTTGATGGTAGGGTGGGGGAGCTTAAGCATGCACTGTACTGTCATCATCATCAGTCTCAGAGTCACCTTGATATCTGATTATCAACGGTTTGATCTGTCAGCTTGATATGTACACATTTACCGAAACACAGATTTCAGATGATAACTAGAAAAAAAATTTGCTTTACAGCAAATCTCTCTGGGTGCCTTCAAAATGAGAACAGTTTGAAATGCCATGTGCACTTCGCCATTCTTAACGTAATCTAAATTTTGTTTATTAGCCTAATTTGTATAGATCAAAATACGACAAGTTTGGTTCTTGGTTTATTGGATGTGGCTATGTCAGAAACTTATAAACTGAAGTTTGAATGACACCGCTGTGTGCAGTAGTTTTGAAGCTATTCAAAGATATAAATTTTGTGTATTTGCCTAATTTGCATAAATTAAAAGTCTACAAATTTGGTTCATGGTTCATTAGATGTGGTTATGTCACAAACCTACAAACTGAAGTTGCAATGGTACCTCCATGTATAATAGTTTTTAAGTTATTCATGATTTTGATTTTGTATATTTGTATAAATTAAAAATTGCAATTAACTGTATATTTACAAAAATGGCACGGTCATGATGATGATGATAAAATGATGACGACCATCATCATCATACCTTTAAATTCACTGGAGGAGGATCCCTAGACTCTTATGTGAACAAACCAATTCAGTATTTTGACTGGTTGGTCCACCTGGTTCAGATCACGGAGATTGATGCAGGATATATGCTGAGACTTGAAAAATGGAAAAATATTTTTTTCAGTTCTTGAGACCAGTTTTGCATGTGCATCTTTGCTCAAATGCTTTGCACATAATATATCAAGTTTACTTATAAAATTGTTGATGATTTAAGAACATAATTTCCACTGTGTTTGCATGCAAGTTCGGGGTTGCCCAACTTGGCAAAAAATACTTTGGAAGAATGAATTGAAATCCATCTGATTGTCAAAAGGGTGGTGCAGAATCTTCAAACATGCTCCCATGTCAAGTTGGAAGACTGGTTGCGGTAATCAAAGGGTAACAGTTAGCTAATCGTTAATGCAATAGTTAACAAGACATTTTGGCATGCAAATAAGAGGGATCAATGAGTATGCAAATGAGGTAATCACTTGCTAACCATTAACAGGCCAAGAATGAACACTTAACAAGCTGTGAGCTCACGCAATTGCTTTGATATGACACAATAACACTCCTAGTTCTTAATTCATGCATGTGAGAATTCTGCGACTTTGACGGCCAAATTGGACACCCCAGTGATTCATGCAGATCAAAGGAGAAAATTTTTTGTGGAAGATAGGGGGGTAAGGGTCTCTGCCAGACAAAAATACCTTGACCTCAATTATATTCGATCTGTTGGCCAAACGCAGGCAATCTATTCCCAATTTAACTTTTCCGTTTTTATTTACCTCTGGTAAATCTATCGAGATCACTGGGGATTCACTGTGTAAACAAATTGTCGAGGCAGCTTTGATTCTGAAGCACATGCAGGGAAAGCTTCTCCGTATTAAAGTCTTTGTGATTGGTTATTTCAAGTTTAAGAACCAACCAGCATGTGGCTTAAAAAGAAAGAGCAATCGCGCATGCCCATGCTGAGCCATTGCCTGGGGTTGCGGATAGTTTGTCTCCTGGACATTAGAGTTGAATCGGTGAGTTTTATTCAATATTATTGACCATCCACCCTTAGGAAATGATTTTTCATCATGAAAAACTTCAGTTTTATCAAATTCAGTGGTATTTTTATGGATATTTGTCGGTAGAAAGGAGATCGAATTTTATCCCTTAAAATGGACTTTGTCTGCCTGAGTGATAACACGTGAATTTGACCACTCCTGGCTGAGGCAGCATGGAGAAATTGATCGCAAGGAGGGGTTCGTTTTAAACTGCAACAGAACTTTTTAAAAAAACTTTTGCAAGTTATACACTTACGATAAAAGACGTGTTTTGCAGTGGTATTATATGAGATAAAAAAAACAAACGAACAAACGGAAACTTTGTAGCTTGAGGGTACAACAAGGATTGTAGCGCTGCCTTACTATAGGTACTATAGCTCCAGGTGTTCAGGTCTTCTACACCTAGATACAAGATCTGAACATGTGGAGGTAAATTGTCAGTTTCAACCATTGAATAGACCTGTTCATACTGACTTGTACCATACTTTTCGGGACCCTAGTTTATTGTGCATTCCATTGTTGGCCTGATTGTCCAATCAGCAAGTGGCCGAGTCGGGCCCACGCCTTCATATATTCACAATGGTTGCCATGGCTAATGCTAGTGATTACAGCATGGATTGTGCTGAACAGTGCAAATCTTTTACTTAAAATGTCACATCAGTGATGAAACATGCATTTTTAGTTTGCTGGCGGTTTGATTTTTTATTAAACCCAAGCACATCCTGCGTTTTACTTTCTGATCCTTTCACGTGTAAGCTGGCCAACGTGGTTGAGCACAAAATATAAACAGAGCAGGGTGCGCTTCCCGAAGTGAACCGAATAAACCCAAGTCCTATGAACTGGTCTATTGAAAGGTTTAAACTGCCAATATAATTTTAGTTACAGTCTCAGAATTATTCACGATTGGTCACAATTGTGTACAGTCATTTTACCCATCAGAAGCTTGTAAATGTAAGCCAAAAAGTGTCTTTTTCAGGCACAGTATCAAGCCTTTTAAAGTGTGAGCTGAAAATCAAGGAGAATGCATCTCTGAACATCTAAATTTCAAAATTTTCTACCCCCTCCCGCTCCCTTCCCCGGTCAGTTTTCAGGGGCAGCTGCTTTTCTCCACTCACCTGCCTGTAATTGTTCACCAGGTGGCACTGCATTTTTTTTTGGTTTTTGTTGGTGGTTTTGCTCTTTTTGAGTTTTTGTCCAGAACTGTCACTCAGATTAAGCTGAAACTAGGGTGATATATTTCTGGTGGAAGGGTTAAACAAAGTTGTTAACTAGGTGGCACTGCCCATGCAATTTTGATTTGTAATGATTTTTTTTCAATTGGGGCACTTGTCAGTAAATGCACCTTTCTTATTGATTACTATGTAAGTAAATGGCATTCTAATGCTTATTCACATTTTTTAACCCTATACTGGTCATATCGCCCGTAAGCGCCCACTGTAGATGAACGTTCAGAACGCCCATAAGCGCCTGAGACAGACAAGCAAAATTCGCTCACCTCTATTGGTCAAAGTTTAGGCTAAATCATATTCAATAGCGTCATCAATGGTCTTTTATTACCTCATCTTTCATAAAATAACCTTTGAAATAAACTAATCCGACAAAAATGGTCACAGCAACGTGTAATTCATTATAATGGTGATCGAGCGGACGAAATGTCAACTTTGGCCGCCATTTTGAAACTTCCGGTTTTTTGCGATCTCGACATCGTGACTTTCCGAGCTCAATAAACATTCCAGAATGCAAAAATATATTAGCGGGGTGTAAAATAAAGTTGTTTTGATCAATTTAAATGTCTTTTTGCGCGTTAATTTGTAACTTTAATACAAAAATGTCGGCCGATCAGTAAATACGGCCTTGACTATGGCCTTGACTTTTGGCAGCATCAAAATGGCGACCTGGAAACATCGACATGCTTGGCATGCGGGATGAAATGACGCTCTGTATGGTGATATGGAAACTGTGGGACCTTCCACACGTCAAGTTTGACAGTCTATGAGTTTGACTAGCAAGAACTTTTACCAAAACTGACTGACCCATCGCAATTTGATCGTTAACAACCGTCATTTTCAGCCTTCACTATCAGGTCCATAGCTATGCACATCTGGACTGTTTACATTTTACTTGCACTCTTGAATCACTTCACACCGGCGATCATGACTGCAACTTCAAGTGAATTGGGATGGTTTGCGGGATTTTCTAGCGGTGGAAATGATACTGTGGGAATTACATTAGAAACAAGGGATAATCATAGGGACAGTGAGTCGGACAGTGATCTTAGTTTGCCTAGCTCAATTCCGAGTTCTGAAACTGAAAGTGAAGGTGGTGATGTTGACCTTGAATTGAGTGAAAATTACTTGCATGATTTAAACATTTTGCCATTTGTGGAGCCAGTTGGCCCCAAACACAGCCTTTCAGAGGATGCTACCATACTTGACTTTTTTTATCTGATGTTTGATGAACATTTTTTCCAAACAATGGCTGATGAAACAAACCTGTATGCTGCACAGTCTCAAGAACAAAACGGTGTGGATAATTATTGGCACCCAACAACAGTAGCTGAAATGAAAGCCTTCTTTGGAATCAACATTTTGATGGGAATTCAGCAATATCCCAATATTGATAATTACTGGTCTACAGATGAGCTGTTGGGCTCAATTTTTATCTCAAAAACTATGCCAAAGTTGAGATTTAAAAAATTATGTCAGTATTTTCATCTAATGGATAATCAGAAACAACCTCCTCGGGATTCGCCAAGATATGACAAACTTTACAAAGTTCAAAATATTGTGGAGATGGTAAGGTGGAACTGTAAACGGCGATACAAGCCACAGTGTGAGCTCAGTGTGGATGAAGCCATGATAGGCTTCAAGGGACTTTCTGTAATGAAACAATATATGCCCGCAAAACCCACGAAATGGGGTTTCAAATCTTGGACCCTGGCTGAGGCTGCCTCGGGTTATGTATGCAATTTTGACATATACACAGGAAAAATGGACAGCCCCAGTGGCAAAGGCTTGGCTTATGATGTTGTAGTTTTCCTAACCAGGCCTTACATGTATTTGAGACATCATGTATACTTTGATATTTTTTTTACCTCAATCCCTCTTCTAGAAACATTACTCAAACACAAAACCTATGCGTATGGAACTTTCCGCAAAAATAGAAAGGGCCTCCCTAATACTGTGAAAAATGTTCCACGATTAACACAAGGACAAAGTGTTAAATCACAAAAAGGAAATATGGTGGCAGTGGTTTGGCATGATAAGCGAGATGTAAGTGTTATATCTACAAACTGTAACCCTGTGGACTCCTCTGTATCCAGGCGCAAAGGTGCAGATGTAAACCAAGTTCCCTGTCCGCTAAATGTCGTCTTGTACAACAAAAACATGGGAGGGGTGGATCTAGCGGATCAGTTGAGGGCCTACTATAGTGTTGGCAGAGAATCTAAGAAATTTTGGTGATATTTAGTTTGGTATCTTGTGTCCACATGCATATCAAATGCCTTTATCTTGTACAAACATTCTTTTTTACCCAACACAAAGAAACGCAGTAAGTTGACTCATCTACAGTTCAGACTTGATCTGTGTAGACAGTTGGTTGCCGGCTTCTCTTGCAGAGCAAGGAAACCTGGCAAGCAAAAGGTACGAAGTATATTGGAGAAAGGGAACTTGAATGGTCATGACTTAGTTCATATAGAGGGCCGTAAACGGGTATGTGTAAACTGCAGTGAGCTCGGGCGACGTGCGGCATCTGGTCGGGGAAAACAAACAAGCTTTGAATGCCGTATATGCAAGGTTCCACTCTGTAAATCAGGTTGTCTGGTAGAGTTCCACACTCGACATGCTCATAATGCAGAGTCATAGTTCTACTGCAAACCAGGATTACCATTTGTAGATCTATATGATTGAGAGAAAAAAAGAAAAAAAATGGAAAAAAATCCACTTTATTCAATGATGCAAGTTACAATAATGTTCATGTTCCTCTATGGACGTGTCATTCCAGTTCCAGTTTCATTAAATACACCAGTTATTAATTTTACAGGCTTGCAGTATTCTATTGTCAGTGTGTGTGATTGAGTACATGCACATGATAGTCATAAATTTATTATTCATGTGTAAAGCATGTCACTTGGGAGGAAAAAAATATTCAAAATTACAATTTGAAAAATTGCTCATACAATATTCCTTCTCGCTTTTTACATGGAAATTGACTTGTGATTCCAGTTCCAGTTCCAGTTTCACAGTTTGCAGTTGGTTTTTCATCTCTTTATATGCTTGTACCTGCCATAAAAAGTAAAACATGTAATTTTATCAAGTCAAAGTGGTGACAAAAACTTCCACAGAGTAAAATTACCTTGGTGGAAGCTTTGAGTATTTAGCACAAATAAACATGATTTTTGCTTTCCTGCTACTTTTTTCATGCAAACTTCACACAATTTGACAAAAAAAGGATAAAAGTACCTTGTGTGCATGTCATTGCATCTTGCTATGTCATTTTGCTTACTAGAAACAAACAAATAAAGTTATGACACAATGTACAAACAACCTTGTGTTATTTTCTTTGAGAATGTCGGCCATCTTGGAAAAATTGTGAACTGGGGAGCCAGATCTGCCACTAGGGGCATGACCAGTATAGGGTTAATTCTGCTCTGAAACTGTCATCCAGATTGACTTCAAACTTTGTGGCAATGTACCTTGGATGAGTCTGTACCAGATTTATTCAAAAGGTCGTGCTCCAGTGATTTTTGGAATTTTTCAGAGAAACTGTTTGTTCTTTCTTTGGGCAAATCTTAAAAAAATCTTCTCAAACAGCTCACATGATTGCTTTGATATCACACAGGGACACTGCTAGTTCTTAATTTGTTCACCAGGTGGCACTGCAATTTTATTAATTTTTTTATGATGTTTTTGTGTCTTTTCTCTATTTTCAACTTCTCCAGAACCGTCATGTGGATTAAGCTGAAACTTGGTGGATATATGTTCATTGTGAAAAGTTCAAAGAAAAGTGTTGACTAGGTGGCACTGCGGTGGATTCTTGATTTTTAAGAATTTTAATTCAGGTGCTTAAATCGGTAAATTTATGCACCTTTCCTATTGATTACTGTGTAAGTCAATGGGCATTCTAATGCTAATTCACATTTTGGACTTCTCCGAAGAAACTGTCAGTCAGATTGGCTTCAAACTTGGTGGCAATGTACATTGGATGGGTCTCTGCCAAGTGTGTTCAAATTTTCGAAATGACATTAGTATGCTTATAATTAGCAAGTTTGCAATATTTGAAAATTAGTAAACGCAATTATGTCTGGTATGGAACATCCTCTCACTAGAAATGGGAAGGCATTATCAGATAATGATAATGCATAAAACCAAATTACATTTTAAGTAGAATTATAAAGAACATAATATGATGCTGATTTTGTCAGCAAATGTATGAATTTACCACCAAGTCAATGAGAATTTAGAACTTTCCTGGAGAAAAAAAAGTGTGAAAGCTAAGTCTCCAGCCATATATAAGGGATACAGATAATGTTAATGAAGAAGTGTGACTTGTATCATCCTGCTTGTTGGTATGTCAGTGTCCAATCTTAATTTAATTTGTGGTAGCAATTTTGGCATGGTATTGCCCAAAGAGAAACATTGATGGGCAAAGGATGTTACCAATATAAGCTGACCATCTCGTATTGGACACATTAAATGATGATGATAAAGACTCCCATGAGAGCTGTGGCTTTCCTTGTATGGAGCTGAAGCTGGTGAATGTGTATAATCTTGCTGCAAGTGTTAGTGGGCCAAGAAGGATGTCAGTATTGATTTACTTTCACCAGGTTTGCCACAGCTATATTTTAGATAGGAGCTTGACTGTCTGGCATGGTGTGCTCAGTTGAGTAAGGATCCATAAGAAACCAGGACAAAATCCTTCAGAACTGGGATTGTGAGCAATGCCAAACCCATGATCATGCAATCTGATGGGCACTAAAGCATTTAAGCAATAAGCCATATCATAATGAGATGATCATGAAGCAAACATTTGATCATGCAGTAAGTACATGTACAGTGTGCATAGTGCATATAGGTAAAATCTGCTAAGTTATGGTGCAGAAGCTATTAGAACTGCAACACAAGGGAATGATCTTTAAGGTGTGAAACTTTATCGTGCATGGGTCAGGATATGCCATTTACACCAAAAGTAGTTTACGACGGGGTGGGGGTGGGAGTTATGCATTCTTACTTTTACTGTCAGTAAGAATCTAGGTAGCTGTTGCCTATCTTCATACACATCCCATGAATAATGCAAAATTCTGGGATCCCTTGACAGCAAAGGTGAGGATAGGGTGGTGGATGGGAATATCCTTGCATCAGAGGGCACAAAATTAGCATCTTGAATTGCACGTAAAGCAGAAATGATTTTCTCTTCCAATCACATACATATTATCACATGAAATACTGCTTGATCATATATGCCATATCTGTGAATTACATGTACATTACATAAAATATATGAATCTGATCACTGAACACAAAAGATACCCTCCCCTCCCTGTTTGATGCATATAGGCAAAGGTGCCTTTCAAGTAGTTGATTTTCCTCCATGTGAACAAACTGATATCACACAAATACATATTGTATGCAGACTGCCACAGTGAGCTTGTAATTGAAGAAGTTACAAAATCTGATATAATGAACTGAGAACCACATGTACAGATCCACTGAAAATACCATAAATATATATAGCCCCATGGTAAAAATTAAGACTTCATGTTGGCCCAGGTGCAGCCTAGAACCCAACCACTGAAAATGTATGCGTATGAGGGCTGTGTTTTAGTTCAGGGATATCAACATGACAAACAGTATTTATAAATTGAAATACTATTGAACTAACTGATTGGAGTTCAGCTATACATTGAGTGCAATGCAATCAATGAGAGGGTGTTTGTGGCCACTATTCATGTATGTGGTCAGAGATGCATATAGTTCCTGTTACATGTCACTGTGTACATGTACACGTATAAGCTCCAGTTTGCACTCGTACCTGTATGTGATAGCAGTCACGTAAAGTTCTCAGTACATGTATATTTTGTTGTCCTGGACAAACATGTATGCAAGTATCATAAATGCTTATATTGGTTATTTGTGTAATTATATGATATAAGTGATTGGCTGAAATTTTCAAAGGACAATAAAGTGCAGGAGGCATATATACCTGGTTTTTAGCTCTGCTGACCAAAGGTCACAGAGCTTATGTGACTGCTCATGTCTGTCCGTCAGTCTATAAACTTTTGTTCTTTAGCGCGATACCATCCACAGTTTTGAAGTTAGTCCAATATAACTTTCAGGACTCATAGGGTGTATGAAAATCTAGGCCAAGTTCGATATTGGTGGCGCCACCTACATTATTATATAATATAGGGGTCAAAATGTGAAAATCTTGTGAACACTCTAGCATCTTTAATTTTTGGCAGATCTTCACCTAATGTGGTGGGGTTGTGGGGGAGGTCAAAGTCTAAGTTGTTAATGATACTAGTGGCGCCACCTATAATTTGACAGAAATTATGAGCCAAAATGTGTTTTAATACGTAAATTTCAAATCTCGAAAAGTAATTGGATTAGACTTGCTAAATTTATATGATATATAGACCATAGCCAAAGGTAGAATGTTATGTAAGATCAGTGACCTTGACTTTTTTTGTGAGGTCACCATGCCTGTAAAGTTAAAATGGTGATTTTGTAATGGCTGGGTGTAGCTTGGACATCAGTCGCAAAGATAATTGAGCCTCCAGATCAAAATTGCACTTGATTACATAATACATAAAAGTATACGTGGTGACCTGCTATTTATATCACTGTGACCCAGTTATTATGGACCTGGCGCTTGTCCAAGTTTATTGTTTTTTTCCTCAATAACTTGAAAAGTTTTTACCCGATTTGAACAAACAGACTATATATATGGAAAGCTGGCGCATATTTTCAACTGTAACAATTTTTTAATTCGAGATGAAGGTCAAGGTCAGATAGCCAGTTTGAATATTGGGGTCATGTCATGAATGCTCTGCACTCCACAATTCTTGAGATAGGCTCATGTAACATTTAGTAGTTATAAAGTGTATGAAAATCTTTGTCGACATCAATGTTGGTGGTGCCATGTATAGTATTATGTAATATACATGTCAAAATGTGAAAATCTTATGACCACAGTCCTGTCCACAGTTTTCAAGTTCGCCCAATATAACTTTCAGGACTTATAGGGGGTATGAAAATCTAGGTTGGTTTTAATATTGGTGGCGCCACCTGCGGTCAAAGTCTAAGTTTTTAATGATACTAGTGGTGCTATCTATAATTTGATGTAAATTATGAGCCAAAATGTGTTTTAAGGTATAAAATTCCATATCGCGAAAAGTAATTGGATTGGACTTGCCAAATTGATGTGATATTTAGACAATGTCCAAAGCTAGAATTTCATGTAATATCAGTGACCTTGACTAATTTTTATGAGGTCACCATGCCTGTAAAGTTGAAAGAGGTGATTTTGTAATGGCCTTGTGTAGCTTGGACATCAATGGCAATGTCAGCACAGCACCAGGCAGGCCTATGGGCCTCTTGTATTACATAAAAGTTATAAGCCAAAATGCATGAAAGAGATAAAATTCTGAATCTTGAATTTGATAGGCCAAAATTGTACCATGATATTAATCATGGCCTGCACAAATGTATTATATAATATGGAAGACCTTGACCTTTTTATCCCTGGTTTAGGCACTATAAAGTTAAAATCGAGTAATTTGCCAGTGATGTCCACAGAAGAGGCAGCTTGCCAATGATGTCCAAAGTTTTCATTTGCCCCCTATAACTTGCAGGGTGTGAAAATGTTAGTCAAGTTCAATTGCGGTGGCACCACCTAGACTTATCTAATATACTGCTGGGGGCGGGGGAGGGGGGGGGCGGCACCCCTATTGGTTTAACATGGGCCACTCTAAATATGGCTTTACATGCACATGTATATGGAAAATATTGGTGTTACATGGAATATTATGTAACATAGCAGGGTAGCTTATAATTAAGGTATGCTTGAGCAGTCGCACACAGAAAAAAAAGATGTCCTGAAAACAAGACAACAGCCAGAGAGGTGTGGAAAGAGTATCTGCTATTAGGGTGCCTATGGGGTTTATTAGGGGGCCATGTCACTACTATGATCAATGTGAACTCTCAAAGCCATGGCATATGGGTCTCTCACAACTGTCTGAATTTGACATTGGGAGAATTATTGTGATGTTGGAGGCTGGCCTTTCCCAGGGGGAGGTTGCCAGGATATTGGGGTGCTCCAGGCCATCACTAAAAAGGTGGTGGGACCATTTCCAAGAAACCTGAGGATGCAGGAGGAAGGCTGGATCTCGGCAACCAAGACTGTCAGATGGCATGGATGACCGTTATTTGATCCAGTATCAATGTTTCTGTTAACCCCCACCAAGTGGGGGTATATTACTGTCTCAAAATCTTAAATAATCTCTGAGAAAATTCAACGCCAAGTTACGACTCTCTATGTATAATAGTGTCTGAGAAAAGTGTCGGACAAATTTGCTGAGGGAGGGAGAGAGAGAGAGAGAGAGATGTTTCTCAGTGTGGTCACAAATTTGCAATTGTAAGTTTTTCAAGTGCGTCATGGCAAGAAATATTAGGGTCTGGGTATTTGCTGGTAAACAAAACAGAAGAGTCAACATGAGGAAAAATGTTGATGTTCTCTATTTTTTCACCTTTTTCGTGTATTTTTGAAATACTGAAAAATTGTGAAAGGAAACAGGATTTATTTCCAAGAGAAAAAGCCTTGAGTGAATGAATATCTAGACCATAATATCACTGAAATAAATAGGTAGTTAAGTGGGTAGGTATTATGTTTTGCCCCTATTTTTTCCTCATTGGACATTTTGTTTTCTTTTTTCTTTTTCTGTAAATATGGACAATTTAAGCAATGGAATGTTTGTGAACAATGGATATGTTCGTGTGCAGTGTATAACTTGGGTGAAGGAGCACAATATTATTATAGACCTAAGCGAGTACATTTTAATGCCGAAAAACTGTGTTGAATGGGTAAATGCTAAAATTCTGAAGCTTCCAGGGACCTCTGCCCCTTGAACCTGTATCAGGGCTCTTCACAGTACTGTAGCTGGGGGCTTGCAGTCCCCACACCCTTGGCTCACACACCCCATCCCCATCCCCACAAAATTTCTGGATCTGCACCTGCAGGATGTAGACCTCAACATCTGGTCCACTATAGTTTGCTTGCATAAAATGTCTCCCCAGTGGTTGTGTTGTTACTTTGCTATTGATTCCTTATATCATGATATAAGGAATTAAAGTCTTCTTGTAACTTATCTTTGTGTGGGCTTTGTGTCTGTCCCACATATTGCTTTTGACAAGCTTTGCAAGTATGGAGATAGATGAGGTTTGAGCTGTGCAGCACCCTCCTTTGGGTACTTGTTAGGCCCTTTTGGTTTGTGTGCAGTGAAACCTCCATATATGGGGACCTCTCCATAGTGGGCACTTTTCTTCGGTCCTGTTTCCTTTTCTATTGACTACATTTATATAGCCACCTCTCTAAATTGGGCACCTCCCTAACCTGGGCATTGGGCACCCTAAACATGTACCAAAATCTGTTAAAGTGGGCACTATTATTTTGTTCAGTAGATATTTTACTTTGTAAAAGTGTTATTTTTTGCATCAGGACTTGCCACCATTAACTTTTAATCCTTTAAGTGTCATTTTTTTTTTCTATCAGTGCTCACCACCTAATTTAACCCCCATATCATAGCAGAGTACAGTACATGTATAACCAGCATCAACAAAGCATCAAAGCATAACAGTTGTTTTAGTCCACAATGACTTTTGACAGCTTTGTGGATTAACCATAGTGGATTAAGATATCAAAGTGGAGAGAATAATTGACTCTACTGGAAAGCAAGTTGGTGTGTGGATGAGTGTCAGCTCAGTGATTTGCTCAACCTTGCAGTTTGATACTTTGATGTGCCTGCTGGTAATCATTGAGTTGGGAACTGTTCTGGACTTTATTTATCTACATAGTAATAGTAGGTGTGCATAGGCATTGTTTTCTGTGGCTAATTACTTCCATTAATTAATTAATTAACAAAGTTCATTAAGCAAGCTCAAGATACAATACAAATTTTGTCCGGGCCATATCTTCTAAATTATTGATGCCAACCCTTTGATTTTTTTATGGTGGGTAGACCTTAGGTAGTAAGTGTGCATAGGCATTGTTTTATGTGGCTAATTACTTGCATTAATTAATTAATTAACAAAGTTCGTTAAGCATGACAAATTTTGTCGGGGCCATATGTTCTAAACTATTAATGCTAGCCCTTTGAATTTTTTATGATGTGTAGACCTTAGTTAGTAGGTGTGCATAGGCATTGTTTTCTGTGGCTAATTACTCCCATTAATTAATTAATTAACAAAGTTCATTAAGCAAGCTCAAGATACAATACAAATTTTGTCCGGGCCGTATCTTCTAAATTATTGATGCCAGCCCTTTGATTTTTTTATGGTGGGTAGACCTTAGAGGGGATATGGTAATGGGCACCGTCCGTGTGTCCATCCGTCCTTCCGTCGGTCCATGATTACTGTGGGCGGGGGATATGGCTAGCGTCAGCGGCTACTTGTTTATCTCTAAATTTAGCTATGATAAATATACCAGCAGTGATTTAAATATCTTTCTGTTGATTTAATTACTGATGATAATCAAAGTACCATAACCATTATCTGAACAAATTTTCATAAAATTGGCTCAAAAAGTGCATTTTTTTCAAAACTAAGATTATAAATTAAAATCATAATATAATTAAGTTCTGACATGTCTTGGTCACTAATCTTATCATATGTCCAAGTTTCATAACTTAAAACTGTATTTTAGAAAAAAAATGTAAATGAAAAGAAAAGAAAATTTACTTATTTTAATAACAATGTACATGTACTTGCAGCTTGATTTGTTGCATTCACTGGTGTACTTCTCGCCCGTTTGTTAATGTTCCTGCATGTCGAGAGGCTTCCAGAATATTCCAGTGGCTTTGGATTATATCTTGAATGGATGGAGTAAAAGTTGTTATAAAGAAATATGTATCTTGATAATTGTCCTCACACTTTTGGCTCATTGCCAAGAGCGAAGCTCAGTCTATTTGGTCGATTCTTTTTTTAGCTTGTGCTAGAAGCTTGAGTGGATATTCCCTTTTCTCATAATATTTCCAGATTTTTGTGGTACTCTGTTTAAAATCATTCTGTTTACTACAGATTCTCTTGACCCATACTGGCTGTGTGTAACCTTTATCATTATTTGATGAGATTGTCAGTCTCTCATGCTGAGACAGGCTTCATTTGTGCACAGCAATCACTCACACTTCTTTGCACAGCCTCACAAAAAGAACCTTTTCCCAAATTTACTTTACAAGTAGAAAATGTAAGCTTTTGGCTATGAATACGTGACAAGGAATTGCAGATGAAGGGAGGCTGCTTCCTGTAATCAACCTCAGGCCAAATATAATAAAATTACAATTTACTCAGTGCGCTTTGAACACTTCATGCTGAGGAAATCTCTTTATTATTGTGATGAGAAGAATTGTAAATGTGCACTAGTCTTCTATTAGTCAATATATCTTGATTTAAAACATAACATTTTAAATCACCAGTTTATGGTGATTGATGTACTTGGAAAAGTGTCCTTTTTTTTTGGTTTTTGTTGGTGCTACAATTACAGCAGGGGCAGTTTTTACATGTAGGCGTATGGTACATGTTAGGGCATGATATTGATTACAGGTGCACTGGTTTTAAAATGAAAAACAACTTTTTTGTTTGGTTAAATATACAGGTAATTTCCAAATGAGGAGTGTTAAGGTCATTCTTTTTTAGCTCTGCTGACCAAAGGTTGCAGAGCTTATGTGACCACACATTTCTGTCTGTCTGTCCATCCGGTTTGATATTTATGAGTATGGGTCATGTTTTTGTACATAAGTGTATCATACCAGAGATGTCTGTCCGAACTAGTTCTGACTAGTTCAAACTAGTCAGAAGAACCCCCCAAAAAAGAGATAGGCCTACGAATTCTCTTTTTATTTTTGGCAAAAGTGATAAAATTTGGGTTTTGAGTGGTTGGGCCTTTACATTTTGGAATCACTACAGTCTGTATTTAATGAAAATTATTTCAAAGGTTGAGAGAACTGGTTTAAAACCTCCAGTTGCCTTTTATAGGTGACTGCCTGTCTGAAGTCAGGAGTGAAATTTGTTTCTTTACATTAGTATTGAAAGATGAATGTTGATGCTTTGGTATCTCAGGAATCTCTTTATGGTCATTGTTGGGTTTAATATTTATAAATATGGGTTATGTTTTTCTACATAAGTGTATCATACTAGAGACGTCCGTATATGATTTTTGACAAATAAGAACAATTCAAATTTGACATACATGTAGCTATGGAGACTAAAGAGTTCAGACTGCGGAATAGGGTAATGACTACTAGGATGTGGTTTGGGCAAAAAGACACAAATACAATAGTTTCATATCCTAATATCACTGGAAACATTTCAGAGAACCTAGCTTATGGTGTGGTCATTAGACAGGTTTTATGCATTAGCAGAAACATATCACAAATAAGTGAATTTGTAAGGAGAAAAGAATATTGATGAAAAAAAAACTATGCCACAAAACCTATGACACCAAAAAGCTGTATATAACTCTGTTGAAGTGTTTCCATAGATATGGAACAATATTGACAAAATACAATACTCACTCCAGGAAACCCATAGATTATATTAATCTATACATGGCTAACATAGAACTGGCAATAGGGCTTCCGTAAAGAATTGAAGTTAACTGAAACCCATCAAGAGATTTTTCTCTGGTCTGTCTACAGTCAGAAACCATCATTATTATTGTCAGGCCCTCCTATTTCATCACTTGGGTGTAGAGGTCACTATAGTCAATTACACACTCACTCCACGATCATTGTTCGTACATAAGTGCAACATACTAGAGACATCCGTAAACTTTTGCCTGCTAACGCGATACCGTCCACAGTTTAAGTTAGCCCAAAATAACGTAAGGAAATCTAAGACCCTGTCGATATTGGTGGGGCCACCTACATTATTATGTAATATGGGGGTCAAAATGTAAAAATCTTGTGAACACGTTAACATCTTTTATTTTTGGCGGCATTGTGTGGGAGGTCAAAGTCTTCAGTTGTGAATGATACTAGTGGCGCCCCCTATAATTTGATGTAAATGAGTCAAAATGTGTTTTAAGATGTAAAGTTCCATATTTGGAAAAGTAATTGGATTAGACTTGCCAAATTTATATGATATATAGACCATATCCAAAGGTAGAATGTTATGTAATATCATTGACCTTCACCTGTTTTGTGAGGTCACCATACCTATAAAGTTGAAAAGGCGATTTTGTAATGGCTGGGTGTAGCTTGGAGATCAATGGCAAAGAGAATTGAGCATCCAGATCAAAATTGCACTTGATTACATAATACATAAAACTGTACTTGGTGACCTACTTTTTGGGTCACTGTGACCCAGTAATTATAGAGTTTTGGGGTTATGTCCAAGTTTCTTGTTTTTCTCTTCACTGTTAAATCATGTAGTTTCATGAAACTTGGCACACACATATATCTTGACCTAAAGGTGTGTCAGGAAACAAAGGTCGGTCACTGGGTAAAGTATCTGGACTGCCTTATTGGTGTCCGGGCTATAATCTGCTTGTCCTTCAACTTTAAATAACGAAACTTATGTGTACATAGGTGCATCTGGATATAAGAGTGTGTGCTGTACCAAAAGTAGGCCACTAGGTCAAGTGTCTGGGTCGCAGTGACGTGTTCTTGTAAAATCATTTCAGGGCTATAATTCCTTTACTGTTAAACTTAATTTCATCAAACTGGAGACACACACACTTCTTGACCTGATGGTATGTCATGAAACAAAAGTAGGTCACTAGGTCAAGTATCTGGGTCATGGTGATACATTCATGTAAAACTACATTACACTTCATTCCTGGGCTGTAATTCTGTTGTCCTTCGACTTGGAATCATGAAACTTTACCCACCTGTGTATCTGAACACAAGAGTGTGTCATGTGTAAAAATAGGTCAGTAGGTTAAGTATCTGGGTCATGGCAATAGCCTACTTTTATTGACTAGAGTCTTGCCAAAATGAGAGCTGTGATAAACAAGGTTATAAATGAGGCAAGCGGTGCATGGATCCAGCTATCTCTGATTACCTTTTAATCATATCTAAATTCCTTATTTTCAATTTTGGCTACAAGCTGAAGCGAAGAGTGGGGGTGCTTGTTGGTGTGAAATATGTAAGATAAAATATAGTTTTATTGTTTGCAATAAAAATGTTTGAGTACATACAATGATAAAATGCAACAGTGAAAACATTGTAATATCATTTAGGTGTGTGTAGCAGTTCAACAGCATGTTGTAAAGCTGGTGGCAAGTTACTGTCACTAGGTGAGACTATACATGATTAAAGTAAATGTATTCTTAAGACAGATGGTGCTGGCTAAAGGTGCACACATTACAGTGACAAGGCTTCCTGACACACAATGTTTCAGAAGTCGCTTTGGACGAAGTAAATACTATAATTATTTATGGTCAGGTTTCACAATCGCACAAAACATAGCAGGGTGTATTTTGTCATGTCTTTGTTAAGTGTACATAAACTTGTGGCATGCAAAGTTTCCTGATAAGTTGGATCAGCATGTGTCAGAGAGTTGTCCTGTTTTGATTCTGCTTGTTACTTTGACTGCTGGTGTAAGTGGTGCATACTATCAGAAAGGTTTTAGTCTTTATGGCACGTAGAGAGCAGTTACACTGCCAATGTTATTAACATGGTTAAGTTGGGATTATGTTCTGGAACATTGAATATTATGCAATAATGTTCACATAAGAATACATATACCAAAGATTGCATGCCAGTGCATACATATATGCTAGCTTAAATATGTTAAATGTGCCGTTATATTGTTAAATAGCAAATAAGTAGGTTGATTGAATGTAAGGTTACTATATAAGCTCTCATCAATAGAACAGTGACCCTTGGTGCAGTGCTCCTTCTGGTCTGGCAGACAGACTTGTAACTAGCTGTTCATGAATTACCACTTGTTTGGGAGACTGTTGGCTTTGATCCATTTCTGTAACTCAGGAGGGGAGCTTAATTTGCTGGCCCCCCATAGGTGATTGACCAGTATACATTTACAGTCCCACCTTTTGAGAGACCGGTTCCCCCCCCCCCCCAAAAAAAGGTCCAAAAGTACATGTATGTAAGGCAAATGGCCTCTCAATGAAGGTAGAGTAGTTCAAATGATAGATATATGGACCTGATAGATATGATCTGAAAGGGCAGGTGGTCTCTCATTGGAGTGGCCTCTCAGAGGAAATACTACTATGCTGACATAATTATTTCCAAGGCATTTAAAAATGTTATTAAACAATTCCACAGAACAGGATGCTCTGCCTCTTTTGTAGTTTGACTATAATGTATTGGCATTAAAAACCAAGATCTCAAAATTTTGTATTATTAAGCATATTATGTTAATATGACAATTTGGAAATAAGGTGGTGCCATGTTGATCCCCTCCCAGAAATTTACCAATGCCTATCAGTACCTTGCTGTCATTAATACTGACCAAAGTGTCTGGAGCATGAAAAGCAGACAAGTGACCAGGTAGTGGAAGTCATTTCACCCATGAGTGCTTCATATTTTTGAAAATCAGTGGAGCTCGCAATTATATCAGGGTTTTCAGTTGGCCAGCAAATTTCACTGATTTTTGTCAAAACTATAGTACTTATTAACACTTTGCATATTAGCATGTGTCAGTGTTTTTGTTAGGAATAACATCTCTGGCAGCATGCTATATTAACGGACCAAGTTCTCGACTTGAAGACCATGCACTCCTTGAGCCATTTTGCACTGCTGTTTATAAGTACTAAATTGTGATGGAAATTAACCGAAATTTAACATGTGTGCAAATTGGACAAAGTAATGTAAAAAATTGAAAAATAAGAAAAAACAAGACCAGAAAGTTTGTCAGCTTTTTCTGCAATACAGTAGTCCCTCTATTATGAGGCCACCCCAAGTGTACTGACAATGTGACTTTGTAAGAGAGGTGGCGTCTCTTGAGGGGTGATGAAAATGCCATACTAATTGCAGCATGGAAAAGTGGCCTTCTAGAGGGGCTGACCTTTCTTGGGGGGGGGGGGGGGCATTTTACATGTATATAAGGCAGAATCAAGAGAATGAAAACTATAAAAGCAGCTTTAACTTGTTCAGGGCTCATCACAACAAAGGTTGTACTCATCTGAATTATTCTAAAAATCTCAAGATTCACAACCCTCATGAAAAGGTTTTCATTTAAGTGCCAGCATAATATTCTGAGTTCCAGAGGGAAAAAAAAGGTTGCAGTTCAACAGCTTTCCTTGAAGCACCTTGAATGCATTGTGCCCAAAGTATTGTGAAGCAGGACTGTAGAGATATAGTTTCTGCACATGTACAAATCCAGTATTTTTTTTAGATTAGAAGTTTGTCCATCCATCAGTCATAAGATTTGGGATAAAACTTAGCCAATATTGATGATTTGTAAAGAAATATACTAGTTTGGAGGGCTGATTACAACATGTATAAAATGCCAAGCAAGGTTTTCATACATATAATAAAACTTTGTTGCAGCATGTAAATTAAACATGTCTTTAATGGGAGCACTTATTGAATGACAGGGAGAGAGGGAGAGTGTGTGTGTGTGTGTGTGTCTAATCTGCTTATATCTTGACAGCTCTTCTGTTGGAAAGTATTTGTCCAGTGGTTTATTCATGTATTTGAAATTTTTGAAAGACGTTTAAAAATATTTGCTAAAACATTCAAACTTCGTAGTGATTTGGCTGTCCAAAAAGAAAAGTCTTGTCTCAGAGCTAGTCCATCTCTCATTTCCCAGACAGAATTTGTTTGCAAAGACAGTAACAGCACCAAACCATGCAAACAAGACCGATACTCTGTGTATGAAATAGTAAGGTATACATTTGTATATTTGGCTTGGCATGTTCTTTCAGGAATAGGATGGGCTACCACAGTGATAGTGTCCCTACTGAACATCTACTACATTGTCATCTTGGCCTGGGCTGTCTACTATGGTTTCATGGCCTTCACCAGTGTGTTGCCTTGGTCTCATTGCAACAATGAGTGGAATACATACAGGTAAATTGCATCAGATGCGCACAAAACTAAGGGGTCATCCAAAATTATCAACATTTTCAAAAGTGTACACAGAGTACTCTTTCTTGTGACCCCCTCTCTCCCCCCCCCCCCCCCCAGTATTCTAAAAATGTTGATTTTGGGCTCAATATTGGTTAACATTTTCAAAATTAGCTAAAAGCGTATATTCATCTTTACCCTCTCCTCCCCTGGGTACTCTATGTACTAATGTGAAAATGTGGATAAAATGGCTGACTCCTAAGTGTACACCCAACACTGTTCATATTTTAATGTGAATAATTCAGATACAGTGGTCTCCTTGTCATATTATAAGGTTCCCTCCCTCCTCTCCCCCCCCCCCCCCCCAAGTGCACCCAAAATGTGGCCTAATAAGAGGGTGACCTCGTGGGAAAATAAAATGAAACTACAATGTTTGCTGCACGGAGAAGTGACCTGTAGAGGGGATAGCATCTTGTCAGGAGCTTTTTAAAAAGGAGGCCACTGTGTTTTGAACAAGTAATTCACATTTTTCTAATTTTTTGTGTCCATACACACATTTTTGTGATATTTGGTTTCCTATAGAGTATCTTTGACATAAACAACAAAAACAGTGCATCAAAGCAGGTAATTCACTCAACTTACAGCAAAATAGACCTGGACAACATGTCGGGCGAGTGGGCCTAGGTAGTGCGTACCTATTTGGATCCTAAGAGGGTGCAGGGGAACCGGGAAGAAAATTGTCTGAAAAGCGCAGAAAATCCCATTCCAACAAATAGACCACAGCACAGTTTTATACAATGTGAGAATTCCTCCGTGAAGCGTTTCGGGACAAAGTGTCCCTTCTTCAGGGGGCAGAGGAATCCAAATTTTGTTGATATAATGTGGGGTTAAGTACCTTAAAGAGGATTCAAGAGGAAGAACTGTATAATGGACTAGATTCCTATTGAAAACCAGCTTCCTCTGATTTTTATCAAACTTTTTTACGAAACTTTTAATGTATTTATTTGAAGGCCTCACTCCTATTCACCACACCCTACTGCACCTCCATGATCACCCTCTAGAAGTCAGTTACCTGAAGCGGACTTAGGACACTATTTAATGTTCCAAAGGGATGTCTCACTGATCAGGTTCCCTTCTCAATCATGGAACCTGTCACCTCCATGGAGTGGAATGCGTTCATCATTGCCGGGCACTTTTGTGTCGCAGGACCCTGACCAGTGATGTCACCGAGCCCAGTCTACTGCACACCATGACTCCCTTACACCTAGGCATGGCCTCCAGTACCTCCGCATGACCTGGTGCAGACACTGTTGAGAAATCTGGTACAACCAAGGAAACCTGTCCTTTCACTGTGCTAGTCAAAGTCTTCTTTGTCTGCACAGGCCAAGTCTCAGTCCAGGTGACCCGAGTCTAGGGACTGGTCACCTTGAACTTCTGCCTGCTTCCACTCACCATACCCAGCACCGAAGATGTCCTGCATGGTGACAAGGAGGATTATCAAGTCGATGAGAAGTGGGATGTCAGCAGAGCCCATACCCACTGCATGTGTGCAATAGCTTGATGTTTCCAGTGACCTCCAGCCTGCCACGCTGTCCATCGCTGATGTGTCAAATCCTGCCAGCTTGGACCAACCCCTATTGCTTGCTTTAGCACCTGACACCAAAGAACAGGATATTGATCAGGACAGTTCCTCCCCAGCAGGGCCAGCAGACATCGTTGGAAGTTAACATGCATTGGCATCCCACATCACAGTCCATCTCTGCCGTGCCGACTGACCCTGATGACCCAAATGAAGTAGACCCTCAGCCCAGTAACTGCTTCCTGCGCACAGAGTCCAAGCTTACTGCAGGAACACAGTAGTGGCAGCTCTGCCCGACGTCCATCCTGAACACTGAATTGAGTGAAGTGGTGAAGGAGATGCTGTATGACCTCATAGTATGTCGCAGGGCCAGTAAGAGGTAGTGTTACAGCTCCAAAGATGAGGATGGGGAGGAACTAACCAATGCAGGGCTGACTGTGCACTACATTGATTTGATTGTCTACCACTTCCACAGTCAAGGCCAAGGATCCCCACAGAAGCTTCATCCTGTGTCACCAAAGGCCATGTCACAGAAGCTGGAAGAGCAGGAGCAAGTGGCGATCCCCTTCTTCACATACAGAACAGACCAGGGCCATGTCCGAGCAAATGGAGTGTTGTGCACAGGAAGATTTGGGCACCCTGTGTCCCGGGAAGAAGTCACCGCCCAGACTTTATCTACCAATCAAGATCATTCAGAAGATGATATCAGACATCTGCATTGTCCTCCTATTGCTGTCAGGGCTACTGTGTTGCCTGGCTGACTGCTTGGACCTGGATGTTTGCAGGGTACTCAACATCTTGGCCCAGCTCGAGCAGTTCAGGGTTCTTGCATTGTACCACACACTAGAGATCTTGATCTTCATGGTTGTTAACACATGCTGCTTCAGTAGTGAGTCCACCTGGTGCAATTGACTCTCTAGGCAGACAGATGGCCTGCTGCATCAAAGATCAGTTTATTTAAAGTGTGGTAAGTACAGATTATGTTCGTACTTCTACCGAGTTGGGGCCACCTCCCTTGACAAAGTGGCCTATTTGCTTCCCTGGCTTGAAGGGGAGAGGGATGCTAGAGGACTTAGAGACTGCAATAAGGTGTCTCATGTCGAAAGGTTTGGTAGAGAGAGTTCTGAATCCATGGTCACCAGGGTTTTACAGCCGCCTTTTTCTTGTGCCAAAAAAGGATGGGCTATAGGTAGTGGTAGTGGTGGAGAAGGCTGGAGGTAGATCTGTCCAGTCTCCAACATCTTCCTTCGCAAGGAGAAGTTCCAGGTCGAGAGTGACTGTGTTCCATAGTAGCAATGGTTTGCTCAAGCAATTGGGTGACCTTGGTGGACTTGAAGGATGCATATTTTCACATGCCAATGGGCAAGTCGAGCTGGAGGGACCTGTGTTTTTCACTGAACGGAGTCTTGTATCAGTTCTGAGCACTTCTGTTTGCCCTCGCCCTGGCATCATGGTGCACACCAGAATTATAATGAGTGTGGTACTGGATTCTGCTTATTGTTGAGGTGTATGTATATACATATATACCAGGACAACTGATTGATTGACTCTCTTTCACGCAAGGGGCTTCCAGTATATATATACCTCATTCTCAGGATCTGCTAAGGCATAGGCCAACTGGCCAAACTCCCAAAGGCAAACTTGGAACTGTCTCACAAGTTGTAGTTCCTCAGCACCCTCTACCAGACAGTACTGTTCATCTGCAAACCATCAGAGGATCACTTTGACAGGGTTGCCACCCCCGGTGACATTGACCAAGACATTCGACTTTGGTGGGCAGACAGGGGCATCAAGCTCTGTTGTGTGTAAGTGGTGGGAGTTTTCAACATGAAAGCCGATCTGCTATTTACAGGCTCTAGACAGTCAGCACAGAATGGTTGTGGCACCCACAAGAAGCATCCCAAACTTTTGTTGTTTCTTTTTGAACAAGGTTTGGAGGTCTATACTGCAGGGGGCTACAGGTCTGCGATCATCTTTACCCTTGGATATGAGAGGCACTGATGCCAGCTCGAGCATCAAGAGCTTTTACATAGACAGACTGGTCGGACATAATGTCTTACAACAGTGGGACTTATTGGTAGTTCTGGTTGGTCTTTATTCTTTGGTGTTCAAACCAAAGAACATGGCCTCTCTTGGGTCAGATTATCATGGTTTTTTTTATTGTATCGGCCTTATGGGCTCAAAGAGGTGAAATTCAAGCCTTTGACCATTCTAAGTTAGGCTGGTCAGAGGATCACACAGTTCTAAGTGTTTTTAAAGCCTAAACCTATGTTCATGAGTAAAATACATGCTCCTGATTAGCTGATCACCGCCTTTATGGACTTTTCTATCAAGGCTCTCCGCTCATTTGGATCGTCAGGATCCCAAGAGATTGGTTTGTGCAGTTAGAATACTGAAGTTCTATGTAAAAAGGATAGATCCCATCAGGCAAGGCAGATGTCCATTATTTCTGCCTTTAAAAAAAATAAATCAGCTTTGCCAGATTCTGCAGGAATCTGTGTGAACACTATCTCTAGCTTGGTCATGAAATCTTTCAGTTGTCCTACCTAATGGCAGATAAAATATGCAACCTCAAGCAACTGCATCAAATCAGAGCTCATGAGGTCAGAGCCATCACCTCCTGCTAGGATACTCTCAAGCAGGTCACTTTTCGTGACATAATGGCTGCGTGTCAATGGTCACAATACCTTCTCCGATATTACTTAAGGGGCCTGTCCTATGTTGAGGGACAACTTCTTGCTCTTAAAAACGTGTTCCAACTGCGTCCATGTGTAAGCTATTATCTGGTCACCTATCCTCTACAGGGATAGATAAAAAATCTGTCGCCAAAATTGGATATACAGGGATAATTTAATAAAATTCGGTCTTGGCCCTTTAATAGTGCATTTAAAAATTTTGCCCATTTTCACATTTCTTAAGCCAAATTCAAGAAACAGCATTTGACTACTTGGCTAATGGTCAGAGTGGTCCCTGCTCCAGCTTACTGTTTTTCCGCTGCAGGCCAGTGCATTGTCAAGGTCACAGCTATGTGTCCCTTTATGGGACCTGTCTTCAAGTTCAGGATTTTGAGGAATAACTTTCACTGTCCAGGAGTCCAAATGATCTCCCTTCTCCACTCAGTTGACGCATCTACCAAATGTAGTGGATAGGTAATGTATTATGACAAAAAATCTGGGAAATTTATTATAATTTCCATGTTTATTAGTAATGTTCACCTACCCTCTACACAAAAGCCCACCCAGCCGACCCCACCTCAGATCATTCTGTGGTTAGTCTGTTGGGAGAAACTGATGTCAATACTGGAGGTGATGTACTGTGCTGGGGTTAACCACTAAAGGCCACCGCAGGCCTCCAGTCCAGAAGAAAATGTACGACGAAATGTTTTTTGATGGAATAAAGTTTTGGACTGGATGGAGTCTCAGAGAGATCCTAACAAATGTAGTGGAAAGGTAAGTATCACTAACATATATGAAACTTATAATAAATTCCCCAGGTTTATTACTTGGGATACAAAATGGAATCTTTAGGTAGCATCAACATGGTCCTATTAAAAATACTGTTTGTTCTAGTTTTATTTAGGAATTGGAAATGTTTGCACTCTGCTAGGGCTGTACTGGGCATATAAGTCATGTAAGTCATGAAACTCCTGTACATTGATTTATGTTTCAGGTGCACTATCTCGTTTGGAGACAAGCTACAGGGGTGCAACATCACCAACTTGACCAGCAGCGTCAACAGCACCATGAATAGCACATTGGATAAATTCAGTAGTGCTTTCAATGCCACCACTCCAAGCATGCTGAATATAACCGTGCTGCAAAGATGTGCCAACGCAACCACCAGAAACTTTACACCAGTGGATCCAGTGGTAGAGTTCTGGGAGTGAGTAGTTACAATCACTGTTACACTGTAGATAGACCTCAGACATGAACTATTTACTGGAGACTTGACACTTCTGATCATCAATGATCAGAATCTGGTTTAGGCAGCCTGGTGATGGTGAAACTGTGCTATTAGTAGCTCTGAACAAAATACAGCCTTTTGTTTGAAGCATGTATATGCATCCATGAACATAAGTCATGTTCAATTTCTCAGCTTCTTTCCATAGTCTGTCTTAGTCTGCAAACAATGAAAAAAAAATGCAAAAGTTTTTATCATTCCGATTTGTAAAACATTAAGGACCTCTTGTACAATTATTGACGTTGGAAATAGGCTTCAAAACACTACCATGAATAATTTGGAAAGAATCGAAAGATTTCTCTTTTTTTAAGGGTACATGCTTTTAGCTGAGCTGACTTTTCAGTCAGCTGAGCTTATAGGATGGTCCTTGGTTCATCGTCCGTCCATTTTTCTACATAAGGGTATCATACTAGAGGTCCGTCTTTAGAACTTCAATTGTATTATGAGGGTCTTGGAGAAGTCTGCTCCTTGCATTTGATACTCTATAACAGTGATTCAATCACTTGAATTATTAATTACATAATGTTCCAGATTCATAGAAAACCATATAGGCTTACTTTCTACTTTTGCTATAACTCAGCTGATGAACTAGTCAGAAGAACCAAAAAAGTGATAGGCCTACCAATTCTCTTTTTATTTTTGGCAGAAGTGATCAAATTGAGATTTTGAGTGGTTGGGCCTACACATACATGAAACACAAAGTCTGTATTTAATAAAGAATATTTCAAAGGTTGAGAGGACCAGTTTAAAACCACCAGTTGCCTTTTGTGGGTGACTGCCTGTCTCAAGTCAGGAGTGAAATTTGTTTCGTCACATTGGTATTGGAAGATGAATGTTGATGCTTTTGTATTTCTGGAATCCCTTTGCTGTCATTGTTGGGTTTGATATTTATTAATATGGGTCATGTTTTTCTACATAAGTGTATCATACTAGAGACGTCAGTTCAAATTTGATATTATCTCCTATCCTGATCTGACAGGAAACATTCCAGAGAAACAAGCATATGGAGTTTGTATCGGACAAGTGATACGTATTGCTAGAAACACCACACTTTTTAACGATTTTGTCAATAGAGTCAGAACTTTGTTGCATAAACTACAACACAACAGTTATAAGAAACAACAACTACACAAAACTTTTGAGGAAATGTTTCCAGAGATATGACCAAATACCTAATAAATACAACACTGACTCAAGAACTTTAGTCAAATTGTGTCAAGATGGAGCTTGAAATGACAAAGTATAGTCCTCAAAGTGTTTAGAGTGGTAAGAGGGAAAGTACCCGCGGGGTAAAGTGTACTTAACGCACCTAGAGAATTTTCTCTTGTCCGTCTTAAGTAGGAAAACCATGCTCATACTCACTTTTAGCAGGATTTCTTTCTTGTCAACCTTCATCCAGTATAGTGGAAGAGTGGCTTCCAGCTAATACCTTTAAGTTAGTACACTTTACCTCATAACACCTCTAGTCAACTTTATGGTGCTAAAAATTGTATTACTAATACTATTTACCTGTTTATACCAGTGTTGCTATGGTGGAATAGTGTATGAAGCTTTTAAGTTTCAAAGGAGACGTCTGTCCACAATTCACATTTTCGACTTCTTCTCCGAAAATGTCAGCCAGATTTACTTCAAACTTGGTGGGGATGAACCTTGGGTGGGGCTCTACCAAGTTTGTTCAAATAGTCACACTCCAGTGATTTTTGAATTTTTTATGAATTTTTTAGTTCTTTTTCAGAGTAAATCTTAAAAAATCTTATTCTCTGAAACTGCTCACTCAATTACTTTGATATCACACAGGAACATTCTCAGGGACTCCTAGTTCATAATTGTTCGCCGGGTAGTGCTGCAATTTTTTTCTAATTTTTTATGATTTTTTTGTGTGATTGTTATCTTTGACTTTTTCCCAAGAACTGTCACTCAGATTAAGCTGAAATTTGGTGGATATGTTCCTTGTGGAAGGGTCAAGCAAAGCTGGTCACAATGAGGCACTGCTTTGGATTCCTGATTTTTTTCAATTCGGGTACTTGTCAGTAAATGCACCTTTCCTGTTGACTACTAATTGCAAGTCAATAGGCATTCTAATGCTAATTCAGGTTTTGGCCTTTTCTCTGAAACCGTCATACAGATTGACTTCAAACGTGGTGGCAATGTACCTTGGCTGGGTCTCTAGCAGACTTGTTCAAATGGTGGCGCTCCATGATTTTTGGATTTTATATGAATTTTTTGGTGGTATTTTCTTGGGGGGGGGGGGGAGGGGGGCAAATCTTAAAAAATCTTCTCTGAAACCACTCGCCCAATTGCTTAGATAACACAGGTGGCACAGCAATTTTTGTCCCAATTTTTTATGATTTTTTGTGAGTCACTGTTATTTTTGACTTCTCCAGAACCATCACTCAGATTAAGCTGAAACTTCGTGGATATGTTTCTTGTGAAAGGGTCAAACAAGGTTGTGGACTAGGTGTCACTGCTTTGGATTCCTGAGTTTTTTTCGATGTTTTTCAAGTCGGGTACTTCTTGGTTAACACGCCTTTCCTATTGATTACTATGTATTGCAAGTCAATGGGCATTTTAACGCTAATTCACATTTTGGACTTCTCTGAACAAAGTGTCAGTGGGATTGACTTCAAACTTAGTGGCAATGTACCTTGAATGGGTTTCTACCAAGTGTGTGCAAATGGTCGTGCTCCAGTGATTTTTCGATTTTTCGTGATTTTTTTAGAAAATCTGTAAAAAAGCTTAATAGGAAATCTTAACATGGGAATTTCTTGTTATGGTTATAACTTCAATAATTTTGGCCATATTTGTGTCAGACGTAGTAGGGATTTACCTTTGATAAGTGTCTACCTATTTTGTCCTATCCAAAGGTCACAGAACCACAAGTGTGATGAATCTCTAGGTCAGCTGAGCATGTGCTGTTCATGCGGCCCTCTTGTTTGTCATTCAAACTTAGAAATTATGACAAACGTATATAAGCATTTCCTGCTGAGAATAAGATTGAGTCGAAAGCTTTCCTTGGTGTATATTGGATGTATTGTGCCCAACCTTTTGCATTTATGTAACTCCTGCAACAATAATTTTTATTAAACTGTTCAAAAAGAACTAAACAATTGATCCCTGTCATAAACCTATAAATTGAAGTTGGAATGGTTGCTCTATCTATAATAGTTCTGAACTTATTCAAGATTTAAATTTTGTTATTTGCCTAATTTGCATAAATTTCAATGGTACAACTTTGGTCGATGTGTCATTGGATGCAGGTCTGTAACCAACCTATCAGTTGAAGTTGGAATGACACCTGTATCTGTAATAGTAAGTTGAAATTCCACAACTTTGATTATGATCAAAGTGATGTGCCTTTAGCACAAAGCTATATATATAAGTTGGAATGGAACTACTGCCTGTAATAGTTTTGAAAATATTCAACATTGAAACTTTGGAAGTGCCCCTAATGAGCATAAATTATAATGCTGCAACTTTTGCTTATGTTTCATTGGATCCGTCTATAGTAAAAAGTATAACCATGATAACAGTAAAAGCTGTAATGAGCTTTTGCTCTTCAAAACTTGTGTCATTATAATGAATATCTTGAATATCTGAGTGTCGTTATAATGAGGTTTCTCAGTATTAAAGTTGGAATTGCACTTCTACCTATAGTGGTTTTGAAGATATTCAACATTTCAACATTGCAAGTGCCCATAATTAGCATAAATTATAATTCTACAACCTTTGTTTATGGCCCATTGGATGTGTCAGTAATACAGACTTATGCGTTAGATTTGGAATGGTACCTCTACCTTTAATGGTTTTGAAGATAAAAGTGTCCAAGAAAAATTTAGGAAAAAATTCACATGGAAACAAACAAACAAGCAAGCAATCAAGTAAACTAGAGAAATTTTATTTAGTGTTCAGAAAATCAGTCTGTGTGACTAAAAAACTTTTAAAGATTGCCTTTCATTTAACTCCTGCAACAGTAATTGTTATTGAACTGCTCAAAAGTGACACAAACAATCAAGCTGATCACAAATGTATAAATTGAAGTTGGGAATGGTTCCTTTATCTATGATAGTTCTGAAGTTATTCAAGATTTAAATTTTGTGTATTTGCCTAATTTTCATAAATTTCAATGCTACAACTTTGGTCCATATTAAAAAAAAATTTTATTGGATGCTGCTATGTAACCAACAAATCAACTGAAATTTGAATGACACCTGTTTCTCTGATAGTTGTGAAGTTGTTTAAGATTTAAATTTTGTGTATGCTCCTAATTTGCATAAAGTAAAAGTCTACAACTTTTGATTGTGATCAATGGTGGTTTTGAAGGTATTCAACATTTCAACTTTTCAAGTACCCCTAATTAGCATAAATTATAATTCTATAACTTTTGCTTATAGTTCATAGGATGCGTCTGTAGCACAAACCTGTATATTGAAGTTGGAATGGCACTTTTACCTACACTTAAAGTTTTGAAGATATTCAACATTTAAACTTTTCAAGTGTCCCTAATTATTAGTATAAATTATAATTCTACAACTTTTGTTTATGGTCCTTTGGATGCATCTATAGTACAAACTTCTGAATCAGAGTTGGAACAGTACCTCAATCTTTAATGGCTTTGAAGATATTCAACATTTAAAATTTAAAATGGCACTCATTTTGCATCATTTTCATCATGGTGGCTATTCCAAACTTGGTGTGTAATTTCACTACTAGGTTAGTCACCATGCTTAGTTTGGTACTTTTCGGCACAATAGTATCCAAGAAAAACTGAAGACAAAATTCACAAGGAAAGGAAGGAAGAAAGAATAAATTATTTGAGGAAAAGCAAAAAGTCTATGTTTGCATGCAGAGCTAGTAAAGAATAAAGTATTTGAAGAAAAACAAAAAGTCTGTGTAATACATATCTATGAATGTCAAACACACTGCCTGTATACAATCATGAGATATGCCTACATTTGGTTTATGTTTCTTTTTGTTTTGCCAAGTAGAGCAGCAAGGGGAAGTAAGATCCAGATGGCTCCACTTGCAAAAGGTCTTGAAGCAAGTGGTGCCATAGATCTGTAAACTGAAATACTTTATCTAGTGTTAGCTTGTTTGTTGATCTGCCACAACAGGAAATTGTAAATGGACATTGTCAGCTTGCATGACTGCTTTGTGTGCCTGTGGTGAACAAAATTGAACATTTAACCTGTCAACTATAATGCATCATGAGTGAATCAAATTTTATACAGCTTTTATTAAGAAATAATCTGCAATAATTAACCCTTTCAGCTTTCCTTGGTTCACTCTGGGGACATTGTGTCCAGAGTACACTGGAGAAAGCTGTTGAGTAACTGCTTGTAACATACTTTATGAAGGAAGTATGCAAACAACAATTGTGATAATGGACCATTTCTAATAGTATTTCATGGGAAAATGTTACTTGCCAATACAGCCATATTAGGCCATGCACAGTTGTTACATTTGTCCAGTCTGTAGATTATCAAAATTTAAAATGAACTAAATTTCAAATTACTCTCACTGAATAAGAACTAAACGCAACAGAGCAGTGATGGTGTTGTAGGTTGAATTGGACAGAAACGGTTTCTGGGTATTGGGGACAGGGGAGGGGAGGGTTTCTTTCTTTCTTCTTTTTTTTTTTTTATAGCTCAGCTGACTTGTCAGTCAGCTGAGCTTATCTTATGGTTCTCCGTCCGTCGTCCGTCCATCGTCAACAATTTACATTTTCGACTTCTTCTCCAAAACTACTGGCCAGATCCACTTCAAACCTGGTGGGGATGTGCCTTGGGTGTGTCTCCACCAAGTTTGCTCAAATGGTCACAGTCCAGTGATTTTTGGATTTTTTATGAATTTTTTTGTTCATTTTTGGGGCTAATCTTAAAAAATCTTCTTCTCAAAAACCCCTCAGCCAATTGCTTCAAATTTGCATAGGAAGACTTCTGGGGACCTCTAGACCTTAATTTGTTCAAGAGGTGGTGCTGCAATTTTTTTCTATTTTTTTATGAATTTTTGTGTGTTTTCACAATTTTCGACTTCTTGTCTAGAACTGTCACACAGATTTAGCTGAAACTTGGTGGATATGTTCCTTATGAAAGGGTCAAACAAAGTTGTACACTAGGTGGCACTGCTGTGGATTCCTGATTTTTAATGATTTTTTCAATTCAGGTACTTATCGGTAAATGCACCTTTCCTATTGATTAACATGCAAGTCAATGGGCATTCTAATGCTAATTCACATTTTCGACTTCTTTTCCGAAACCGTTTGCCAGATTCACTTCAAACTTGGTGGCAATGTACCTTGGGTGGGTCTCTACCTAGTTTGTACAAATGGTCATGGTCCAGTGGTTTTTTTTTGTGTGGTTTTTTTTGGCAAATCTTAAAAATTCTTTTTCTCCGAAACCGCTCACCCAATTGCTTTGATATCACACAGAAATACTCTTAGGGGCTCCTTGCTGTGAATTTGTTGACCAGGTGGCGCTGCAATCTTTTTCTATATTTTTATGACTGTTTGTGTGTTTTCATTATTTTGGACTTCTTCTCCAGAACCATGACTCAGATTGAGCTGAAACTTGGTGGATAGCTTTCTTGTGAAAGGGTCAAACAAAGTTGTATGCAAAGTGGCACTGCTGTGGATTCCTCATTTTTAATGATTTTGTCAATTCAGTAAATGTACCTTTCCTGTCGATTACTATGTAAGTCAATGGGCATTCTAATGCTAACACACATTTTCGACTTCTTCTCCAAAACTGTCAGCCAGATTCACTTCAAACTTGGTGGCAATGTACCTTGGGTGGGTTTCTACCATTTGTATTCAAATGGTCATGCTTTAGTGATGTTTGGATTTTTGTTGAATTATTTTGTGCTTTTTGGGGGGCAAATCTTCAAAAAATCTTCTTCTCCGAAACCGCTCACCCAATTGCTTTGATATCACACAGAAACACTCCTAGGGACTCTTAGTTCTGAATTTGTTCACCAGGTGGCACTGCAATCTTTTTCTATTTTCAGGTGTTTATTGGAAAATACACCATTCTTATTGATTACTATGCAAGTCATTGGTCATTCCAATGCATATTCACACTTTTGACTTCATCTCCGAAACTGTTTGCCACATTCACTTCAAACTTGCTGGCAGTGTACAGTAGATGTGTCTGTACCATATCTGTTCAAGCATAGGTCAGCTGAGCATGGGCTGTTCACACAGCCCTCTTGTTTATATCTATAGTACAAGGACTTCATAAGGAATATACCTTAATGCAGTGTACACACAAAAGACTGATGCAACTTGGAAGATCAGCCTAAAGCAATGTTTATTTTCAACTTACTACCGTGCAGATTTGAATTTAGACACAAAAATTGGGACCCCCCCCAAAAAAAAAAAAAAAAGAAAGAAAGAAAGAAAGTGCTGTTAGTTTGGCTTCGGGCCTGAATAAAGTGTTTCCGGCTGCCACATCTTCAGATTGTCTGTTTGATAGACTGCATGACAATAGAACTACCAGCCAGAAGTTGTCATATGGGTATTTGGTCTTTAAATCTTCCATATAAAATTAATTTTTTGGTACCCCTGGGAAATGAAGTTGGGTGGGGGGAGGCGGGGGTAGGGGGTGGGGCTATACTGTGTTGAGCTTGTCTGACTGGCAATCTGACTGACCTACCCCTTATCAAGGAAAACTTTTGGCTCAGTCTTTAATTCAAGGCAAAAAGGGTTAAAAGCAGGTGTGGTGTTAGTAATAGACTGTAGCTCAGTAGCAAACCAGTTTCTAAATTGGAACAAATGCAACATGCAGGTGATTCCGTAGCTCTGTGCAAAAAGGATTGACAAATCCCGGAGTAGAATTTCAGCAGATAAAAAGGACACAAGTGGCCAAAGAATCAACCCTTCTTATATGTTGACAGGCATCAATATCTAGCTTTCAGTAAATTCCATGTTCAACCCAGGTCCAGATGAATTTGTGATAACAATTCTTAATAACAATGGAATTGGGGTTTCCATGGACAATGTAAATCACAGATGGGTATTTATATTTAGATTCAATCCAGACTTTGCAGAGGAAGCTATATGATACAGGCCTCCACATCTAATTAGTAATTACTGACCAGGTAAGAACTTTTCACATGCCAAATATTGTATTAATTATCTTGCCATAATATACATCAACACCATGCCATAGATCTATGAAAACAAGATGGGTAGGTCCTGTGTGATGTAATTTGCAGGTTAGTGGTAATTTAGTAAGCAGAA
Source organism: Hermodice carunculata (assembly GCA_964020975.1). Lineage (NCBI taxonomy): Eukaryota > Metazoa > Annelida > Polychaeta > Eunicida > Amphinomidae > Hermodice > Hermodice carunculata. Next base: position 97,694,227 of record OZ026622.1, read on the forward strand.
CTAATGTATCCCACATGGATCTTGCTTACTGTTATATGTATCCTTAAACTCCGATTGATTTCACTCTTTGCCCAGAGACCTTTGCATTTAATAATGATTATGATGGTCCTCTCCAGAGAATACCCCAAAGGTAGATCTAACAGTGGTTGGCTAGAGGTGGCCGCTTTATCCTCATGCTCACCACAAAATCATGAAAATAGTTGAAGCAAAATCTTGCTGAGCAGACCACTGAAATGACCTAGTTGTTAATAGATGATACTCATGATGCAAGCATACATTTACCCCAATCATGTCATTCAATGAAGTCCATGTGATACAATTATTTCTATTAATGTACTTTTTAATTTTACCAAACATTATTTTCTCTTGAAAGATGCTTCAGTGATGGAGTTTTAATTTTCTGAAGCTGCTATGTTGTTTAGATTCAAATTACATTTATTCATTAAGTAGTACATGCAGGTGCATCAGGCTTGTAAAATGCCTTCAAAACCTTCCTAGATCCAGGCATTGTTTGGATAAGCACATTGCATTCTGCTGCAGAATCGATGGTGTAGAACTAGAATGGTTTGATACCATGATCAATATATATCATTGTAGCTGTAAATTTTCCATAGGTTGGAAGAAGTTTACAGTCATTGTTATGAGGGGTGCAAAGCCAAATGCTAGGACTTCATCATGTTTATTGTGTGCATCTGCATTTGAGTTAATTTGAGCTTATCAACTAATATGACAGGTGCTTGTAACCCCTGGTGGCCAGGGATGGTAAAAAAAACAAAACATGATAAAACAGATAAGGAGACAGCCTACTTTGTGTGTTTACTGATGTCACGACTTGATCTCTTTGAAACACAACTTATGTGCATGTGAACATGTATTTACAAATGCTTGAGGCAATATTTGATTTGGGTCAATGCAGGCTAAGCATGCTTACAAAAATTTGAGGCTCATGGAGTTGTTTAATTTTGTGCACTGACAGAATTATAAGAATAAAAACATATGTCAATCTGGAAAAAGGGACAGCATAAAGGTCTACTTAGGATACACAAATGTGTACACAATCTAAGACAACAGTGTCACGTACATATACTTGTAAGAATCTGTACTTTATCCAGTACATGAACTGTACTAGAGGAGCATGAATCAGGCTTTTTCAGAAACTGTTGGATATTTTGATAAAACATGTTTGTTTATAGATTTAACTTTTCTCCTTGCAGCTGTTGCCTTAAATGAAAGCATGTAAAACCTTGATGACCTGAAATGCATTCATTGAATTTATCCTTTTGATCAGTCATGTCAGTTTGACACGAAGTCCTGGGTGGGTATAGGTGAAGTGATATGTATGTATGTATGTATGTATGTATGTATGTATGTATGTATGTCCTTCTTTTGAGAGACCACTCCATTGAAAGATCACCTGCTTTATGTGACCACTTTTGGACCTGCCCTAGGGGTGGTCTCTCACAGGACAGACTGATGTACATGTATGTTACATACATGGTTTTTACATACATTTATGGATACATGCATGTGTGTATATGTATGTATGTACAGCAGGCCAGAAGTGGTCACAAAGCAGGTGGTCTTTTATGGGAGTGGTCTGTCAAAAGGTGGGCTATGTATGTATGTGTACATGTACATACATACACACATCATGTATACATACAGTCAGTTGCAACAGACAGAGGGTTGGGAACCTGTTGCATTGCCCACCTGTTTATTGTGCCCCCCCTGCAATTGAAGTCTGGGGACATACTGTTTTCAGCTGATCTGTCCAGAGCAGAATCATTATGATTCACAGGCCGCATCAGACTGAAATTTACCTCAATTGTACCTTGACATAATTTGTTGACCTGACTACATTAATATTTTGGTGATCTGCACCTCATGCAGTTTCAGGGTTACACTTATAGGACCCATTTGTGTGCAAAGCATGGGTGTATACAGTATGCCAGGGATGACCTTTTAGTTGAGTTTTGCAACAGATAATGAACCACATATTGTTGTTGCTAGGAGTTCCTGAAGACATAAACGTTTAATATGGAGCTACTTTAACTGTTAAAACGCACAATCCACTTCCGTGGCTCTTTGGGCAAAATGCATCTAGAGCCACACCTGGTCTGACTATACACATTGTACACTCATACAGTTTTGTTTGCTGAGCACTTTGATGGTTAACATTTCGGGTTGGAATGTACGTCATATGGATCTTCACTGATAGGTGGGGGTGCTGCCTTTGCAGAACTCCACATAATTCTGCATAAGCTATGTCAAAGTATGAATGCTTGCACCGTTGAACGTAACTTTGCTTAATTTTACAATGAAGCCATAAAAATATTTCTAGTTTATTGGAAAGCCTTTGAGAGAATTGCATATATTTGGGTTATCATGAGTTTTAAACCACAAGATGACATATTCAGTAAATGCATATTAAAAGCCTTTATTATTAATTACTGAAAAACCCGCTGGTACTTTCGAACTTGTATCCACTATCGGAGCAACCGTCTCCACTAAGCTCCATCTTTGATGCAGTGGGGGCGCTTGGCACATCCGCCCAGTGCTGCTACTTAATTCATAGCCTGGTGGCGACTTCAGTGTCAGATACCTGGATACAATATTCCTATTCTGGGGACATTGTATTTACATTTTCAGGTAATGCTCAATCAGGAAAAGTCCCATTATGTATTGTATATTACATTCATTCAACAAATTAATCTTCCCTTAACTCTAATCACACATATGTAGGATACTACCAGTTCAAAATATCCAGTCGGGACTAACCCATGGCCTTGGCTGCCATTTTGAAAATTGTGAATTCCGTACCTACTGGTTTGTAAATGAGGATAGTAATGGAACAATGGGGGGGGGGGGGGGGGGGGGTATAATTTATTTGAAACCAAAAGTATATATTATGCAAATATTTCAGAGCAATCAATATTTATATGATAAATGCTGTGGCCCGGATTCACTTTGATATATATATATAATTTATTTAGGGTTGGGTCTTTTCAGTAGGTTCAGTTGGGTTACCAGAACCACATATATATTTTTGTCAGGCCTTGTGTAACTTGGACATCTGTTGAAACATGTTTAAAATGGATTTTTTTTCCACTTTTACACATTACCTCCTTTGACGTTAGTTTAAGTTGTTACCTGGACACAGGGAGAGGCACTTGTGTATATATAAATATTTTATTGTATTTGTGTCTTATTTTCCAGAACCAATTCCAAGTAGTCATTACCCTATTCAGCAGTCCGAACTCTTTACTCTCCATAAGCTAACCTGTCACTGTCTAACCTACATGTATATACATATGGGAGTACTATTGTCCATATTGCACATGTTCCTCTTAAAATTTTGACATAGGCTGTATTAGTGTTAGCCCAAATTAATTAAAGGTCTTCAGCGGTTAACTACTCAGAACATGTTTAGGAGCCTATATCCGTACATGTCTCTCTGAGTAGCGGCTCCTTGTCTAAGCTAAATATTCAGCAAAGACAACTCACATAGTAATGAATAAATATGAATGTGGCAAATGATGAATTAGCTGAATACTCGAAGTTTTGCTTATAAATGCAGAGCTTCATTATGAAAGAAGAATACCTGTCAAACAAACCATAATTGCTAAATTTGTATAGTACAGGTTCAGATAAGAACAATTTGACTTACTCCTGAGCCAGTATGTATCCTTTCTAGCTGGATAGCTTATCATAGTTAAACCACTTGCTAGTGTATAACTGAAGTAGAAACAAACTGGGGCATTACATTCAGTCCCAGTGACTGTAAAATAAACAGTTGCAGCTAGACCACCTGTATAAACCAAGGGAAATCCTAACAAGGACTGCAACAATGGACATCCTGCACCAGAAATGTAAAACAAATTCCATGATGAGTCTCCTTCTCCTCACTTTGAAAGTCTCCAAACAATTAAGCTCAATTTCACTGCCAACCCTGAGTCAATGTTTCAACGTAATGTGTCAGGTTTGTGAGACATACTGTTATGATTTGTTCAGTCAATGTGAGTTTAAAGAGGAACCAAGTGCATACCTTTTGGAGGTCACAATTGTAAGGTTTTGTCATTTCAAGTGTGGATGCAGCCTTAGTATATAATGTACGTTTTTGTTAGCAGACTGCATTTATCACATCCATATCTCTTAAATTTTTGCGTCTTGCTGATTGAAGTTCACATGCGTTGTTTATTGATTGATTTTTTTCCTTTTTTTTGGGGGGGGGGGTATTTCTCATGCAAAATACTTTGCTTTCACAGCTATTATATGGCTGATTTTACAAAATAAACAACACTGCAACGGAATGAAAGACTCAGAAAACATCAAGTCTTTTGTGATCAAAATGAAGTTGGAAGAATGTGAAAAGATCCAAAATGACTTTGCAAAGTTCTTTTTTCATTAAAATTTGTAAATCCATTATGTTTTCCCATTAGGTGTAGTCAATTTCATGTACAATATTTATAGTCATAAACCTGTCATCGTCTTAATTCATTGTTTGTATTTTCCAGGCGGAAGATCCTGCAGATCTCACCAGGTGTACACCGACCTGATGGCCTTGTTTGGGAGCTGGCCGTGGCATTACTATTGGTGTGGGTACTCTGCTATTTTTGCATATGGAAGGGAGTCAAGTGGACTGGAAAGGTATGCACAATGTCAAATAGTTACACAAATTATTAAGCAGATTACAGATTATTGTGTGTACTTGCACTTGTGTGATATGGGTTTAATCATCCAGTGATACATGTTGTGAACTTTTTCATGCTTTGATACTTCTTATGAAACCCACATTTTATAGTTAAATGAAATGGGGTGTTTTAGTATTCATCTAAATTATTTTGACGCAGAGGTCCCTAAGAGCTGCCCACCCTTTTTTTTTACATGCAAACATCCCCAAATTGAACAGAAAGTTAAAATTATTGGTCAGTAGTTTTGTGCTCAAACTGCCCCGATGCTACATGTAAGTTGATGCTAGGATTTTAAAACTATTAGCCAACATTCCAGTTTTTCTTGAATTTTTGCGGAAAAATATGGAATTTTTGGGAAAAGTTCAGTAGCCATTTGCTACTTTAAATAGGCATATGAAAGTTTTAGTAGCATTTGGCTCTTTTGGCTACTGCTAGTGTTAATACAGTTAGTGTCCAGATGGTTTTATCTGCTGCTGTATCTTCATTGAATTGTCTTGTCAATAGAAAATATTTTGACTAAGAATTACTGATAAAACTTATCAGAATGACATGCCTTAGATAACAGCTTTCATCAGTCCATACACTAGGAGAGCCAAAATGCTGAGAAAGGGCCACTGTTGGCGCTTTTTGTTGAGAAGTGCCGAGGAAATTTGTACAGAAATCCTTTTCTCGGCATCTCTCGCCAATTTTGCCAAGAAATGCTGAGGTCTGCTGCAATGCTACTCTCCCCATTTTCACCGAGAAAAGTAGAGGTAATGTTGAGAGTGAAAAGCATCCCTGCATTCCTCAGCATTTTTGCCGAGAAATGCCAAGGTATAGATTGGGGACTTGAATACTTTGACGTTTTCCAACATTCTAGGAAGAAAATATTCATGAGAAGTATTGGTAGGCATTTTTTAGGGTAATGCAAAACAAGACAGACACCATTTATTCATTGTAGAACATAAATGATTGTCCTTTACTATTTATGAGAATCATTGATACCTGCTACTAAGTGACATGTTAACCAAGTTAAGGACTATGAGAGATGCAAACCCTTCATGCAGATTTATTCATGAACACTTCATACTCTGCAGTGTTAATGATAAATAAATAGTGAAGCACTATCATTTATGTTGAAAGCAAAAGTTGGCATTTTTGTCTTGTCCATGAGACTCTCCTCTGAGGATGTGTAGTCATTGCACATCAGTTTAAGCGCTTTCTATGGAAGCATTTCCAGTATTTTAGTGCACACTTTTCCACAATTTTGCCATACAATGGGATAGTCTTACTGTGACCAAGAAAAGGTGAACCTGTTCCCGGTCAGACTATGACATAGTCAGCACATTTCCTTGGCATGGTTGGTTATATTGTATCCAACCCATGCCATGGAAAGCTGTTGACCTAGACCATGCTATAACATGTTAAGTTTGAAAGCTCGGCAGGGTTGACCCTGAAGCTTTATAGCTTTACGGTCCCATTAAGCTTTGATTTTAGCCGACAATCTATTAGTTTTCCTGTAAAGCTTTCTCGCTGTGCCGTTACTCTTCAATTTTTACTGTAAATCTTTCATTATTGCCTGAGATTTTGACATTTTACTGTATATCAAAAGATAATCTATTAAAACATCAGTAAAATTTGCGTATTTATGTCAAAAATAAGTTAAGTGTACTCAGTCGGCAATCAGAACTCTGTTTAGAACATTTTGCTATTGTCGCTCACTACGTGACGCTGTGAATTCCTTGCTGTCGACAGCGAGAGTTGCCGCGTCATTTTGTTATTGTCTGCAGGCGTCTGCTTGCTGTCTGCTGTCCATAATGTCTTAGTTAAGCAAGTTTATTGACATGAAACATGGCAACAAAAGCAAAGACTACTACGCAGGCAACTATAATACATTTCTTAGAGACACCAAACTCCCAAGTCAGGCAACAAACTCGATGTCAGGTTTACAATCAGTTTTTCCGGGTGGGCAACCAACTGTTTTGGCACAACCAGAACTTCAAACAAACAACTAAATTCTCCTTAAAATAACTACATAGAAGGAGAATTATACCGAAGAGTAGTTTATATTCATAAAAATAAAAAAGATTTAATAGAGCAACCAAACATAAAGTAAAGTTACAAACGATTTTATTTGCGAAAATTCCAGCGAGATGGGCGATAATTGGTGTATTTTACCTACCGAAGTAAGTATCAGTTCTGGAAGTTCTGCAGAACTTGAAATAATTAAGGTATTAGTTGTGTGATAATCCTGACAGTGTGAATCCTTGAAAGGAAATGCACATGCTTCAGGTTAAAATCTAATTGTTTTGCTTCTAAGCTCATCAGGTCTTATCTGTGCTTGGTTCCCTGCCATGTGGTCCTGCAGTACAATAGTCTGCCACTAGATGCCACTATATGTATGGTAGTAATATCTTCTATGAATTTTTTGTTTATTTTCTTTGGTAAATGTTTTAAAATTATGGAACTTTTAAACTAGTTGGAAATGATACTTTTTTAGCTCAGCTGACTTGTCAGTCAGCTGAGCTTATCATCCTCCGTCCGTCGTCCGTTAACAATTCATATTTTGGACTTCTTAAAAAGCGCTACCCCGATCCACTTCAAACTTGGTAGGGATGTGCCTTGGGTGGATCTCTACCAAGTTTGTTCAAATGGTCACGGTCCAGTGATGAAACCGCTTGGCCAATTGCTTCGCAATCTGGGGACACCTGGACCTTAATGTGTTCAACAAGTGGTGGTACAATTTTTTTCTCTAATTTTTTAATGAGTTTCTGTGTCTTTCAGCTGTTTTGCGACTTCTCCAAAACCATCAGTCAGATTCAATTCATACTTGGTGGGGATGTACCTTGGGTGGGTCTGTATCAAATGTATTCATATGGTCATGCTCCAGTGATATTAGGATTTTTGCTGATTTTTTGTGTGCATTTAAAAAAGTCTTAAAAAATCTTCTCTCAAAAAACCGCTTTGACTTTGATGTTGCATGCAGTTGCACATGTATGAGAGCCAGACTCAGAGAGTGCATAAGTGACCTTGACCTTATTTCCCAGGTCGCAGGCTCACTTTCCTGAATTTAACTGTATTTGATAACTTGAGAACTATTTGAGTTAGGACCTTCATATTGTTCATGGTGGTGGTCTTGTGCTAAGGGCAGACACACAATGTGTGGATGACCTTGAACTTATTCCCAATGCCACAGTGTCACTAGTGTCATTAGCTCAGCTGACTTGTCAGTCAGCTGTGCTTATGTGATGGTTAGGCATCCGTCGTCTGTCTGTCGTCCGTCGTGTGTCGTCCGTTGTCCATTGTCCACAATTCACATTTTCGACTTCTTCTCTAAAACCACAAGCCAGATTCACTTCAAACTTGGTGGGGATGTGCCTTGGGTGGGTCTCTACCAAGTTTGTCCCAATGGTCACGGTATAATGATTTTTGGATTTTTTATGAATTTTTGTTATTCATTTTTGGGGGGAAATCTTAAAAAATCTTCTTCTCTGAAACCACTAAGCCAATTGCTTCTAAATTGCATAGGGACACTTGTGGGGACCCGTAGACCTTAAATTGTTCAACAGGTGGCGCTGCGATTTTTTTCTATTTTTTTAATGAATTTTTGTGTGTTTTTGCCATTTTTGACTTCTTCTCCAAAAGCATCACTCAGATTATGCTGAAACTTGTTCTAAATGTTCCTTGTAGAAGGGTCACACAAGTTTGTTCCCTAGGTGGCATGGCTGTGGATCCCTGATTTTTAACGATTTTTTCAATTCGGGTACTTATCGGCCAATGCATACATTCCTGTTGATTACTATGTAAGTGAATGTGGATTGCTGTGGTAATTCGACCATTCATCATAATGACATAAGTTTTTCTTTAATAAGTATATTCATTGTATCAGATTGATTCCCTTGCAAGTGAAACTATTAAGAAAAGTTTGAACAAATAAAAAAGGTGATTTACAAGTTCTTGACTTTGTCATTCAAATTAACGCCAGAACAATTGAAAGGACATATTCTCAGTGAATTGTATACAAGAAAGGTGACCTATTGTCAGTAAATAATAATGTCCAACAGTCATGTGACACTTAAGCGGATCCACTGAATTCAGTTGTGTACAACAGGCATGTGAGACTTAAGCGGATCCACTGAATGCAGAAAATAACATCTTGAAATTAAAAGTATATCTATTATCTATCTGTCCTCAAAATAGGTATACTACTTTGTACTGTTGTAAACATTTATACGTAGTACAATCCACCAAAATACACATATTTGAAGCACCCATTTCAAAATTTTACCAATTTTGCAAAATCCCTCACATAACTTAATGCAGAAGTGACAATTTGCCTCTCACATGCCTGGTACAAGAAAGTACATGTATGTGAAACCTCCAATTACTTGTATCATATTTGCGTCGTTTTCCCTTCGATCTCCTTATGCTCTATTTTCATGTAACCAACACTTTATGGACCAAAGTGTTGTCTTGGTAAGTATGAGACAACTTTTTCGAGTGTCAATGTCACAGGCTTGAACTGTTCAATTAATTATCCATAGATAATTATCCATAATGTGAATGTTGGCCCAACATTCAACCCACCCTCCATGCACAATGAATTGAACATTACAACAGGCAAAGACAGGCCTTCTGCTCCCAGTGAAAACTGTAGGTCTAGGCCATTTGCAGATTCATGTCACCGCACAAAGGTAATAGACATCAGCATCAGAAGGTTCATGTGGGTTCCAATAGAGGTTCTTGCACCGCATAAGGGCTCGAGCTGTGTATTCCCATTACTTATGTTGTAAACATGTAATTCAATGGGAATACGCAACTCCGCCTCCAGCATTTTTGTGTATTGGGTTAGCTATTTCACCAAATACACACAATGTTGATAATTCTGACCTCTCCTATTGTCTCGTTCAATTCTGGCCTGGCATAAGCTTCCTATGTTACTTACAAAAGCAAGGCCACAGCTAGTGATCAGTTGAGGTGATTACCCGTGTCACCGCACTGCCTGTGTGCCGAGTAGTCGTAGTCTCAGCTGTTTGACTTTACCAAGTGCGAAGTCATCAATGTCAGAGAAGGCCAAAGTCAAAGGTTCAATTACATACCAACATGTTGACTCTGCGTGGTATTAACATTCACACTCAGATGCTGAAGGACAGTTAATTGACATAACTGGCTCCACTGTGGATGACCTCGAACTTCTTCCCAATACCACATTGCCACTAGTGTCATCAATTTCTAAGATAGCTGAGCATTTCCTGTTCACACATGCCTCTTGTCAGTTTCTAGGTCAGCTGAGCATGGGCTGTTCACACAGGCCTTTTTGTTTCAGAATAAATATGAAATAAAGTACTGAATATTGAAAGGTGAAAGAAGCATTCAGAAGTTTTAATGTGTAGTCTTAGATGTACAATATCATCCAAGAGCCATTTTTGGAGCCTGCAAAAGTGTAGACTGATGTTTGTACAGTGAATGGACAATGTCACCTTAGCTAATAAATAAAACAAATAGTTTATTAAATAATAAATTATTCAAACACTAAAATAAAATGCAACCCAGATAATTAAGCTTTATGTAAACGTGCGCTTCTATATTATAAACAAATAAAACAGTTAAATGAAAGGAAAATATTTTTGTGGGTTTTCAGATAATAACTTTAAGTATGTGCATGGGCTTTTAAAATTAGAAATCTCATTGGGATGAAGTAAATAATTAAAGAAAGAACATGTAAAGCTCAACATTCATTTTTTGCCCCCCCCCCCCAATGCTGAAAAAATTTATTAGTTTTCTAGTATCTTAATTGTCACTATTGAAGTGAATTGAATTGTCATTTGTTTTGTAGGTTGTATACTTCACAGCGACCTTCCCATATGCCGTGCTGACTGTGCTGCTGGTCCGAGGGCTGACCCTGGATGGTGCCAGAGAGGGCATTATATTCTATCTGAAGCCTGACTTCACTAAACTGTCAGAAGCTCAGGTTGGTATAAATCCTTTTTGGCAAGTTTTTAAGCTGTAAATGGTAGCGATCTCCCACAAAGCAAGTTAAAGACCTATGATGCATTGAGAAACAATATGGTTACTTCCAAGGTACATATTAAGAGCTTTGTAAGGGATTTGATCTCTGAGGACAGCGTGTCAAACTTGGATCAAATCCTGGCAGTTTGATCAAACGTGCTGTAAGTAGTGAGGTGCAATAAATGCTACATTCATAAATGTGGGCTACTATGGTCATTTGGGTTATGAACTTTGAGTCAAGTCTTCATGTATTAGGTTAATATAAAACAACATTATCTGTATTCTTGAAGTGGGTGGGTGTTGGAGGGAGTCAAAGATAGTTTTGTGTTTCGTAGACCTACAGTTAATGTGCAGCATTGTTGCTAGGTCATTACCCATCTGGATTCAGAAGTAGTAGATAGCTGTTAACTCTCAGCATGCCAGTTTTTGAGTGCACTTGCAAAGCGCGCCATTGTGTATTGCCACCAGTGTCGAGCAGACTCAAACTTTTTGAAATGGCTGATTCAAGGCCATCACATATTCCCAGTGTTTTTTATTTACATGCAAACATGCATTTGTTTATTGTATAGATATGTCAGTTCTTGCCGATGGCTATTTCGATTTTGCGTCAAAAATGAATATTTTTCTTCTAGGATGATTGAAATCAATGATGGGGCCTTTGTGACAATTTGAATGATGTAACTTTGCAGAACTGCAAAAAAATAGGGTGATTTTATCATCACAGTCTCGATCTCTTTTTGTCTATCTGCCATGTTGTTTACATCAGTAGAATGCTTAGAACCTCGTCTATTTTAAGAACAAGCTCTCCCATTGGCCGAAACAAAAGTATTTTAGTGGAAACCCGCCAAAACTGCTTTTATTTCAAACAGATGTGTCATTAGTTTATTCGGAAACTACTGACTACAATTCTCCAGAATATTCTAACTCAGTCAGGTGCCCCAAATCAATCACATGGTGTTCGCTGTCCAATCAAATGCATCCAATTTCTACCAATGTTTCGTTTAGGAAGTTCTTGTTGCTTAGTGTTGTGAAGTCTGGCTTGAAAGGTGGGTGACGTTTGTATGAACACAAGTGACGATTACGGACAATTTATTAAAACAAGAAACAAGATTCAACGCTGTAAATTGGTCAGAATGATGACATACTGCCAGTCTTTGCATACAATAGAACAGAGGGTCCAATTTTTTCATGTAAAGAGAGTAAAATACGCCAACTGCAGGTTTACATGGCTCGGATGAAAATACGGCTGCCGCTTGTGCTGATCATATTGACAGTTTATCAGTGACTGCGATAAAGTGCATTTACCAACTATTTAATGCAGCAACAAACCAACTCTACCACTATAATTTAATGACAGTTATGACACACAACAGATGTTTAGAAAAAGTTGAAGAGGAACCATCCTTCGTGAGGCTAACCAAGGAAAACAATGCACAGTGATCCAAAGGATCTATGTCCCCGTCACAATATTTTGGTTCTAGAGATATTCTCCTGGATGAATGCACACACAGATGGCTAAAAGTTGTACATGCTTTAAACGGTGCCACCACACACAGGGACAGGTGCCACCACACACAGGGGCACAATCTCTTTCCATGACCATAGTTCTGGTGCCACTACAAGGTGCCACTACACAGAGAGGGGCACCATCTCTTTCTATGACCATAGTTCAGGTGCCACTGCACATAGGGTAGGTGCCACTACAAGGTGCCACTACACAGAGAGGGGCACCATCTCTTTCTATGACCATAGTTCAGGTGCCACTGCACATAGGGTAGGTGCCACTACAAGGTGCCACTACACAGAGAGGGGCACCATCTCTTTCTATGACCATAGTTCAGGTGCCACTACACACAGGGTAGGTGCCACTACAAGCAAGCATTCAAAGCATGAGAATACAGAAGAAAGTTATGCCATGTATACAACATGCCTGCAAGCACAAAAATTGACATGTTCTTGGGCCCTGTGACCTTGAAAATAGGTCAAGGTCAAAGATTACATGGCGCACATGCCCTTTGTATGATGCATCTCTGGTATAAATTTCATTAGTCTATCTCTAAGGGTTCTAGAGAAATATGCTGCCAGACACACAAAAATGGATGTATTCTTGGGCCCTGTGACCTTGAGAATAGGTCAAAGTCAAAAAGAATATAGAGCGCACATGCTCGTGGTATGATGCATCTCTGGTATAAATTTCGTTATTCTATCTCTTATGGTTCCAGAGATATGCTCCTGCACGGACGTCTCTAGTATGTTACACTTACATGTATGTACTAACAATGATCATGAAGTGAGTATTTAAGGCAATTGACAATAGTCATCTCTACACCCAAGTGATGAAATAGGAGTAGCTAACAATGAATGATGGTTTCTGACTGAGGTTTGGATAGATTTGGCACCTTCCTTCTGTTGATCTTGTCAATGTCCTGTAAGATATCTGTGGTACTTGCAGCGATCCACATCCTATTCACTCTTGTGTATGTATGAACTCTTTCTCAATAATTAATATGGGATTTTTGGACAAGTTTCAGAACTTAAGTTAGTATCTTAGCAACTTGTTTTGAACCGCACTTCTTTGCTGCGATAATATACCTAAATTTGACAGGTTTATTGTGCATTTTGACACTTGCAGATGATCAGTTATTTCCTGTATTCATTTGGTATTGAACATTTCAAAACTTTGTTCTTGTCTGCTTGTTTGTCAATAATTGCTTCAGTAGGTTCTGCTTGCTGATAAGTTTTACTATTTAATTCGGACGGAAGGCCCCCTATCCTCACTAACTCTATGCCCCCCTATGCCACCTTTGGTGGTAGGGGACAATAAGCGGGCCGGTACCCATGCAATGACTGTTTTGATCAATTAGGGATTGAGATTATTATGTTCAGATTGTTAGGGTGTCCTGTATGAGTTTTTGTTTAAATTGAAAAAGAAACCACATAGAAATGTAGAGAAGGTCATACTCAACAAAAGTCATGGGCACATTTTTGCTTGAATTGCAAAAATAAAAAAGTTGCGGCACTTTTATGCCAGCATGCACATGATGCGCAACAAAACAAAATATGCCCAGTGGCTGGCTGTGCCAGATCCCAAAACTGCTCAGAGTGCTAAAGGTTAAGGACTCAGAGTCTTTGGTGGGACTTTTTTTTAAAGATACAGCTGGCTGAATTCAGAGTATGATTTCAAAACTTTTTATGTGTTGAGATTCTAATTGCAAAATTTTATATAGGAAATAGATAAGTTTTCAGAAAATTTCTTCAGGGACGGTATTTTTGGCATCGGTGCCAGCCCATATAATCTTAGATTATATAGGACTTTCATTGTTGCATGGGGGGGGGGGGGGGGGGGGGGCAGTCACAGAGCATGGTGTGATTTTTCTGTGTGATAAGTATACAAAGCTGACAGTAATTTTCTATAGGGGTAATGACATACAACCTTGTACACAATGATTTGAGTGAATAAAGGTGCAGAGGTTTTGATATTTTCCACCTACAAGAATAAAGACACACCTACATGCCCTTATACAGCTTACGTTGCCAATTTACACAGCCATGGTTTGTGTATATGTTGAGCTTGTAGAAAACCGTGCTATTTTTTGGTGGTTTGTATCTTCAGATTTTGCAAAAGAAGGGAAAATATTCATCTGATATGAGTTTGTTGTGTGTTGCATAAACAAATTGTGTGACTGAAACTATACTATGTACTAAATTATTTGAGCTGTTGAACTGTTCCTTGCATCCATATGTGTCTCTGTTTGTTGTCCACCTCCTGAAAAATTGGAAGTGGCCAAAGGTGTCTCACACAATAGAAAAGAACATTACATGCATGATTGGCATATACATATATATACTAATGAGATGTTTGCCAATGATAAACTGTGTTGCATTGCCAAAGTGTCTTTTTGTTACCCACTAATTTTAAGACTCATCATACTTCGTAGTCCATGTACATCCTTCTAATGCCATGTATAGACTGCGTATATCCTAATGCCGTGAATAGCAGAAGTAAATTGTTGCCGCAAATGTAATAGACCCTGCAATATGTCACCCACTTGCTCAAATAAGCGACTGATGGGGGCTTTTTTTAAGGGTTTTGCATAGGAACATAATAAGGTCCAAAGTGAGGTAACTTTCAGATAACATGACTTCCCCTAAAAGAGCCTCAGTGATGCAGAAAGCTAACTTCGTTTCACTCGCATATGAATATTTGTGGATGCCAGAGCACGCTAAACCACATGGGCAATAAGCAAGTGTGCACAGGCATGCACCTCGGCATGATTTTCCACTATTTCTGGCCTGCGATCATGAATTCATTCCTATCTTATTCTGTCATATAGATTTGTTCCATTCAAACATTTTAATAAAAATTTAAAAAATTTGTTAAACCATCAATAAAGACGTGATGCATCAAAGACAGCGTTCAACAACACATCTTGATGATGCAAATATTTGCTTGATATTTCTGTGGCTCTCCACTTATGTGCCGTAGTCACTGTGCAGTGATTAATCTGCATATTTTCCTTGCCTCCCATAAGGAATTTTCACTCCGCCCTTTATCTGTGCCTGGATTTGTGTGAAGACTTTTTGTGAGAAGAATGATTTCAAAATTAAGCAACTTGGTCCAATAATCTTTGTGTGAATATGACTTGTTTTCCAACATTACGGGCATAAGACCCGCACATGGCATGGGCAACAAGAAGTTTGATTGGACAGTGAGTGGCACGTGATCAAAGTGCATTTATAATGAGGTAAAATAACATCTCTATTCCTTTTCTGGGCTAGTTTTGGAGGGATATCCAAGGAATATTTTTCCTTAGCCAATAGGAGAGCTTGTTCATGGTTTCATGGTCAGAAAACGTAATGGAAAGATGAAAATCTGAAGATTCCACCAGTATAAAACATAATGCCAGATGATGCTAGACACCGTGACCACAAAGGTGCAAAGTTACCAAGTTTTGGAGTAAATTTTGTAATTGTATCATTGAAAATGGTGTGCAAAATGGGCAGTTGTTTGATTTTTATCCATTTGATAAGAATATGCTTTTTTCCCAGCAAATTTGAAATAGCCATCTGCAAGTATTGAAGTTTGGTTACGATAAAATGCACATGCTTGCATGTAAACATACATTGTCATTGCAGACTGGAGGGAAGCTGCTGAAGGTTGGCTTGCATTGCGCGCAGCTTGAATTGACAATGGTGGCAAACAAGGTTCAAATACATGTTGGGTGTGCCCGACAATGGCGTGCTAGGGGTGTGCTGTTTATTGACATCCTCACATCAGTAAGAAATATAAAGATGTATTTTGATGATGGCTTTAAAATTTGTCTTTACAATTTTTGTTCAGTGATGAAGGATAGAGTACGATACATTGGGGGATTTTATTGCTTAACCTTAATTAATTGCTTACATGCCAAATTAATAAGTACATGATGTATATCAACCATTTATAAATGATAGAGTTGACTTAATTTAAGGCATTGTTTTTTTTTTACATCCGTTTTGTCTTTTTATTCAATTTGGCATGTGGCATGAACTTTACCAGATGCTCAGCAAGTACCGATTCCAAAGGGCTAAGCCCTTGTTGCCAAGTGTAATAATTATGCCCCCTACCTGAAAAGAGACAGGAGACCTTTTAATTTTTTCTCAGTAAGAATAACCATAAATTCATAACTGACTGTTAGCCATGTAAAGTGCCAACAAATGAAACATTCTGTCATAGTTACTAGCTTGAGAGACTTATTTGATATTATAGATCTTGAATAAAAAAAAATCAGTTTATGGCAATTTATATCAGATTTATCAGACATACATTATTTAAATTAGAAAGAAAGGAAAGAAAGGGATATTGAACACAACTTGATTGTTTTAAAACTACTCTCAGCATGTATGACCTACATTATATATGATGAATTAGACATGCTAATCTACATGTATCTGAACTTAAAGATGGTGCTCCAAAATAAAACATTCCTCTTTTACAACTTTAGTTGAGTTTGAAGTGAATGCCTTTGCACATGTGCATGTACATGCATGTGCTGCTGAACAGGTGAATAAAACCATTCCAGGTGAGAGTATGACGAGTCAATAGCTCTCCTTGCAGGTTGGGCATATTGCACCCAATCTGTGCCAAGGAAAGCTGTTGACCTGGGGCTTGCTGTCACAAATGGTCTTACCTACAAATCTCAGCAAAAATGTTTTCTAGTAATGAAAAATTTAAGCAGAAATGTTACGTCGCATGACAGTTTACATCCAGGCAATTTTGTAGATTGGGGTTGGAAATGGTTAAAGAGTACCCACAAGTGCATGTATAATACATGCAGGTAACCAGATATTATTGACCAACAATTTAAAAAAAAAAAAAAAAAAAAACCTTGAATAAAATGATACAATGTATATGACACTCCAAAGCTGGAGCATGTTACTTGATAAAACATCAAAGCTTTGGGCATTAAGTGAACTTCTACAGGTGTTTACTTCATGTTAATTCAAGTAACTTATGGCGCCAATATTCTCTGACTGGCAGGTTGTATAACACTTAATGTCCTGAGAACAAATTTATGAGTGTCAAGACACTCTGACTTCTGACTGTTGTTTTGACTGATAAGAAACATTGATGATAATCTTCCAAGTAATACAAACAATCTTGCTGAAATGTGACACGTTTTGCGTTTTTGCACACTGTACTATATGAGCAGTTTTCTCCCACCTATTTGGCACAGCACTGGAAGCATTTTTCAGTTGATACAACCTGCCCACATAGATAGGCTGAAAATAACTGATGCAAACAGACAGATATGTTAAAAAGCTTATGATCAAGTGATTTCAAATTTTGAAGAAACAAGTCTTTCATATGTGGAAATATGTGGAAAACAATGTGATCTTAACTCATTAGTTTGCAATTTTTAAAAAATTTATATGTGGTTAGCAGAATTGGAAGAGTCCATAAACTTAAATTGTTTCTGAAAGTCTTTTAGTAGCAGAGGTTTTTGTCCTAATTTTGGTAAGGGGAAAAGCCAACACTATTTTATATGTGGTGAAAGCGTAAGGTTAAATGTGACTCACGCTGACTATGTCCCCATGTAACTGTACATATCAGTATACAAGTGGCATGCTTGTAGTTGGCCAATTATCCTACCAGTTCTGATTAGCATGAAAGAATCAAAGGCTGCATTCACTGAGTCAACTCCTTCAAGTCATTAACTTTCCTACAAGCTGTTGACCTGGACCTTTCTTATGGTTTCTACAACTGTACGCATACTGCTACTTGAGTGGAGGTCAGCTTTCAAAGCATATGAATCTAGTTTTGCTCTGTCAATTCACAGCACATTGATTCTTGTTGAAACTGGCAGTGAAAGAGTTAATTGATCTGACAGTGCTTAGTGTGGGAAAACATTGTATGTATACCACATGATGACTTAGTATGGGTAAATATTGTACATGGATACCACATGATAGCACTTAGTGTGGGTTACTTTTGTATGTGTTCCACATGGCGGCGCTAAGTGTGCGTGAATATTGTATGTGTACCACACGATAGCACTAAGTGGGGGTAAATATTGTATGCGTATCAGATGATAGCGTGTAGTGTGGGTGAATATTGTATGCGTACCCATGACAGCGCGTAGTGTGGGTAAATATTGTATACCTACCACATGATAGCACGTATTGTGGGTAAAATTTTATGCATACCACATGACAGTGCTAAGTTCGGGTGAATATTGTGTGCCAAGTGATAGCGCATAGTGTGGGTGAATATTGTATGTGTACCACATGACAGCACTTAGTGTCGGTGAATTTTGTATGCGTACCACATGACAGTGCTAAGTGTGGGTGAATATTGTATGTGTACCACATGACAGTGCTAAGTGTGGGTGAATATTGTATGTGTACCACATGACAGTGCTAAGTGTGGGTGAATATTGTATGTGCACCACATGACGAGATGCCTCAGAGACCGGAATGGATCATGCTCTGTAGTATTTTTATATTACATCATCAAAACAAAATTCAAGAAAGGAATGTTAACATTTAAAATTCCTCAGTATTTTAATGTGTCAAATTCTGCAGTAGACCCAGTTACATCATTTACATGAATCTAAAGAATGCGTCATCTATATGCCCTTGTGGTGGTCTAATCAGAAAGGGACTTTGCGTCAGGTAAATGTATCAATGAAATACTGTGGGATTAAAATCTGTACAAACTTGTATGATCTTACTAAACATGTATTGTTCAGGTATGGCCGTAGTCTGAATCATTCTTGTGGAAAACATTGGACTTGAAAGGGTCCATTTATTGGGTATAATTATGAAACATTCATGGGAAATGGCGTCTCTAAAAATTATAAAGCTGTACTGCCCCACTTCATATCATACTAAAGCATTGTTGCTATATTGGACAGCAACAATAACATGGCTGTGGGGGTCCATTTTTTAGATGGCACTCACCCATGTGAAATCCTTGTAAATTACAGCACATTTTTGCCAGCATGTGTATGTAGGGCAGAATGTCTGTCATTTCCATGTGTATTTGTGCCATTTGGAGGTGTTAATGTTGGTAGAGATGTGAGCCAGGTCAATGAGAAGTAAAGCATTGAAGCTGACTTCTGTTGCTGTTACCAATGATTTAATCTCAACTTGATAATCCATCCCAGTTGGTGGCAAAATAAAAAATCAAAAGTCAAGCATGGACTATGTGCCAAGGAGAGATTTTATATTATATCATGCTTGCTTTGTGGGTAAATTAATAATGTCAGTAGTTGCATAGAATAGTCTTGTTGTGCATGCAAGCACAGTGTGAATAATAATATGTGTGTCTGTGTCTGTGTCTATATCTACCCACAAGTGAACAGCTACATCTGATATGGTTAGCCTAGCTATGTAAACACTAAAGTCTTAAAAGAAAAGGCTGTTGAGTACCAATTTTATCATGATATGATTATATTGTGAATAATTTCACACTACATTGACTGCAGATCCCTGTCTCAGTCATTGTGATCAAAGGAGCACTTTGTCACCAAGCTCACATCCATCACCTCTGCAGGGTATGTGAGATCTATTATGGCATGACAGAACAAAAATTCATGTCATAAACTAACAGGTCTTTCTGATAGTGAGACTGGTAGAATGAACAAGCATCATTTTCAACATTACATTGTCCAACATCCCTTGGTAATGTGCTTTTTAACGGTGCTTCAGTTATTGATGAGCTCTGGAATGAGCAAAACTGGTCATAGCTAGTTTTCAATCATAGTTCTTAGTTCACTCTTTTGAACTTTTTGTGTGCCACTGGCCTTGTCTTTTTTTGTGAATGATATTTCATTTTGAATATGGAGACACGCCACTTCATGGACCTAGAATGGACTGACAATTAAGGCATGAATGTGAGGACATGGTGTTAAAGTTGGAATATTATTGGATGGGTAGTACATTACAGTATGTGCCAGTTTGAGCCAGAGTTTCAGTTTGGCTTGTTAACCCCTCTCCTCCACCCAACCCACCAATACTCTGCAGCCTACCTGCTGAGAATTTTGGGGGATCAAATTTTATTTAGAGTTCTGAGCAGTTTTGATGTGAAAATAAATGTACATTTTCAGTCTATCTGCCTAAGAACTTGAAGTTTTCACAGTTTCATATTTTTTGCTTGTGAATTTTGTGTGAAAATAAAGGAGTTGTAATGTGAAAATATTCAAAACAATGCAGTGTGGCACAAATTCATAGATGAGCATTGGGGAAAAATGAAAGAAATATAATTATGTCTGGGTGCCAACCGAGACATTTTGTTTTTCAAGAATTCCTTTCTTTCTTTCTTTCTTTCTTTCTTTCTTTCTTTCTTTCTTTCTTCCCTCCCTCCCCCTTCCTTCCTTCCTCCCTCCCTCCCATCCCTTCCATCCTTCCTTCCTTCCTTCCTTCCTTCCTTCCTTCCTTCCTTCCTTCCTCCTTCCTTCCTTCCTTCCTTCCTTCCTCCTTCCTTCCTTTCCTTCCTTCCTTCCTTCCTTCCTTCCTTCCTTCCTTCCTTCCTTCCTTCCTCTCCTTCCTTCCTTCTTCCTCCTTCCTTCCTTCCTTCCTTCCTTCCTTCCTTCCTTCCTTCCTTCCTTCCTTCCTTCCTTCCTTCCTTCCTTCCTTCCTTCCTTCCTTCCTTCCTTCCTTGCCTTCCTTCCTTCCTTCCTTCCTTCCTTCCTTCCTTCCTTCCTTCCTTCCTTCCTTCCTTCCTTCTTCCTTCCTTCCTTCCTTCCTTCCTTCCTTCCTTCCTTCCTTCCTTCCTTCCTTCCTCCTTCCTTCCTATCTATTCCGAAAACTACCAAACTTGCCATGGTGAATATCCTACAGTGAAATTAGGCACCTGACTTGGAACAGTCATGATGATTAAAATTATGCAAATGAGGGGCAATTAAAATTTTAAAAGGTCCATATCTTCTAAATTATTGGAGATGGACACAAAGTTCTCACGTACACATGTAGGTTTGAGACAACTGGCAAGTCCAATAGCATACAATCAAAACTTGGGAAATTTTAATGCACGCTAAATTCACCAAATTTCTCCCCAATCCACGTACAGGCCTTGAACTGCTTGCTGTATGACCTATTGCTTGACCTCCATGGTGCCAGGCAACCATTTTGCATTCATAATTAATTAGCTTGAACCTGTCTCCCAGGCAGCTTTCTACCCATACAGTGTGGTAGGTGTGTGCTGTGGAAGGTTTGGGTCTTGTAGCAAATTGGGTGGACTCCCAACAACTGTGTAATGTGGCTAGTAATAAAATACAGAGTATCTCTTTCTGTTCATGCAGGAACAGATTGACTCCATGCTGCCATATGTACCAGGCAGGCTATAGTTTTCACTAGTGCAGAACAAACCTGTCAATTAATGCACTGTAACTAAAACTGGTGTCCTAGCTGGTCTGTTTTTGCCTGAGGAAATGTCAGTCTGCTGAGCTTATCAGTCCCAACAGAACACAGACTCCAGACTTCTAGGCAGAAGAAGCCTGAGTGTACCCTCTGTTAGAAATAGATTAAATACAGAGCTGAGTCGGCCAGACCAAGGAGGGTAGAATTTGTCTCATCTCAGTGGACACTTTCATGTCTTTGCTTTTTTTGTAACCAGTGAGATGAAGCCTGTTCTTCTTAGCCAATACTGAGACAGTATAGTTTTGTCTTGGTTCACAGGTACATGTTTATGTAGGTTTCTTGACAGCTTCCATTAGAATTTGTTTACATAATAAAGGAAGAAAGACAGTTTTGTATTGCATGTATACACATCCCCTTGAATTCTAATCTGTATACACTGTAC